>OY720684.1:13037625-13514106 GCA_963170755.1 Amphimallon solstitiale
TGGGATTTGATAATAAAAGTGGGTTTTTAACACAATAAAGGTATATATAAATAAATAAATAAAAATATAAATAATAAACATGTTTATAGTGCAGTGAAATAATAATTTAAAAAAAAAAGGAATGACAAAATGTTACTGTTGTGGCGTCCAAATTGTATAGCTTACCTTATTCGTAGCGTATTGCTATTAGTAATCTGTATACTCATTGTTTTTATTTACTACATATTTTTACTCTTCTTGTACAAAAATGCCCAACACACAATATTAAGATATATATTTTTTATATATACATATAAATATTACATATATATAGATATTTATTATAAAATATATATTTTATTTGTTTAATTATTATTATTATTACTTAATTATTATTATTACTATTAAATTCATTTTCTTTTCACATTGAACAATTCAAATATGAACAAAACTAGGTCATATAGTAGGGATTATTTTTTTAATTTATAGCTAAACTTATAAGATGTCTTTTTATATTCACTTTGTGTTGAATTTATCGTTATTTTCATTTTCTTCATGTATATTTTTATGTGTTAGGTATTTTTCCCGCAAGAAAACACAATTTTTCCATGAAATGCCTTGTGTGCTTCTGCATTTATTGCGTTCGTTTTTCAAAAAAAAAAAAAAAAAACATGAAAACCATTTTTTTTAAATTATTAGATATAAAATTTTTATACATAAATTTCCACAATTAAGAAACTAGCGCACAACACAAGGCACTTGTTTTTTTCTTCTTTAGTTAAAACAAAAATTGAATATATTTTAATGCAATTTGAAAGTCAATAAACAATTAATAGTAGAACTGTTGTTTTATTTGTTGACCTTTAACGAGCAGACCGGTAGAACGGCATCAGGAAAGAAATACACAGGAAAAAAATAGACAAGGAAATAATTACACTAACAAGAAATAAGCATTAGAATATGAGACTTCTAGCGCCCCTAAAAATTGAAATATATGATCAGCAATTGAAATCTTAAAAAAAGCTAAAAACTCGAAATAGGTAATTGCTTTGCTCGTAAAGAAAACAGTTATACACTATTGAGATACAGCCGCCGCGAGCGATGGGGTTGCGCCGTTAACGTATTTAGGGAACGTATCACGCACCTGTCTGAATCAGTGGCTATATTCAGCCGGACTAATCACTAAGCGCTGCGAGTTGCATCGCTGGAACTCAGCGCTAGGTCGTACTGAATGGTGTATAAATAATATTCCCGCTAACGCACGCGTAGTGTAGTTTGACTGTTTGAAATTTATCGCACATAACCCCAATAAAATGTCCTCTGTGGTGGTATTAAATTGCAATTGAAGCCAATTAGATTTGGTAGAGATTAGTGGATTTTATCTATTAAAACAAAATTAAATTGTTGAGGAATTAAGTTCTAAACTGTTCATCTAACATATGAATAAAATTAGTATCAAAATAAATAATGCCAGTAATTATATTACGTTCATATATATTTTGGACTAATTCCACTGGCACATTTGCTGTAATTGCTTCACCGTTTATATTGAATTGTAATCTAACACATTCAATAATCCATTATGTATTTGCTTTTATGTTTGTTGAAATAAAAAGACTTGCATGTGAACGATATGCAGTTTTACGTTTTTATATTTAATACTAATACCACAGTCTAATACTTCTCGGCCAAATTTACTGTCAGCATATTAATACGTTTGTTCTATTACTTATTATGCTCACAAAATATTGCGCGGGGAAGTACCATGAAATACATAAATCCTGAAACAAATTTATATTATAGGTTCATAAATTCAAAACATTTACTTACAGAACTAATATATTGCAACGCGAGATATGATAAACATTTATTATTTTAATTCAAGTTAGTTTTCCATTGTTAAGCTTATGTTCTGTAATACATATTTTCAAATTTCAAATTTTGAAGCTCCCCTCCCTTTTCGCTTACTTTCTCAGCGCTTTTTCTTTCCGCTGGAAAAAATGGCGTCCGTTTGCTGGAGCGCTGAGTTCTAGCGGCGTACTGAATGCAATTGCTAGGTCAGCGCTGCCAGTGATGTGTCCGGCTGAATATAGCCAGTTACTGCATAGCAGTTACCAGTGTCGTACTCAAAACGTAAGTTAGCTTTTAAAATATAAATTTAAATAAGAACTTTCAGGTACGCCACTGATACGTGAACGTTATATTTAATAATGAATGACACGCAATCTACCCTACCTCTATCTGCGCGAACTAAATCCCACCGTTCGCAAAGATATATTGTTTTGTACAATTCGAGATTTCGGTCAACTAATACATTTCGTGCTAAACATTAAAAACTACATACCCATGTCACACAGTAACTGTAAACAGTAGGCACTCTACTTGTAAATTAAGAAATCTACACTAATCACACTCATTACATTCATCTATGAACTATGCACGATTGTTTAATTGCTAAATTCTTTGTAAATTAACGCTAAATATCGCGCGCTTTTGTTAAAATGTTATATATATGATTGAAATCAGAAATAACTACTAACGGCGTTAGAATTTAATATAAAGCCCATAAGAAGTTGATTTATAAAAGTGTTGGGTAAACCATTAGTTATAGCCCAAAAAATGACTGGGAATGTTTTTTTTATTGTTTGCGAGCCTACAAAAACATATTAGACTTAAAATAATAAAATCGCATTTTTTATTTTTTAAATGTCTGGAACGTGGATCTATAACCATTTGCTCTCCGGGTACATAGCAAGCACAAAATTAATAAAATTTGCTTATTTGGGTCTACCATTTAATCCCAACGTCAATTGACATTTATATGTTTTGTACCCGGTTTGATTATAAATATAAAATAAATTTTATTCAAAACCCTACTAATACCATTCAAACATTTTTTACAACTGAGGTATATAAACATCTCACGATAGAATATTTGAAATACTTCCTATTTTTCTAAATCAAATAAAGAAATATAAATAACCTTTGACACACAGATAATGCAGAATATCCATTGAAATTTCCAAAGAGCAAGAAAACCACTCCTCTATATGGCAAAACAGAGTCACATAATATATAACGTCAATTTTTAATCTTATACTTAATGGATGGACTGTAGACAGAGGATGATAACATTGACAACATGAAAGAGAGTTTATGTTTTCCCTTTAGTCAGCCGAGTGATTAAGCCAATAGGTCAAAACATAACCCTGTGTACAGTTTTGAACGAGTATTTTTATTATCAGTAGTAGTTCAAGGGTAGTAACGTGTATGTAAGTTTTTATGTCTTAATTATTTTCGCTTATAATACAAACAATTCTTGTTCATGTGTAATTTGTTTGTTGAAGTGATCTTCCGGTTTCAAAACCCAATATAAGAAGAAAAACAACATATTCCATCATTTAAAAGTTACATTTTAGAATAAATATATCATTTTACTTTTCAATAATTCAAATATTTTAAAATTGGTAACAAGAATTAAAAAACCATAAGTAAATATTACCTACCTTTTGTTTAATATCCTTTAACTATCAAATAAATAAAATGTACAATAATTTCTCATACAATAGGTACGAATTTTAAATTACATTCACAGCAGAACTAGAAGGCAACAAGTGTATTTACATACACTTGTAGTAATAAATATTTGATTATTTAAATTTAGGAAATGTAAGTTTTTTAGATTATTCAAATACTTTCAAATTAGAAATTAAAAAAATGAAATTAAAGACAAATTTCAAAGTAACATATTTATCTTGTTAAACATTTAATAAACTCTCTTTTTTTATGTTGTCACCAGTACCTCGTTTATTTAGCGTGCAAAGTTTCCACAACGTCAATTACAACCATAGAAATAAAGTAGGGAGAACGCGTTTCAAGTATGCGCGTTGCTGGTAGAATTGAAAGCCGCCATTTTGATAGTTGGAAATTGCGGGAAATTTGATCTTTTATTTTTTGGCAAAACAAACTAACAAAATTTGTTCATATCGTGCAATTCATACTAGGCTAAAATAGTGGAACAAAGTTACTATTGTAGTATATTATTTACACTGAAATACATAACTGGTGGAATTCTAAGTAGAAATTTGGAGCAATTTGCTACTAGTGATTAAATAAAAGCAATTTCGTTAATTTATGGCGAATTTTCGTTCCTTCGATTGAGTGGTGTATTTTTTCGCCAAATTGAAAAAGCGAATTTTTGTATAGGCTCTAACAATTGCTTGTATTAGAGTATATCCATGATGTTCCTCACGAATAGAAATCTCTCTAAAATGTTCTTCCAGTTCAGGGAACATTATATATATTTTTCCGTAATATTTTTGCGCTACAGCTATTGTAAATACAGTTATGAATCACGTGTCTTCCGGTAAGTTGTTATTACTCAAGACGACCATTTTTCTAATTTCCGCTTCAGTGGTGGCACAAATGTCAGAAATACTCTTCGAAGGAATGTATAAGCCACCTAAAACGATATAATTAAAAGCGGTATTATTAAATTTGTTAATAGAAAGTTAATACCCCTGTTTTTCTTAAACAACAACTCATATGCAGAATTATCTTCCACCATTCTTGCAATGCAAGTTTCTAAACATGTTGAACATTTTAAAGTTCGCCTCATCATTTTTATCACAAAACCCGCCATGTATGTGACAATATTTGCAGACACTTCAGTAAGGCTACAAAAACCAGGCACTACATCATAATCATGATCTTATAGAATATCATCTTCTGGTCGAAGTCCGTATTTTCTATACAATGATATGTCAAACGGCTGTGTATCCTTCCGTCCAGTAGTACTGGGTACAGTTAAAACTGATGTGGTGTCGAGTACTTGACAGTTACCTCCTCCTTCAGACACGTGGGAATGTAATAACAACTTTCGGAATGTTCTCATAAGCTGGAGTGCCGACGGGTTGTTGTTCCACCCATTTCTACTCCTACAACAGTTTAGAAGTTTAATAATTACTATTTATATGAATATTCGACTACCTACCGAATCATACAAAAAAATAACTCCAAATGATCTTGGCTGCATTTATACGTAAGTAGGTAATATAAACGGCTACTCTTGATAAAGTTGTCAAATATGCCACATACCACCAATGAAGTTATGACAAAGCCAATGATTGGATTCTTTTTTGTTTTGAAGTACTCCACAGTGGCCTTCCACCTACATCAGAACAATACAGTAAATATTTACTTGTATTTGATAAATATGTCTTCATTGTCAGCTTTCAAAGGAGCTTTATATCCCCTGGCCCATGGAGTTCATGAATTCAAAATATCAAAACTGTTATTAATTTTCCTGATAAAATTAACTGTTGCTTCACAGCCCTCAAATTCTGGCAAATGAAGTTCATTATTTAAAAACTCCAGAGCATCGGCAACATTGTTACTTAACGCTTGAGCTGCTAAACTAACCTGAGTGAAGCAAACAATAAGGAAACAGTTTGTTCAAGTAATAATCTTGCTTACCTTCATTTTCTGCTTATACCATTCCACATGTGACTTTTTCAATTTATTTACAATAGTCAGGTTTTCTTTTTCTTGCAAATAATACAGAGCTTTGATAAATTTCCAACTTACAACACAACCTGCAAGATCTTTAAACTTGTGCGGTGTACAACCTTTTTCTTATTTTTTTGTTTTTGTATCAACACCAGCCGAATATTGTGTGCCTTCAATTTTCTTGGTGATATGCTCAAAAAGATAAAAAGGTTGCTTAAAATTCTTCCCATTAAACTAAATTAAAAATAGGCTGTGAAACGCTTATTACAGCCACATTACTTTAATAGAGAAATATAACTGCAAATCCAAGGGTGTAAACAATATTATTACTTGACTACTTCATTAATTTGTATCAAGAAGTTAAAATTCAGGACGAAAAATATCAATTTTATACTTCAGTACACTTGTTCATCAGTTTAAAGGTATGTTGAGCAATTCCCAAATGAAAAATTATTATTACACTATTCAACATAATGCAATGTTTAGAGGTTGAGTTTAAGTGTATAAAAAGTAAAAACTCTATGACAAAATATGAAATTCTTGGTAAAAGTTATTCTTGTAGAACAAAATTTACCTGTAGTTATGGATTGCTTTCACAAAAGCAATCTTCCGACACTTGGCACTACTATCTGAGTTAGTTGTAGTTGTAGAGCTCTCAAGTTGCTGGGTAGATGTTTTCATGTTTGCTAAAAAAAATATTAGTAAACAAAAAATTAATGTGTGGACAATTATAACTACACAAATTTCATCAAATAGCACTTAATTTGTGAGACAGAGCTACTCATTCAAGTAATAAATACCTGTTTTCTTTTAAGAGGTCTCCTTACACGTTCTTCTAATGATGATTAAACCAATGAACTCCCTGATGAAACTGTATGCTGCGTAACATCTTTGTTCGTGCTTGGTTGTGACATGCTTGTGGCAATTTCAAGTGATTGTCCAATGAAAGGAACTGCATTTATTTTTAATGTTCTTTTGCCACAACAAAATCCTCTTCCTTGAAATGTTTAGAACAAACCACCTTGCTCTTCGACCAAGTAAAATCACTGGAAGGTTTACCCAATGCATCTGACCATTTTTGCAGTAGTTCACTCCGGGGAAAACTACAAGCGTATTTTCGTTAAATAATATTGTAAACTTGCTAAAACGAATAATCCATTGTATTATCATGTTACTTACGTATGAAATGAAACACCTTCAGGTTTAAACCTTCGGGCATTAGAGCAGCCTGGGACCGAACAAGACATGCTTTAAAGTCTTTAAAAACAACACAAATCGATAACAAAACACGAAACACTCGTCCAAATAAAATGACACTTCCACTAGGTTACCCCGTTTGACAATACAACCATAAAAATGGCTGCCACTACTGAACTAGTGGTGGGTCGTTCGCGAACGAACCGGTTCAGTGAACCGAATCCCAGCAGGGAACCGGTTCACTAAATTTCAATGAATCGGATCTCGGCTCACTTGGGTCGTTGCTAAATTTGTATACAACAATCTCATAATTTATCAAATTTGTGTGCATTATAGCTTCAAATAAATTGTTTGTCAAACATTTTGTATAATTGGTGTACGCGCAGCCTAAATAATCCCGGTTCGTTTGAGCCGACGCGACGGCGCTGAGTATTACATGTCCTACACGTTCCTGGAACGGTATGCTATTACGGATCCACACGGTTCAAATGAGCCGGTTCCGGGACCCGGCTCACAATGAGGAGCTGAACCGAGTGAGCCGTTTTGCCCACCTCTATACTGAATCCCGCTCGCTAAAAGAGGGTGGGTAGTCAGCGCTACCGATTTTTCGGCGGATCTACCGATTTTTCTTCATTTCTACCAATCTACTGATTTAGCCATCATATCTACGGAATTTATAGGAATGAGGAAAAATCTAAATTAAATCACAAACTGGAATCGCTTAAACTGTTTATTTTCATGTAAATAATACGATTTGATATAAATATTTATATTTCAGTAAAATGTTTAACAAAGCATAAAAATACAATATAATAATATTAATTTAATGACATTCGTCTTTAATCTATGACTATAATAAATAAAAAATTAATACAGGCAAGTTATTTTATAGTCATAAAATCCACTATGGATTGTAGTCGATATAATGCCTGTATTCAAAACCAGAAATAGGCGATCTTTATTCTGAATAAAGGAACTTTTCTGTTTAAAAAAAAAAACTTAAAGGAAAGTAGCTTTGCAAATAAAAACATGTACCCACTTATTGGCCTAAAAATAATTATTTAAAAATATTATATCAATACAAATAATCATTTTCATTCCAATGAATGAATGAAATAAGTACAACATATCATTCAATAATTTAATAATATATAAAAAATATATAAATAAAGACAGCTGTTTCGATTTCAAAATAAACAACAAATTGCTGTTGAAAATGAATGATAAAATATTAATAAAAATATACCTGGTGATGAGTAGTTCCTCACTTCTAAATACGCCAGTAGTTTTATAAAATATATTGTATGTAATACCACAGTATAGAGCTGTATATTCTATTATATAGCTATATACTGTGGTAATACCTACATTCTTATTATATTTACTTTATTTCGTTATATGCACTTATGGATTTTATAAATCAAAATTGTTTTCAAATATTTGATTTTAAACTAAGGATAACAAAAAAATGTACCGAATTCTACCGATTTTTCACGAAGAATACTACCGATTATATTCACAGGTACGGTTCAGAGGTGACGGAACAACGCTGTGCTACAGTATAAACCTATATCCTTGTTTATTAATACTATTTATTTATTAGTATTAATAAACAAGGCCTATATGTTTATACTGTGGCTGTGCGTAGTAGAGATCGCATAGTCGTGGAAGCGCGTTTTTGCTTAACCCCACTCTATTTCTATGGCTAAGATCAAATAATTTTATGTCATTAAATTTATTTTGCGTTTTTAACTGTTATATTATTAATCCAAGGACTACAAATTAAAGGTACTTTTAATATTATATATTTAGGCATTTTTGTATGTAAATTAAAGTTAATGGTTTTATTCACACAATCTACTTTTTTACTATTAAAAATAACAGAAATTTTTTTGAATTTTTTTTGTATTTGAATGCTCAGTATTTCTTTAAAAAATGCTTTAATTTAGCATCCTACCCTACTGGTAATTTTTTATAACTTGATATTGTGATAATTTGATAAATTAATCGAATAAATAGGTCTTAATTTATTAGGTATGTCTGTTTTCTTGAGGATCACATACTTTTTTTTTTGTAGATGGCTTTTCGTGCAAGAGGGGCAGAAAAGGAAAATCAAGGTTTAAAAAAAGACAAACCAATATCAAAATCAATTTGTAGTGGAACAAGACCGGTATTGGGAGACCTGGGAAATAAAATTAATGGTAAACAAAAACAAGATGGGACTAAACGAATAGGAGTGAAAGCAGACCCTCCAGTTATACCGAAGGCGGCAAATGGAGTTATGAAAAAGCCCACAAATGTGGACACTCAACGTCGTGAAATAACAGGAGAGACTGCCAAAATACATAATTCGACAAAAGGAATTAATAACTGTGACAAGAAGACTATTCAAAACAAAGATATCCTGAAGTTACAAAGTATACCACCTATTGATGATCCTTCGTCATATTCTTCTAAACAACTTGGTGGTATTACTAATATTGACACGTCAAATAATCCACTACTTGTATCAGAGTATATTCAAGATATATACAAATACTTATTAGAATTAGAAAATAAGTTTTGCATAAAAAGCGATTTTTTATTTGACCATAGAACAACACCACAGATGAGAGCAGTATTAGTTGATTGGATGGTTGATGTTCAGCAAGATTTGGACTCAAAGTTTGAAACACTACACTTATCAGTTGCAATAGTTGACAGATATTTACAATTGAATAAAAAAGTTGGTCGTAAAAACCTACAATTAGTTGGGGCTACGGCATTTTGGATTGCTTTTAAATATGAAGAAACGTGTGTACCTTATTTAACAGAATTTGTATATTCGTGCAATAACGCATTTACTATGAAGCAATTTTTAGAAATGGAACGTGAGCTACTTAAAACATTAGAATTTGAATTAGGTCGACCAATATCTCTACAATTTTTGAAAAGATTTAGTAAAATTGCTGGAGTTAATGCAGAACACCATCACCTTGGAAAGTATTTAATTGAATTAGCACTAATGAAATATGAACTATGCTACATCAAACCGTCATTACTAGCAGCTGCTGCATGTTGTTTATCTGTGACTCTTTTAAACAAGTTAGCAGATCCTCACCAAGCTTGGACTTCAAATCTAGTTTATTATAGTAATTACAAATATCGTGATATAAAAACAGTTCTTTCGCTTTTGGCAAGTGCTTTAATAAGAGTGAAAACTTCACAACACAAAGCTATTTATACAAAATATTCACTCTCAGCTAATGGTAAAATAAGTTTAAACCTGGTTCTTGACAGTCCTATTTTGTCAAAACTAGCTTCCCAGTCATCAACTACGAATAAAAAGTGATACTTCATTTGTCATTATGTATAGACTTATTTTATAGCTATAATTATTGTAAGTACAAAAAAAAAACAAAAAAATATTGTATCTATTTTAACTTATTTATATTCTGTCTTAAATACAAAATAAATTGAAGAATTCAGAAAATGAAATTGATTCTTTTCTTTCAGTTTTAAATATTTAGAATAAAAATTATTTATTTTTAGAAGTTGTCGATTTTATATAAATTCAGCATGTCAATTTAAGTAAAAGGCCTGACAAATAATAGCTATTCATTTCTTCACCGATATGTATAGAACATTTGAAACTATCCAAATTTGTACTACTCTATTTATAGATTTTAATGTGTAATTACAACTTTAAAATATTTCTGTTTCCAGATATATATGCTTGTTTAATAGTTTTAAGAAAATTAGGTAAGATACAGTCGTTGTATATAGTTTGTAGGAGTACATATATATATATAGAAATTAAAAAACACGGGTTCGAACAAAAGTAATGTGCCCCGCGGCCGAAGTAGGTACCATAGGTACCCTCTAAGGCAAGGACGTTACCGTCTTTGCCCTCTAGGAGCGTTTTCCGAAATGTATATAGCACGAAATGTAATAGACCCAAATAATGCACATATAAAGAGAATATCAAACTTATAGCGAGCATATATTTATGGTCTTTATGATTATACTCCCATCCGTCTAATAGGGATTTTTAAAAGCTTTAAATTTTTTTCAAATAATTTTTAGTCATACATTTTATATTAAGTACTGAAATTTATATAAATAAGTCTCTAAGGATTATAATTGGATATATAACCCTTTTAATTAGAATTAAAGAAATATTAGCATATAGTCAATTATCATTAAATTTCCTTGTGAAGTTAATTTATAAATATTACACATTGCTGTTGTGTATTTTTAAATTTACCGCCAATATGATTATAATGCTGTCCTCTAGTAGGCGAAAGTTTCTTAAGTGAAATAAGAAGATCTGGCTAACTGGAGTTTGCCTCCCATCAACTGTGTTTAGACGTCGCCATTCTATAATATTTTTATATATAATAATACAATATAAGGAACAGTGCAGTTAATAATAAAGTGGAATAAATAATGGGGAAACGATAGATTGGATTTAACTGTATGAGTGCGTATTACTTATAATGTATGGAACGTATTTAAGTAGATCTCACCAAGCGACAAAAACAAACCTATTTTCATCAAAAAATGCATTCATCAGGTATTCGAAATTGAAATAAGCAATTAGGAGGCAAGGAGTTGGAAATTGTGTAGAAGATAATGATACGTCCGTGTAAAAAAGCCAGAATGCCCAGGAATAACCAATTGTGTGTTTATAAGTTTCTTTCTTCACGTCAAATGTCACATAAAATTTTGTTGACAGTTATGTCACTTTAATTAATTTACTTTAGTTTAGCGTCCAAACATGTGTTAAAATATATTAAATATTGGTGAGGAAGATACGAACAAATGGATATTAAAATGATTAGTGTCTTAGATTCGATACAAACGCTGTATTACTTGCAAAAAGCATTAGGTTAGGTTTGTTTGTTGTCCATCAGATCTACAGAATCCCTTTATTCAAGCATAAACAAAAGATGTGGTGAAGAGATAGTTACTGATTCAACGACATAAATGTGTTTAATGTTTCTTTATAGATCATTTAGTGATGGTTTTCGGGTGAGTAGTGCTGTT
The DNA here is from genome assembly GCA_963170755.1 of Amphimallon solstitiale. NCBI lineage: Eukaryota > Metazoa > Arthropoda > Insecta > Coleoptera > Scarabaeidae > Amphimallon > Amphimallon solstitiale. Next base: position 13,049,338 of record OY720684.1, read on the forward strand.
ATTTGTGGAAATGGATCGGGATACACCAAGTGTTCCGATCACCACATTAGCAGGGGTAGCAAGTCTAACAGACTGTAAGTATTGCATTTATACTTTTAATCATTTAGTTAATCTTCCACTAATTATAACCTACACATGTATATCAATATTGTTTGATTTGATTAATGTAAATGAATGTCTACCAATATCACATTACGCTTTAAACAGTTTTTCTTGAATAACAAGTGGAGGTTTAATATATTAATGTAGTATTATTAGATTGCATTTGTATAAATATAATATAAGGTTAGTTTTAATAGATAAATTAATGTTATTATTGTAAAATAACTAGGGAAGTTATTCATATTTGCATAAACTTATTATAAGTATGTTATTTTATGTGTAATTAAATAATATGTTATAACTATACATATTTGCTTGTTTTTCAATGATAGCAAGATTTGTTTTTGACTATATATAAATAAAAATATAAAGATTCAATTATATACAGGTTGATTTGTTTTATATTCAGTAAATAAAGTAGTTTTAGTGAGTAATATATTTGCTCGTTTTTGAAAATGTTGAACATAAATTAGAATAACAATAATTTTGTGCGTGTATTGTTTTAGTGTTGCCCGAAATGCCTTTACCTACACCACTTCCCCAGACACTAAGTAACAAATCATTACTATTCCACCCAAGGGTGGCAGAAGAAGCATTAAACCTATTGGGTGTCCGGGATGAAACTCTTGTTCCACAGTTGGTGCACTCTCTTGTTCAAACATCAGCAGATCACATGTATGTAACTTTAAGTGTATGTTTATAAGAAATTTATGGGTGTTATTACTGTTTCAGTGAGGTTAAAGATAATTATGCAGGAACGGAACCCTTGGTTGATCAACAGGAAGGCATTCCAGAACTGCTGCGGGCTATGATGGACACTAATCCTAATGTTTTCAATGGTACAAGTAAGTAAATTGTTTATTTATTGATTTACATGTTAGTAATTGTTGTCTCAGTTAAATCTTCAGCAAATACATCTCAAACGTCACAATGTAATCATATGAATCAAGTTTCTCCATCAAATGTAAATCAGCCATGTGATCAAAAAACACAAAAGCATCCTCCATCACCGAAATCAACACGGCTACCGGTGACTCTAACGCAAAGACCGGCACCTATATCGGATAAGAAATTGCCCACACCACCCGTGCTCTGTAATAGTACCCACATATCAAAAGACGGGTCTACTCAAAACGCACATATTCAGGGACCTGATTATTCACAGATAAAAACACATGAAAATAATACAACGGAACAATTAATACAGTTAAGAGGTAAATATACATTTTTTAAATATTATTCTTGATATATTTCTAGTATTTCTCAATGCAAAAAAGGTGGAACAGACCTATAACATTTAGAAACGAGTTTTGACTGTACAATCTAGATGTTAGTAGTATTATTATTGTTCTTATTGCCTTAGTAAGTTTCTCAGTGCAAAATATGATCAAAATCCACATGCCAGTCACCGAGTCGAAAGTGTTGTCGAATTTTGCGTTAGCATGTTTGAAAATGTCATTGTTTTCGTATGAATAGGTGATACGGAAAAAAGCAGCGCAAAGTAATTATGTGAAACTAGGAATAATTTATAATTTTAACATTCAATTCAGCGATAATATCTCTTACAATTAACATAATAAATTAGCGAGCAAAATGTATTCCTGCATTTCACATAGCGCAGTTGACATTTCGTATAAATATACATTCATATTATAATACACGCACACTTTTATTATTTCTAATCAAATATTGATAATACGAGCCTGTATCGTGTTTCTCACATCGATTACTTTTATTGCATACCACCTGTCGTGTTCAAGCAACCTGTGTAAGCTCGCATTTGCACTTTATCTTGAAACAGACTATATGAAACCTTTTCTAGCGTTTGGTTTTCTGTAGTGTAACACGAAATACTTATCCTTTCAGAAAAATACACATTATATTGCATCTTAGTGTTTGTAACAAACAGTGGATAAAAAAAACCACCACTGTTTGTTGGAAACATTAGCATACTAGCAATTATGGCCTGTCCGATTTACGTCCCCAGTTTGCACCGCAGCGAATAAGGCTTATTGTGCTTATTTTGTATGTTGAATTATAATGAATCATTAGAACACATGTCAAACATCATAACTAACACTAAAATATATACGTAAACAACCTACGAGGAAAGAATAGAACAGGAGAGAGTCTCCTTAATAATAATATTTGTCCAAAGTGGTAATTCAATATGGCCGCCGCAATGCACAGGCGGGAATAAATATTTTGTATAGGGTATATGTACAGTTCGTATGTTCTCCACAATCATTTAAAATAGGTTGTTAGTCCAATAGTAATTATTATGTTTTCAATTCTTTTTATTATAGTAACATTTATTCTAAGTGTATTAAGGAAAACATAAAAAAAAAACCATGCCTGTAATATGTATGTTACGCCACTGAACACATAATCAAACATACCGGATATATGACAAGTTATTCAAAATACTCATTTTATAAATTATGATTGGTCAATATTGCCATAAAGTGATGACCTGCCTTAAAGTGGTAATTTCCGTCTAAATAATACCTATTCCCCCACCAGTTTATTATCTCTCCTGTTCTATTCTTTCCTCGTAGTAAACAACTTATATAAAAATTGCTGACTTTTATACCATACGATAAAATTCAATATGGCGGCATGTTTCCATTTGGAACTTTGACGACTCTCAGTTTTAACGTCAGAGAATTGTCTTGTTCTTGGAATAACGCTGTATAAATTAAATCAAATAAGGTTTTCCCGTGTAGAATACTATTGTCAGAAATCTGACAAATCGTATGTTACGTTTTTTAAAATTTTCCGTATTGTTTATCAGGTTCCTCGCCCGCTCAAGCAAGTGATGCTCCAGTACAATCTCCAGTGCCAGCGATGGAATCCCATAATACTCGATCAAAAACGAAAGATGAAAACGAGAAAAAGCAATACACAGATGATCCAATTAAACCAGACAGTGAGAATGCGATCAAACAGGGTGACGACAAAACCTGTAATAAAAGTATAAGTAAAACAATTGAGGGTAATTATGATAGTATTAAAGATATGATCAAAGATGTAAAAAACAAAACAATCGTCAAAGACAAGTCATCGACAAATAGTGGCGTATCAGTCGGCACTCCAGCCGTTATGCAACCATTTGTAAGGCTTCAACGTATCTCAACTGAAGATCAACAGTTGATGCAAGTCAGTTTGAGTGATTTTGCGGAAAACCGTCCTAAACTCGCGAAAGAACTTGGCATTGCTCTGTCACCTAATAAAATTATCGACGACAGCACGGTGGTCATTGATAATTCCGATTCGGATTCGGAAGATTTGAAGCGAAAATCTCGTAAAGACCGAAAGAATCACAATGACGAAGATGATTACTTTCCAGATAAATTTTCGCAGTTGGTCGGCAACAAAAGGAAACGGAAGGAGGAGAAACAGGAACCGCTCGTGGTCAAACCCAAGTTACGAAGGGTCGAAAAGAAGTTCGTTCCCGTTCTAGAGAAACTCTCTGTTGAAGAACTAATGGAGACAAATACCTTTGATCGTTTCAATAGGAATGTGGAGCAAGTTCTCAAAAGTTCCGAAGACGTTGACTTTTCGGAAATAAGTAAGTGTATAACATTTATTTACCACCTAATTAATTTATGCACAAATTGTATCACGCAAAATTTGTTTTACTGCCGCCACCAAAATGGAGCTTATTTATAAAGAAATAAGAATCAAATTTTATGTAGAGTTTGATTGAAATATTTAAGAAGAGAATCCTACAAAATGTTTAAAGTGTGTGGCTGCCAAAAAACTAAACATTAACAAAAATTTTCTTTTTTGAAATCGACTTTATTTCATTATTATGATGCAGATTTGTTTGAAACATATGTGTTTCTGAGTAGGTACTGTTAATATATAATTTTAATTTGATTGAGGTAAGTGCCAATATCTGATCTATTGATACAGTCACTCACGAAATATAAAAGATTACATTTTATAAATAAGGGTTATTTTGCCTGTGGCGGTAGAACTTGGGTTGCGGCCGAAGGTCGCCTTGGCTCCTTGGGGGTGATTCGTTGGAGTAGTAGTAGGGGGTGCCGGTATCTCCCCCAAAGATCTTCATCATTTCGTTAGTAATTAGTGCAGTCAGGTTGTAAATTATAAGTGGAATTTAGATGCTTTTCACTAAACTTCAAAATTAAGGAAAACTAAGCTAAATGTTTGATTTTAATGTAGATGAATATATTTCGAAAAATATCTGCATAATAATGGAAAAAAAAGTCGATACGAAAAATGAACATTTGTTTTGTTTTTTTTGGCTGCCACTGACACATTTTAAACATTTTGCAGTTTTTTTTTTAGTATTAAGTATGTAGTGTACATTTCAATCTAACGTTACCCTAAATTTGAGTCTTTTTACTTTATATATAAGCTCCATTTTGGCGGTTGCGGTAAAACTTTGGCCACCCGGTATAGTGTGATTTTAATGTCGGAGGAAATTTACCGCCGCAGAACAAAGGTTACTAACACTTACTATATGATTCTATTGTTTTTCCTCATTTGCATTTCATACCGTATGTGTCAATTTTCATTAGGTATAGGGATTCAATGTTTACGTGCGATTTATACGTATACAAGTAATACGTGGCAACGTGGCACCCCTACTGTCCGTCACCAATCCCGGCAACAATCGACTAACAACGATTTTCTCCGATCTTCCCACTTCTCTCCACCAGATTTTACATTCAATGTTTAGCTGCGAACACGTTGCGATCTAGTCTGCAACAAAAACCGTCTTATTACTGGAGGGGGAAATATCAAATGGCCGCCGCGATCTCCTGATCTAGTAGTTTATTATTATTTTCAGAATCCTTTTTTATTTACCTTGTTTTAATTTTATTAGAATTACGCTTTTGTTTGTATCATGCAGCGTGAACGCAGTTTAATAATTCTCTGCATTTGCTGAAAGGAAAAAGAAAAACAAATCCTTGCAACTCGTAAATATTATTTCTGAACGCATTACAAACACCCAAGCCGGTGGTCGAATAGTTACTGCTAACCACGCTAACTTGTATTTACGAGCATGCATCGGTCGTGCTGGCATTGGAAAGGAAAGAAGGGGTACTATGTTGCCACGTACTGTATGGATTAATCGCCTATGGCTTATGAAAATTGACACATGCTGTATATAATGATTTATAAAAGTTTGTTTGCACTTCCAGTTTTGAGAGATTCTCGAATCGCTCTAGAATTGATAATTTTGATACACTGCGCATGCCCGCACTAATTCTAGTCCGAAATCTCAATAGTCCGAACAATTTTAATTTCTTGAAGTTTTAGGAAAACTGAACTACTGACATTAGGAAAGTAGAAATATTAAAAAAATACCAAACACACTGAACTGGTGTTAGCAAATATCTATGTAAACAATCATAAATATCTAGTAGATGCGTTAAATCACCAAAATTGTGACATAAATTAAAAATTAACATAAACATTGTTGTTTATATGAAATATATTTTTTTAAATATTGCAATGGATATCTCTGATGAGCTGGGTAAATAATGAAAAATATTTGTTTATACATACTTTTATTATATAATTGTATCTATAATTGGATCATATAAATAAATGCAGTTTCAGTGTCCTTTATCATCATTGTACTATTCATTTAAGTGTAAACATTTTTGCCTGCTTGCATTTCTTCAAAAAAATCTATTTTAAAAAATTAGTTCTTCAGTAACAGGACCGATGAAATCAACATATAAATCCAATTTGTTGTTCATAATCCATATTTTGTAGTTGTTTATGGCAATTATTCTACACAGATGCATACGTTTTTGGTTTTTTTACTATACAATAAACCTTACAGAACAGATATTATTAGTAAGGAAGATTTATGAAACGCATGTACTTGTTTGTGCTACTAATTTTCAAATAAATTGTTCGGGCACACAAATTGTTTGTTAAAGTTATCTAAACAATGAACAAACAATATAAAACAATGTTCTGATAAGAAGAGTTTTGATATAAAATTAATAATATTAATAAAATAATAATTAACGAGTTGGCGCTGAAAGTTTGATAGTGACATACAAAATTTGCACGTAATTGCCAATTTCAAAATATGAAATTCATTAAAAACTACGGCGGCAAATCAAAAATACCGCAGATATTAAAAATCATCCTGTACATCTTATGCGAGAAAGTGCCACCAGGTACGAGGGGCGTTCAATGTATTCTCGGTATCAGTATAAAAACAACACAAATAAAATTGCTGCGTTTATGATTTCACCATTTTTCATGCAGTCGGAACAGCAAAATTCCTTTAGAGTCCCAAAACACTGTGGTCATGACTTTCCAGACAGATGGAGTGACTTTTAATTTCTTTGGATGATCTCCACCGTTGTTATGCCATTGCATAGACTCCTGCTTACTTTCAGGGTCATAGTGATGAATCCATTTTCATCTCCAGTAGCAATGCTGTCGAAAATACTCCTAGAATTTTCACCGCAGAGCTCCAATGTCTGTTTGCAGCACTCGACTCGCAGTTGTTTCTGAGGTGTCCTGAGCATATGCGGCACCCATCTTGCACTGAGAATTTTATTATAAATTACTTAAAAAATCTTAGGAAATCTAATAATAAACTTTATTATAATAAACATTTATTCTTATTTGTTACTACAATTTTTATTTTCTTTTTTTAGCCGAAGATGGAATAGTACCTGAGGAAAACCTTTTAAATAGGCATACGCTGCAAGAGTTAAATACGGAAACGGCGAAGTTGAGAAATTTAGGCGCAACGGAAATGATTCCAGCAGAAAAACTCGTGAGATTACTCAATATACTTGAAATTAACATTCGTGGAGGTGACAGAGTATCTCCTATAACAGATGTAAGTGTGTACAATTCAAGATATTTGATTACCATACATAACTTAATTAATTAATTCAATTCGTAGATGTAATATATGTATAAATTTTAAGAAAGGAATAAAACATCATGTAATAACTTAGAGCAAAATCTTTTTAGTTTAGAATGTCTTCAAAACTATATTTGCAGTGCTAAATAAAAGAGTCTTTGTATATCTACTAAATATCAAGTATATAAAAACAATTAATTTTACAGGAGGACAATGAAAGCATAAGACAAATGTGGATGGAAACGACAATGGAAAGAGTAATGGGAGCTGCGGATGCGTGCCTTATATGTTTGCACATTTTAACATCTCCGAATATGCCCAAAAGGGTATACATAGAAGATGTTATTGATAGAGTGGTTCTATTCATAAAATATCAAATGCACAATACGATATTCCCATCATATGATTCCACATATAGATTAGATAACAAAAAGAAAGGTAAGGCCTCTTTGTTAATGATCTTTTGTTTTAATTTAAGAATAAATTCAAATTTTATTCTTAAAATTAACCGCTTTGTTCGTTTCTTCTACACTAGCTACACTAGTAGCATGTAGTTTACTAAATATTACAAGGAAAGTGTGATTTGTAATAATAATTTATTATTTATATTTTATTAAATGATCAATAGATTACATCCACAACTATACACAAATAAATTACAAGTGAAAAATAGTTAAATAATTGCAAATCTGTTTTCGTACACCACCCAACACTTGATCACCAATCAAGGAGTCAGTTTGGTTATATACACAAACCTCCATTATCCGTATAATCTATATATTATGAACACTTTTTATTGAAATATGTAAGTATGTATAACTTCACACACCTATGTGACACGCTTATATATTAATATAATGTTATATGTAATTACATATACAGGGTGTATTTGAAATAAGGGGACAGAGTATGATAAATGGAAAGGTGCAATTATGTAGAATATAAATCCCAAAAATTGTGAGTCAATTACGACACGAACGCCAAAATTAAAAACCCCCGAAAAGTGTTTAATGTGCCGCCTATGGATTTAGCATGTGTCTATATGTCGTAGGTATCGCGCCAGACGTCGACGGTTCCACACAGGTTGAGGAGACGTAATAATTTCCATCGAAGTAAATAAACACGCATAGATATACGCAATAACAGACGTTATACCCCAATGATAGCATTGTTTACTATTTCTAAACAGGTGTTCATGCTAAGAGTTCAACAACCTTAATATGAAATATCAGCTGTTAAAATATCTTATTTTTCAACAACGAGATTTTTTTTTATTGAGATGGATTATTTAGATATTACGTTTTCTTCCGCTATTACTATTATTATGATTAAATTCAACGACTTTTTACTTCTTATTTCTCACAAAAACAAATTTGTGTTGTAAAATTTTCCCAACTCTACTTATGAGAAACTTTTATTTTAATTGGACGCAAGTAAATTAAAAAAAATCATAATTTATTTCAGTTCGTGTGTTGTGTAAGCAATAGTCGAAACATCCATACGTAACAATCGAACGAGACTGACCTCGCACGCCTTCACACTCCTACTTACTAACCCACCCTTCCATAGCCTACAGTCGTATTAAAGTGCAATGGCGCGACGAATATTTTAAAAATATCTTTGTAATTTTTAAAATTTGAATTTGCGCAAAATATTTTGAATTTGAGTCTAATAAAATTACATCTTTCCATTAATCATACTCTGTCCGCTTATTTCAAATACACCCTGTATAGTACACATACGAAATAGATATTCTGTTCTTTGAAAAATTCAATTATAGATTTCTGTTTAAAATTGGTTGGTCTTTACGAAGCTGCTAAAACACGTATACTTTTGAGACAATTTTTCTAATACTCCGGGTAATCGAATTTCGGATGAGGGAGGTTCGGATAATGGAGGTTCTATTGTATCTTAATAACATCGCTGTAGGACAATCAATGAATTTAATGAGATCATTTATAAAGATGTTACATAAAAGTGAACACAAATTTGAGCCCTGGGATATTCCAGAACTGAAACAAAAAAACTCAATACTTGAATCTATTATAATAAACATAGTTCACTCTGTTGACTAGATATAACTTGAATTAATACCTGTAACGACTTATTAATACCAAAAGAACTGCACTTTTCCAGCAAAATGCGATAAAAAATCAGTGCAAATATAGTCCTGCATCTTTTCTGCAATTATTAAAAATTATTCTAGCAAGTGTTGAATTTTCTGTCTTTTGGAGTTTTAGTCCTAGCACGAATTTGTACCTTCTGAATAATCATATTTTCTAATAGAAAATTAATTTAAAAACATTCAATTGAGTACTATATTTCAATAAGCAAAATTGCTTTTAGTGTAAAATAAATTGGTGTACAATTTAAAGTTAGTGTAGCTGCAATGAACAAACGTTTTACATATGTATTTATGTCAACAAAAGAGGAGTAACAGTGTACTAGCTAGTCCAATGTTACTTCTCTTATTACTACATAATATTAATAGTCACTAAACTATATAAAAAGAATCCCAATTAAAGATAGAATTATTGTTTTTACGAGGATAGTCTGAAATGTTTTGAGCCTAACAGAGAAGCAAATATTTTTTTGAACTCGCCGCCTGTAAAGTGACATTTCGCGCATGCGTCGCTCGACCAGTAACGAGTATTTCCCGGTCGACTAGACTGCAAAAATTGCAAAAGAACAGGACATTAAAACACACCATAATCTTTATTATAATAAAATTTGGTATATAAAATACTACTTCCCTGGATTTTTCCTTATTAAAAGCTAGGGAAATAGGGAGTAATTCCTAAAAATTCTTCCATAAAATTTGTAAGCGCCATCTATTTGAGAATCTCTCAAGCAACATTCACATTGACAGTTAATTGTTATCAAACCGAAAAAGCGATAAATTCACTATAAATATAAGAATAAAACGTCATATGCAAGAATATAATAACTTGAACTTAATGGAAATGTGATATGTGTGAGATATGTGTCTCAGCTAAATAGATTTTCTGTTAGCGTCTGGGCATGGATGTGTGCACAAGCTGCGGAAGTTGCATTACAAGTTGAAGGCCGTTTAAACTCGCAATCAAATCTAGATATTTTAGAGAATGTTATGCTTCTGCCAGTATCACAAACAGTGCACGTAGGTACAAGAATGCTTAAATTAATTAGCTAATCTATTTTAGGTTAGTTATGATACTAATCACTTTAATCAATAATATTTTTTTAATTTAATGCTCTTACAAAAAATAGTATACAAACCACTTGTGTGAAGACATCTTCTACGCATTCGAGCAATTAAAAGCACTCGCTTCCTTCAGTCGCTCGTGCTTCCAAAATGCGCTCATGCGGGAACATTGTCTTTCCGCACTTGGTTCGTAAATAACTATTTCAGTCAACTGTAGTTTTATTTTTCAACATAGTCTCCTTTTAAGTCATACACTTTTCCCAGCGATGCTCTAACCTCTTTAACCCTTCCAAATAGTAGTTAGCGTTTTGTTCGTCCAAATAGGCGTTTACGTTTGCGATGATCTCGTTCGATGAAAATAACTATCCTCCAAGCGGAACTTTAAGCTTTGGAAACAGGAAAAAGTCGCTGGTATTCTTTTTCTTTGCAATTTCTGCCCTCAACTTATCAAGTAATGATACGTAATATATTCCCGTTATTGTTTTACCTTTTTCGTGATAGTCGATGAACACAAACTCACGACTATGTCAAAAAAAGATCACCAGGGCCATAACAGGGCCTTGGAAATGTTTTTCGAATGCTATTTTTGATCCAAAGTCAGCAAGCGCGGCACCCGACGAACGAATAGCTTACGCATTCTTCATTCAAATTTGTCAAACGCGCTCTTTCGATACATGTATAGTCTCTGCTATCTCTCTAACATTGATTCGACAATCGTCCAATATCATTTGGTGAACATATTCGATGTTATCTGTGGTGATCGCAGTCCAGAACGCTAATGATCAGTTAAGCGCTGGTACTCCCACGTTTAAATTCAGCTGCCCATCTTTTTACGGTGGCAAATGATGGGGCTGAATCCGGTAAACAGCGCCCAAGTTAATTTTAATTTGTGTAGTCAGTGACATCGACTGACACGAACGACTGTCAACAACTAGGCGTCCAAAACGGCTGACATTTTTAGAGGCACCTTTCAACGCATGCGCATTTACATTACTAGAATGGTTTTCACCAGTAGCGCCATCTTCATGTTGAGGTTCAAAACATTTCAGAGTACCCTCGTTGGGTTTTGAAGCTTCTTCTGGATATTGGACGAACATTTAAAAAATAATAATTATATAAAAGAGATGCATTCAGATATATTTATGGTAATCTGCCGATTTTTTTCGATATCAGGAGACTTCACAATTCCTTAGAATTTTAAAATGTATCAAACCTGAAATGACTTCTATTTTTGCCACTCATTAATTTGTTTAAGAGTTTATTTAGCGTTATTATTACATTATCATTCATTTAAGCAGTTTTTTAACAATTGTCTATTTGATGAAGCAATAAGAGTTTTCAAATTTTCACTACACTTAAGTGAGTCACCTAGAAGCAAAACCGGCTAAATCTAATACTGCTAATTTTGGGAAATAGAAGAAACATGTATACACATTTCCAATAACTTGCTTGTTCAATTAGGATTTGATTACTGATTGAACCAACTTATTCAGTATATATTTGAGAGAAAAATTAGTGTATTTTGGGTTTTACCAGTTTTGCTTCTAAAAAGTGACTTTAGTCGGTTTTGCATCTTAAATACAAAAGGAACTACAGCAGTTTTGCAGGTTGGCATAACTGATTGCATGTTGTAACAGATACTACATCACTATACTTGTTCATATATTTGTTACAACAGCTCTTTTTGTCATATTGATCAAAAAGACAGTACTGGACAATTTGATGGATTGAACATCCATTATAGCTCGGTTAATATCAGATGGCACCCAAGATGTGCAAGGCGTGGCTAAAATATGTATATATAAGTTAAAAACATCGGTATTGAAAACAGTACACTACGATAGACAAAGTGCAAATAAATTAAATACGGTTTAATATTATCAAGTCGGTCCTTAACCCTTCATATGTAGTGAAATCTGTCTCTCACGGTTCATGCTTTGTTCTTCTTTTTTGTCTTAAAATTGTCATCCACGCAAGTGCCATCAGGTTTTAACCGAGCTATACCGATGATGAAGATTGTAGTTTTATTACAAAACTTTTATAGTTTCCTTTTTATCATTATTACTGGGAAATATATAGAACGTCAATAACACTGAACTAAGAAAATTTGTATTGATGTCTAAAAAATAAACAATAATTATAATAATAATACTTTTATTAGCATTTTGTGGGTGCAACAATTATTTTAAGAGTTTAAATTTAGCACATTGCTTCGTGGTCTCTCGTGGTTTTATAGCTGTACAAAATATATAGTCTGTTTTTATTTTATTTTATATGAAACTCCCGTAGATTTTATTACCTATACGATGTGTGTGTTATATTTTGTAACGGAAATCTTAGGTTTTGAATCCTTCAAATAACACTACAAGATAAGATGAAATGTACTGTCTCCGGAAAAATGGATATAGCCGGTTTTGCTTCTAGGTGACTCAAATTTAATATTTCGTTTTATCATTAATTATGAATAAGTCACTAATAGAAAACGGTCACTTTTCCCTATATATTACGTTCATTCAACGTGTTAAAAAATGTTTCACAAACATTGAGGGGGGGCTAGTATAGCCCGGAACGTGCAGAAAAGTCTTAATGAACACGAGTTCGCTAATGGACGATTTTTGAGATACAAAACTGTTTGTGCATCATAAGGCAGCGGTTAATAAAAGAAGGCAACCGTTAGATGTCGCTACAGTATTTTTCAAATTCCAAGAGCAAACATTAGATGGCACTATTTAAGAGGACGTGCTTACTTATTACTTTCTACCGATAGATGTCAGATTGTCCAAGATTAAAAAAATATATTTACATTTCGCAGTTTCATAAAATATAAATTGAAATATTCCATTTTCGACACTTTTAAATGTGTTATCCAGTGTAAATATTTAAATAACATTTAATGAAATGCATAAATATACAGGATGTCTAGTGCTCTTAGGGCCCAATAACTCAGTATTAGTCCCATGGGTTTGTTTTTTTTTTCAACTTTTTAATTTTTATTTTGCAAAATCTTAAAATTCAGTCGTTAAGCTTACGTTTAAAAAAAGTTATAGGTACAGTCTCCAAATTTAAGTTTATTATAATGTGTACTGTTGTGTGGTTCAACCAAATTGAAAACTACTAGCAAATAACATGTAGTTTTCATTTTATAAACTAACAAAGTTTTTGGAAGAGGTAAAAATGATCAGACTGATACTTGATATTCGAGATGAAAACTTTCGCTGCATCAGTATTGCTCTGTATACTCTACAGTGTAAAGACAACGCGGTTTTTAATCAGTGCTACTGAAGATGACAACATAGTTGTCGAAATACGTGTTTAGTTTTTTTGTGCTTAAGTTAGGTAAGTTAGGTAAAGGTGTTTAGTGTTTCTGTTTATAGAGTTGGCATTTGACGCATAGACACGGTTTGTCTGTATAGTATAGTATGTGCCTCTACGTTGCACAGTACTTCTCCATTTCACAGCAGCCGCGATGTTTATGCCGCAACGAAATTCCAACTCTTTTTAAAAAGAAACTGCACTTGGCTGCGATTCTGTGGGATCTTACACTTTGGCTGCAACCCCTCCTAAATGAACAATCTTTGGCGAGTCTTACATAAAAAAAATGAACTGAAGAGATGTGGCGATTGCGATGAACATCAATATAAAGATCAATCGATTTTTTAGCATTCCCATTACGAATAATCCTCCGTATCTCTGAAACCGTCCATTTGTGGAACCATGTTCATTCAGATTTTTCCGCATATTTTGGGTCATAGTACGCTCTCTCAAAAATGTTTGCACGTTTATTTTACACCCTGTATATATGTAGGCATTATATATATTTTGCTATTTAATTATTCGTGTTTTGAATGTTCTACTCCAAGTTTATCGTAAACCTATGGATGTCTACGCGATTCGGTTTCAGGATACGTTTTACACAATTATGCGTGTATTTAACAACCTGGTAACTACAAATGAATAGGCCGCCTAGTTACTTACGTATGGTAACTCTGGACTCATCATTACCGTGAGTTTTTTTCGTAGGTTATAATCGAATTTTTTGTTGAAAAAAATTTTTTTTTGATATTTTTTTTTAATTTAGATTCTACATATGCCTCGAATTTTTTGTTGAGAATATTTTTATTTTATTTAATTTCTGCATATGCTTATTTTTTGTTGTTAATTCTACGCATGTCATACGCATATATTTTTTTTACTTCTTTCTTTCTTCTGCAGCTTACGGTACGTGATAACTGAATTAGCCTTAGCCATCGTGTATATCAATATACAGGGTGCAAAAAAACTTTTACACTAAGTGAATTGACGTGCAATAATTTTAGGTTGACAGTATGTAGGGTTAACTTACTTTTAACATGGATTCCATTTGTTTTGGAACATCTTTGATAATTTAACAGTATCAATTGTCAAATCGTTTGCACATCATTCCACTTGATGCAATAGTTTATTTTTTCAATTAAAACTTTGCTATAAAGGTTGATCCAAATTGAACTTTAGGATTCAAAATATTGCAAAAATTCGAGTTTTATTGTTTTCAATGTAAAATACAAAATTAGCAATTTCGTGTCGAATAAAAGTAAATAAACGCAAAACAGCACAATTAAGAACGTCAGCAATTGGATGAATGTTTAAAGAAAGTAAAGCAGTTCCGCAGCACAAGCATGCAGATGTGTTATCGTGCAGATAAGAAATGGTCTCTGTGTAGATACATATTTCCATGTGTTATTGGATAGTATTAGCCTGATGAATTTTACGTGTGTTTAGATACAAACTATTGAAACTTAAACTTCCAACATTCACCGACTGCAAACATAATTCAAATCCTAAAGTTTAATCAGTTTTGATAATAGAATTTTTAAAATATTAATAGCGAGTTTTACTGCATATAACATAAACATTTCTATTACCATCTTAGGTATAAATTGGTCAATTCAGTTGTCAAAAATTGTATTACTTGCTTTAAACAGTGGTTCCTAAACTAGTTTGATTCTCGTGGCCCCAAATCCCGGTTTTCTCAATTTCACACAGTGCAATTTAAGAAACTGCGAAACTAGTTTTGAAGTTAAAAAGCGTATTGAAGTTATTCATTTTTGGTGATCTTGAGGGGTGGGGGACTATTCTGTTTGTGTCCATACTGTTTATGTGCTCGTGGCAGTGTCTCCCCATCTTAATATGTCTTGAACTCCGCATGTTTGCCTAATGTCATCGTTTCTTACTCGATCCCAAAGAGTTTTGCCAGCTATTGTCCTCAGAGTCTTCATTTCGGATGATCGCATTGTTCTTTTTGTTTTACTGGTGTCCGCTCAGGCTTCGATGCCATATGTCTCACATATGTTTTATAAATGCGGATTTTGTTTTCTATTCTCGTGTGTTTATGCTTATAATTCTCATATAACATCGCTTAGACATCCAGAAATTGGTGCCGCTTTATTATTAACCTGGTTTGTAAGATCATTTACCAGATTCTGGTGTACCTAGGTATTTAATTTGCATTATCTGTTCTATATTTTTTTCTAGAATTGAATGGGTCAAGAAGTCCCTGAAAATTAAGATAGATAAGGAACACTCTATTGGGCAAAAAAGTCTTACTTTTCAACATAATCACCTTTTAGGTCAATACACTTCCTCCAATACTTTGATGCCCTCCAAATTTACGATTTTTGTTTTTCCGATTACCTCTTCATTCGACCCAAGTCTCTTACCACCAAGCCATTTCTTCATATTTGGAAGTAGAAAATAGTCGCAGGGGTCTAAATCTGGAGAATATGCCGGATGAGGGACCAATTCATAACGCAATTCATGATTTTTTTCCCTCTCCAAATGTGGTCGTTTTTACTGCCATACGGCGCCGAATTGAGCCAACAGCTCTGCATAATATGCGTCGGTGATCGTTTTACCCCTGTCAAGATAATCGACGTGAATTACACTGCACGCATCTCTGTCGCCATGACCTTATTGACCGACAGACCCACCTTGCCTTCCTTTGGAGCCGATTCACGAGAAGTCCACTATATCGACTATTCCCTTGGTCTTTGGTGTGTTGTGATGAATCCATGTTTTAGCCACGGTTACGAAACGGCGCAAAAACTCGTTAGGATTGCCATTGAGCAACGCCAAACACTCCTTTGAAGTTTTCAAACGATTGCGTTTGTTGTCAATTGTGAGCAAACGCGACACCCATCTTGCGGATAGTATTTTCATATCCAAATATTTTTGCAAAATTGAAATCACTGATCCAGTGATATGCCTGCAGACTCTTCAAGTTCGCTCACCTTGACTCGCTGATCGACCAGTATCATACCGTGGATTTTTTCGACCATTTCTGGTGTGATGGTTTTTCGGCGCAAAAAATAGTGTTTATTGACGACACGAACTTCACTTTTTTTCGTTTTTACATAGACGCCTGTTTCTTTCAAATGGCTGTCACAACAAACGTATTTGACAGATCAGTGTGAAATTTAGGGTGCGTTCTTTAGATAGATGCTTCTTGACAAGCACAATGTTGAATTTGAAGTGGCAACGCCATCTGTTCTAATTTTCAGGTACTTCTTGACCCACCCTCGTAGTCATATTAAGCTTTTGTGTCATTTTAGATACGGCGAGTAATTGTATTTCTACAGGGTGTTCACACTTAAACCCGCACCATTGGTAACTCCGTTATTATTGGAGCTACGAATTCGTCCAAATTAGCAAACTAGTAGGATTTTTCCTGGCGGTTACGACGATGAAAACAAAAAAACAATTGAACGTCGCGTTTTTCAGATATTTGACAAAATGTAACTTTTTAAATGGAACACCCTATATATTTTTATGCGGTTGAATAAAAAATTTAGTTCGGAATAAAAATGTTTAAATACATTATCTTAAAAAAATTGAAAATAAAAAAGTTATCACGTGATTTCTTAAACATTGCATTTTGTTTAAAAAAATTTATGAAAGGCGTAGCATGTTTCACATGTTTATCCAATTGAAGTCATCTTCAGATATTAAATAAAATAATATCATAAACATCCTTAAAATTTGCTTACTTTATCACTAAAACGTAAGTTTTCAAATGAGATACCGTGCATTTTTAGGGATTTAGGATTTGTTTTTAGGGATGCCTAACGAAATTTGTAATTAAATAATATGTACCGATTATTGTATACTATTCTCTTGTTGAACGGATGAAAAAAATTTTTGTATAGGTCCTAGAATGTTTGTTCATAATATTCCTAAATGAATTCAAACGAAACGTTGTGTTTTTAACGAAATTTATTTTGATTTCGTCCACGAAACTTAAGAATAACAAATAAAAGAATAATAAACACTATCAATCAACATACATAACTAAAATAGTTGTTCGAAGGTACCACCTTCTTGGTCCAGACACTTGCGGGCTCTTTTCTGAGTGCAGCGCGTGGCTTTGAGAAGGGTCCTTCCATCAATATTCCGAATAATGGCCGTAATGTTATTTTGAAGTTCTTCCACATTTTGGTAACGATGTTTGTAAACTTCATTTTTCACTCGGCCCCATAAAAAAAAATCTAGCGGAGTTAGATCTGGTGAGCGTGGGGGCCACAGAACTGGTCCATGAGTTCCAATCCAACGGGGTCCAAACAGTCTCTCCAGTAATGCGTTAACGATATGGTGATTATGAGCCGGTGCACCGTCTTGTTGGAAGTATATCCGCGGCCTATCCATCAAGTTCACGTTGTCCACGAAATCTTCCAATACATGAGACATAAAGTCCTCATATCTCTCTCCCGTTAATGAGCCGTGGTAAAAAAAAAGGACCCACAATTTTAGATCCAATCATACCACACCAAACATTAAGGCTGAACCGATGTTGTGGATTAGTGGGATGAGTCAAAAAAGGATTTTCCCGACTCCAAAAATGATAGTTTTTTCGATTAAACATTCCCTTATTAGAGAAGTTACTCTTATCCGATCATAAAACATATCGAGGAAAATTTGGATCTTCACATTTATGTAGGAACCATTCACAAAATTCCATTCTTCTTATATCATCATTAAGATGTAAAGTTTGTACTGGCCGATATTTGTATGGCTCAAAATTATATTTTTTCAAAATTTTATGAATCGTTCCCAATGAAAGGTCTATTTCTCTTGCCAATTCTCTAATTGAATTGTTAGGATACGCCTCAAAATATCCCAGTACATTTATTTCTACTTCCTCACTAACCACAAATTGCTTCTTCGTTCTATTCTTCTTGAAAACCTCTTCGTTTCGCCGAAATTGTCTGTATAATTCCAAGAAATATCTTCTTTGAGGAATCGCGCGCTCGGGAAACATTGCACTATAATGTTCGCGAGCTCTAATAGTGTTTTTTCTCTGAAATATGTAAGCTTCCATAATATCACATTTTTCCTCATGTGTGAAAACCATTTTTATTAGAAGAAAACAGCAAAATAACAATGCGAATTTTAAAACACTGACAGATTAATTTGACGGATTGTTATTGAATATTTTTTTTTTATTGGTGCCTAATTGATCAAAATTGTAACAACTATTGTAATGTAGGCTAATTTCATTTTCTCTTTTCCTTTTTTTCTGAGTGGAATTTTAAATTATACTGTCCCATTTTAAAATGGGTACTTTTCTGATTATCTCTTATATCTTTAAAGAAATCACGTGATAACTTTTTATTTTCAATTTTCTTGAGATAATGTATTGAAAAATTTTTATTCAGAACTAAATTCTTTATTCAACTGCATAAAAATATATAGGGTGTTCCATTTAAAAAATTACATTTTGTCAAATATCTGAAAAACGCGACGTTCAATTGTTTTTTTGTTTTTATCGTCGTAACCGCCAGGAAAAATCCTACTAGTTTGCTAATTTGGACGAATTCGTAGCTCCAATAATAACGGAGTTACCCATGGTGCGGGTTTAAGTGTGAACACCTTGTATATTGTTTTCTGTCACGCCCACGATAGCAACGTTGTCTGCATAACAGATCATGCTTATGATCCTGTTAACTGTTCTGTATCCCCTTTTTAATTCTGTTACCTCTGTTATTATCATAAAATTATACTTCACTAACAAAGCTTTGGGAACCACTGATTATTCTTTATTTTCACGCTTTATAATATTTAAGTCGAAGAGATTATATTTCCGTTCAGAAAAATATTATTATTAATAATATTTTTTTTAATATCATGAATATTTAAATTAACAACTTTCACCTTTATTTTTGTTATTTTATATTATTTTGCTTAATTTTTTTTTTTTTATCGGATAATAAATATATTATTTATCACCGAGAATATTCTGGAGAATCATCGGGAATAATGACGTTTTAGAAAAGTCTGGTATACTTAAATGCCTTGTAGTTCATTTCAGAATTATATTAAAACAAAAGGGAAAATTGTTGAAGATTAATTTCCATGACTTACAAATCATTGAATTATCAATGATTTTTGAGTTTAAATTTTAGATTAAATGTATTAATGCTCTATTTTCTTGAAACTCTTGTAGATGGTAGAAGAAAGAAGACGGCACATGTATTAGAGAAAAGTGTCACGACATTGTACAATAAAGTTGCAGAAATGATCAATTTACTAGCGGAACTATTAAATATACAAATACTGACCGATACATCAGTTTTACACGCATCATCGATGGGTGTATCGCCATTTTTTGCAGAAAATGTCAGTGAATTGCAGTTGGCTTGTTTAAAATTAGTGACAACTATCTTTACAAAATACGAAAAACACCGCAGATTATTGCTGGACGATATCTTAGCCTCAATTGCTCGTCTTCCAAGTACCAAACGTAGTCTTAGAACGTACCGATTGAACAGTGAAGAATGTATACAGATGTTAACCGCCTTAGTTCTACAATTAATACAATGCGTTGTTGCACTACCTGAAACATTATGCAACAAAAACACAGTAGATGGTGTTCCATACGAAAATGTCAGAAAAATCGATAGCGATGTCCTCATTTGCAACAAATACGAAAAAGCCACATCAACTGCGGGTACTTTTTTAACTGTTTTTCTAAGTAAATGTGGTAGCAAATCCGAAGATATCGATTACAGACCTCTTTTCGAGAATTTCGTGCAAGATCTATTATCAACTGTCAATAAACCGGAATGGCCGGCTACGGAATTACTGCTGAGTCTTCTTGGTAAAATGCTCGTTAAAAATTTTTCCAATAAAGGAACGGACATGTCCCTACGAGTCGCTAGTTTGGATTATTTAGGTGTTGTTGCAGCTAGATTAAGAAAAGACAGTGTCCTCTCTAGATGTAAATTAAATACGATTGATCAAATCATTAAAGAAATAAAATCAGAAGAGATGAAAGAAAATGACGAGGAAAGAGTAGTTAAGGTAATTTTTTTGGTATCTTAGTAATTGAAAATCCTATTGAAATTATAACGATATGATGTTTCATAATTTTATAAAAACATTTAATTGTGTTGAGCATCACATTTTATTAAACCAGATATGCCCAACACTTTTTTTGCTCTAGAAATATATTTTTTATCTGTTTTATGTCATCAGTGAGGCTAAACTGCACTGATGGCATAAAAAACAACAAGCGTGTTTTTTTAATTATATTTTATATTTATTAATTTATTGAACTAAAAATGGCAATTGACAGAATGCCGAAATATAAAAAAAAAGAGATATGCGACAAAACACCTCACATGTAAAGCTACGTCATATTTTGCACACTTCATAGATACTTTCTTCTGATACACTTCAATCTGGTTTGCTTAGTTTGTTCAGTTACTAAATGATCGATTCTGACAAATCTTCAAGTAACATTTTCAAATTTAGAAGGAGATGATTTTGATTTTTGTGGAATATTCTTCTTGCCATTACTTTCAATAAGTCCTAGAGCAATGTTTCTTTTAAAAGTGAGGTGATCCACGTATTTTGTGGAGTTGCCAGGCATTTTGTTCTGCAAACGTGAAACTTTGTGATCAAAGAGAATGTTGTGATGAAATTATCAAAATATAAATGATGTAAGTTGCTTGTGATTGGTTAAGACGTCAAGGTATTCGATAATTACAGAGGACCCCAATTCCATAACACTCTTTTATTTCTGATTTGGCACCTTGATATGGGTCACACCATACTAATTGAATAATAAGAAATGTTCAGACCTATTCCTTAATAATTCTGCCAAAACATGCGCCGTCTGGGTAATTTTACATAGCCGCTTAGTAAGTTAGTAAGAGAATACCGTTAAAAGTTTTTATTTCCTAAGTTGTGATATACTTTTTTACTTTCTTATACGTAGTATAAGGAAGTATTGTGATGATGAAAATTTTCGACCTCGAGATTTTTGCAGATGTCCACGTTTTGAAGTCCCCTGATACCGAAAAAGTGGTTTTTAAAAAATGTCTGTGTGTCTGTCTCTCTCTGTGTGTGTGACCACGATAGCGGCCAAACCGCTGTAGATATCAATTCCAAATTTTGTACTTACGTGTATAATCTCCCTCTTGAGATCTGATTAATTTTTCAGTAAAATCGGTAGACCGGAAGTAGCAGTTTACTTCAGCGAAAAAATCGAATTTTGCGAATATTTCGTCAACTACTAAGTTTAAACAAATTTATAAACAATTCATATATACTTAAAATTAAAATCGAGAATAATTTTATTTAAAAAGTTTTTCGAAATTCCTACCGGAAGTAGGTCTTTTACTCTTATCGAAAATCAGTTTTTTGCGAATATTTCGCAAGTCATGCTTTTTAGACAAGTACGTTACGGGTATAAAAGTATTTAAAACATAATTTTCAATATCTTTTGTATAAAAAAAATTTCAAAATTCAGACCGGAAGTACCACTTTTACTCTTATCGAATAGCGATTTTTTTCTAATATGTCGTAAGTTATGCATTCTGTATATATTTATCAAGAGTACAAAAGTATTTAGAACTGGATTTGCAATATTTTTTGTATATATGAAATTTCAAAATTCGGACCGGAAGTAGCACTTTTACTCTTAGCGAGGAGCACTTTTTTGATAATATCTTGCAAAGTATGCATTCTATAGCGATTTATTAAGCGAATGAAAGTACCTAGAATAGGATTTTGAATAAGTTTTGTATAAAAAAATTCTTAAAATTGTATAGTTTGAAACGCTCATACGTATAAGAAAGTCGTGTGGTGGCCACACCTAATTTTTCTATTTTTTTTTGAAGCAGCATGACATTAGAATATGACGAGAATATATCAATTACATTTCCGTAAAAAACAAAAAGCAATTCAAATAAAAGTAGTGGGTCGGAAGTCTCAATCAATATATGTATAGACGCACTTGATGCAAGATTTAGCCATTCTTCTTTCAAATGAGTTAGTCTCGTTGATGAACTTAGATACAGACCATAAATCTTCTTCATCCCAATTGTCCTCATCATTGCAAGTCACAGTATTTTGTGAAAATAGCTGCGCTCCTGCTAGCAATTGAGCCCTAGGTAAAGTGTTGACATCCACAATATCTTAGTCCACAGAGTCCTCATCAGTGACATCATCACAAGTAGTAGTAGGTGACAGTATTCCTATTTCTACATTTGGAGTTAAAATAAACCTCATGTTCCTCTTCCAAAGAACGAAGTAGTTATTATGTGCCAACTGTCTTTTTAAAAGGACACACTTGGTAACAGCTACTTGCAGCGCAGAATAAAAATATGTATTGCTTAAAAACAAAGTACTATCCTTCTTTAGATATGAATCAACTTGTTTTTATCAACAATGATACAATTTATTAACAATTTGTTATAAAATACCTACCCCAC
Organism: Amphimallon solstitiale; assembly: GCA_963170755.1. Lineage (NCBI taxonomy): Eukaryota > Metazoa > Arthropoda > Insecta > Coleoptera > Scarabaeidae > Amphimallon > Amphimallon solstitiale. The sequence goes on from OY720684.1 coordinate 13,072,247, forward strand.
AAGTTGAAAATGATATGAATAACACATGGTCACTTTTTCTTGCACTCTGATGTCTTAGAATAATCACCTGTTTATTACAAACTGTCAAAATACCGTAGTATAGAACTTCTATTTATGTTTGAATACAAGGCGACATCTATTAATATAACGTGTAAGTTGTTTTATATTTATTAAAAGGGACACCCGTGAAACGTCATTTTAAAAGGACAGTGAGCATAATATGGGTTAAATAAGGCTGAAGCTGAAGCGCATGGTATCAGAGGTGTTTCTATTTAGTAAAGAAAATCTTGTCTTAGTAAACGAACCCAGTGTGTGTAATGAATATAAATGTGTTCATGCATCATGGTTGCATAAAGTATTACTTTATCGCACGCTAATTTTTTTGTTTTGAGGTTGGCAACAAAAAAAAATATGCAAAAATCATGTCTTATGAAACTTGTATTTTAATATACTATAAAATTATTTATCCAAAGTTACTTTATAGTACTTAGAAAGAACACTATTTTTAAAGAAAATAAATACAAATTTGTATTAAAATAAAATAACTTTTATTACATTTTTGTGCAAGAATATAGTGAGCAGGGAATAGTTCTTAACAGCTACATAAGTGAAATTGTTTTATAATTGTCATTTGTCAAATTGGTTTAGTAACTACCAACTTTGGCCATATGATTAACTTTGCAAAAGAGAGGTTCTCATTTGTGCTAATTATAAAATAATGTAAAAGAATATAAATATAGTATAAATATTAACATTGCAGAACTAAAACCTGCATGCTATACAGTGAATGGATTCCATAGTAACTAAATTCTAGCTCTATTTATTGCAATATATTATTATAATGATTTTTTGGTTTCGCTTGCTATCTGGGATTATCGTTACTTTACTAACTTGAATATGTCCTGTTGATATTTTTAGATTTTCATATTAATCGTTATTTATTTATTTATCGTATTATTTCAGAAAACTATAGAAACAAACAGCGACGAGGAAAGGATACAGTTCCTACAGAGAGTATTACTAGATTTTCTGGCTGTGAAAGCCCACAATGATGAAGCATACAAATTCGCTAGGCATTTTTACATCGCCCAATGGTATAAGGAAACGGTCAATGAAAAAACTCAATTAGCATCCGGGGATAGTAAAAATAAGAGAAATGCAAAAGAGAATCATAAAAGTAGGAGAATCGAGAAAGGTATAAAACTTGCACAATGTCTTTGTGAAATGTTAATATAGCAAATTATAATTGTTTCAGATGAGGACACTTCAGATGATGAAAAGGAAAGGTATAAAGAACAATCAATAGATCAAGCAAATGCTGAAAAATATAAAATCATAGAAGAAAGGAAGAAATTTCTTGTTGCCAAAATACGTCCATTCCAAGAAAAGATGTCTGCGGGTAATAGAATACAAGTGTTTCAAACGTATATCGATTATAACAGTGCAGAATTGATAGCACAATACTTGGCTTCAAAGAGATATTTTTCCCAGAGTTTTGATCAATATTTGAAAGCTGTAAGTATTTCTAAATCATTTTTTAAAATTTTACGATTGTACAGGGTGTTTCATCGGTTGGGGTATCGCGAATTAAAGTGCCTAAATATAAAAATGTCGACTTCAAATTTTAACCACTTATAGAACTTTTAAACCGCTACCAGTAGGTTAGGTTGTTTTTGATAATATTATTTTATTTAATGCGTAAATAAAAAAAAACCTTCGTTCAAAAAATCAAAAGTACTCAGATTTTATTGAAATTCAGGTGTTAAAAAGATATGTCTATAAAATCAACTATGCAATTGAAAAAAAAATTAAAACTTAATCAATTATTGAATATTTTACAATAATTTCAAAATTAAAGGCAAGACGTTGAAGAATTTATGGGTTTTTTTATTACAGTGTTGTGTGTTGAGTTTATAATAAATTTTTATTTATTATCCGTCATAAATTTAAAAGGACTACCTGTTTGCGGACGTTGAAGAATTTATGGGTTTTTTATTACAGTGTTGTGTGTTGAGTTTATAATAAATTTTTATTTATTATCCGTCATAAATTTAAAAGGACTATCTGTTTGCGGACAGCACAATTAGAAAGTTAAGTACCATAAATCTGTCGTAAGAAAAACGACATTATTTAATATTGACTTTATTTGACAAACGGTTTCGTTTATAAAAATTCTGATTGTGAAGTTAATATGGGTGATATTTCCACGTATCACCATTCAAATTTGAACATTTTTTGAGCACTTTTAATTTTTGATAATACGTTTTTTTTTAATTTACGCATTAATTAAAATAATATTATCAAAAACAACCTAACCTGCTGGTAGCGGTTTAAAAGCTCTATAAGTGGTTAAAATTTGAAGTCGATATTTTTATATTTAGGCACTTTAATTCGCGATACCCCAACCGATGAAACACCCTGTACAACGTGAGCAATAAATTCGAGAGGCTCAAATATAGTAGCTCACAGGTGCTGGCAATAATAATAAAAATAATTTTTTCATTGATTTCAGTAATTTCATCATTATTATTGTAATAATAATAATAATGAATCTGCTCGTAGTATAAGACATAAGATTTTGTATACAAAGTCGCTCGAATTTTTCTTGTATATTCCCTAGTTACATTTTTATTCTTTCAGATTTTAATTGTACTAAAAGAAACTTCCATCGCAATACGAACAAAAGCAATGAAATGTTTAACGATGATTGTCGAAGCTGATCCGTCAGTGTTGGGCCGTCATGATATGCAAATGGGAGTGAATCATTCCTTCTTGGATCACTCAACATCAGTGAGGGAAGCGGCTGTCGATTTAGTAGGAAAATTTGTACTGAGTAGGCCAGAATTAATAAATAAATACTACGAAATGCTGTCAGCACGAATCCTTGACACTGGCGTTAGTGTTCGGAAGAGGGTTATCAAAATATTGAAAGATATCTGCATCGAATGCCCTGAATTTCCGAAAATACCAGAGATATGTGTTAAAATGATTAGAAGGGTGAACGATGAAGAAGGCATACGTAAATTGGTCATGGAGGTATTTCAAAATATGTGGTTTACTCCTACAAAAGACAGCTCATTACTACGGAGAGTTATGAATATCACGGATGTGGTTGCTTCTTCAAAAGATATTGGCTTAGAATGGTTTGAACAACTGTTAATTAGTGTAAGTATAAATTTACCAAATATCTAATGTAATCAATGTTCAATGTAAAATCATCGTGAAATTAATGATTAATAATTGCTTAATTTTTAAGTAAATTTACTCGAACTGCGATTATCAATCTTATCAGAATATCTCATGCATACAACGTTATTAACACTTCCGATGTATACGGACAGTATAAATATTGTTGTACGTATTGTCATTGCGTGCCATCTGTGCATTAAATCTGATGAGTGCCAATTAGTGCGAAACTGGTCATTGATTAAGTAAGCTATGGCAAAACACCTTTTTAAACACTAGTATTATAATAACTTTAATTTGTTCAATTTTTTGTAGTTATTCAAACCCAAGGAAGATAAAGAAGATTCTACGAAAATACAATTAGAACCGCCGAAAGCTCTTCTTTTATCTTGCAGACAGATTGTCGATTGTCTAATTCAAAATGTTTTACGATTGGAAGAGACAAATGATAATAACAGCTCGTCACAACGGTTAGTCGCATGTTTAACAACGTTATATCTGTTCGCAAAAATAAGACCGCAATTGCTGATTAAACATGCGATAACATTACAACCATATTTAACATTGAAATGTCAATCGAATGGTGACACACAAATTATAAGCAGCGTCGCTAGGATGTTAGAATTAGTGGTACCATTAATGGAGCATCCCAGTGAATCTTTCCTGGCACAATTGGAGGAAGATTCCATGAAGTTAATCTTGCAACACGATAGAATAATAGTGGCTAGTTGTTTGTCTTGTTTGGGCTCGATTGTAAATAACGTTACGAGAAATTTTAAATTAATCAGGGACTGCTTTAATAAATATTACGAATATCTTCTCAGATATAAAAATGGTTTACAATCTGATCCCGACAATCCAGGTTTACGAGAAATTAAATGTCGTCAATATATTAGAAGAGCATTGTTCATTGTCGGTTTACTTCTGAGACATTTCGATTTTAAAGATCCAGAAGTTATAGAGGACTTGCCTAAAGATATAAAAGACCAAGTGTTTTGTACACTTCTATTCTTTTTACACCAGGATGATTTCGATATTCAAGCGAACACTCTCAAAGCAGTAGGTTCAATATGTATAAGGCATTATGAATTTATGCTTGAGAATGATTTAAAACTGTTTTATCATCGTATGTTGACATCTAACAATGTACCATTGACGATGAAATGTGAAGTACTTATAAATATCGAGAGTTACCTGTTGGAAGAAGATAAACGTATGATACAACAAGATCTTGAATGTGAGTATTTATATTGGTATTATTGAAGTGGTGGTAGTTAACAGATAATTTGTTTGTTTTTTTTTTTGTTTCCAGGGTCTAAAAGGTCGAAAGAAGAGAATTTAAAGGAAATGGGTGATGTGTCATCGGGCATGGCAAGTACTGTAATTCAATTGTATTTAAAAGAAATACTTTCATCTTATTTGCATACGGATTTGCAAGTACGACAACTCGCTCTCAGGGTAATACAGTTAATATTACAACAAGGATTGGTACATCCTGTCCAGGTTAGTTATTCATAAAATAACTTGATGACAAACATTAACAAAACGTGTGAATATTGTAACTTATTCAGCATGTGACAGATTGCTAGTAGTTATAACACAGAGTCAGCATCTCTTTACAGCTTTTTGTTTGTATTTAGTGCTTTTTCGACAAAAATTCATTAATGTAAGTGTTTCGAACAGCTTTTGCAGCCTTACAGAATGTTCTATTACGATTTAATTATTGTCTTAACTACAGTAAATATGAATTTTGTAAAGTCGGGTGGGTGTATGATGACTGAGGAAAATTATGTTTTCATTAAAATTTGTATTGTCTCGTTTCGTCATTTAATGTTGATAATGATTTTTCTGCTCTACATAAAAAGAAGTAATTTTGAACTTAGTTGTATTCGAAGTAATTTTGATTATTGTGCATGTACTTATTGCTATTATTTCTTTGTTTCAGATCGTTCCTTGCTTAATATGTATGAGCACTGATTGTGAAAAGATGGTATCTCACAGTGCTGATAAACAGCTACTCGAAATTGAAAAGAAATATCCAGGTTTTATACATACGAAATCATCATTAGGTGTTCGCTTGTCGTATCAACTCCAAAAATTATTTCAAGGCGGAGAAATAGTCCGGGGTTATCGGGTGAAAGAACAAGGGGAATATCCAACCGCTTTGAACGGCTATCTATACTCGATACTACGTAATTCTAGACAACAAAGACGTGCCTTAATTTTAAATATATTGAAACAATTTGATGATCAAGCGGTTAGTATTACTATCTTATACGTAGTATAAAAGGAAGTATTGTGATGATGAACATTTTCGACCTCGAGTTTTTTGCAGATGTTCATGTTTTGAACTCCCCTGATACCGACAAAGTGGTTTTTAAAAAATGTTCCTCTCTCTCTCTCTCTGTGTGTGTCTCTCTCTCTGTGTGTGTGACCACGATAGCGGTCAAATCGCTATAGCTATCATTTCCAAGTTTTGTATTTACGAGTATAATTTTCCTCTTGAGATCTGATTAGATTTTCAGTAAAATCGGCCGACCGTTTACTTCAATGAAAAAATCGAATTTTGCCAATATTTCGTCAAGTATTAAGTTTAAACAAATTTATAAAGAATTCATACGTACGTAAAATTAAATTCGAGAGAACTTTTATTAAGTAAGTTGTTTAAAATTCATACCGGAAGTAGGTCTTTTACTCTTATCGAAAATCAGTTTTTTGCAAATATACAGTATGACAATTAAATAACGGAACTTTTTAGGTATAGAATGAAATACACATTATATTATTATTATTAAATAATTTTTTTATTCAAAATATGATCCATTAGCCTCAATACAGCATATGGCACGGGTGACTAATGCATGCATCGATTTTTTGATGTCGGGTTTTGGAATGTTCTTCAGCACCTCTGTCACGGCTGCTTGAATGGTTGGAACATCATCATAAAAGTGTCCTTTCATTGCAGTTTTTAGTTTCAGCTGTTTTCCTGCTGGATATTCGGGCCTAACTCGAACAATTTTTGACCACAAATGATGTAAAACTCCTAAATAATATTCTCCAATAAATGTTTCACCTTCTGGAATAATTTCCTTGTGAACAATACCTTTAGAATCATAGGAACAAATCAACATTGTCTTGATTCTTGACTTCTGAAAGCGTAACTTATGTCTCATCACCGGTTATAATAGAATCAAGAAAATCTGGGTCGTTTTCAGCAGTTTTAATGATGTCTACAATGCTCTACACGAGCGATTTTTTGGTCTTCATTTAATTGATGTGAAACAAAATGTGCACACACCTTTCTTTTATCCAAATCGATCGTCAAAATTTGTCGAACAGTTTCTCTACTGATATGTAATTCTGCAGCTAAAATTCTCACAGTAAAATTCCCATCAATACCAATTATTTCTTAAATTTTTTGCACCAATTCAGCGTGATTTTTACCTACTGGACGTCCACGTTTTGCATCGTCATTTAAATCTTCACGACTGTTTTTAAATCGAGTAAACCACTCATAAACTCTTGCACGAGACATACAACCATCACCATAAACTTTTTTCAATAGTCTGTACGTCTCATTAAATTTTTTCCCAGTTTTGAAACAAAATTTAATATTCGCTCTTTGTTCCATTCTGATTTTACGACATGAGCACCAAACCTACAGTCACTAAAATGCATGTAACTTTATAAGTTGTCATCCGATTTGCACGAACTTCAATGCGTTTAAAAGAGGAAACCTGTGTGTTTCTAATGCTGCTACCGTTTGATAGATGGCGATAAGTGTTCTATGATTTAAATTAAAAGTTCCGTTATTTAATTGTCATAAGTATACATTTATCAAGATTACAAAAGTATTTAGAGCGATATTTGCAATGTTTTTTGTATAAATGAAATTTCAAAATTCGGACCGGATGTAGCACTTTTACTCTTAGCGAGTAGCACTTTCTTTCGAATATCTCGCCAAATATGCATTCTATAGAGATTTATTAAGAGAATAGAAGTACCGAGAATAGGATTTTGAATAATTTTTGTATACAAAAATTCTTAAAATTGTATGATCTGAAACAGTCATACGTATAAGAAAGTCGTGTGATGGTCACACCTCTTTTTTTTTATGAAGAAAATTAAAAATGACATGCTAAAAAACGAATAACCTATAGTAAAAATATTTTTTTCCCTCACTCTAAGGATTTGTACAAGATTTTTATTATCATACAGGATATATAGAAAATATTTCTAAAATATCGTATTTTTTTATTTGCAGCGTACTAATTTATCACAGATGTTGTACCTAGCTGATAATTTGGCGTATTTTCCATACATGGTACAGGATGAACCATTATTTATTGTACATCACATAGATATAATGATATCAGTATCTGGAACAAATTTACTGCAGTCGTTCAGAGAGGTATGTAATATGGAATTCTCCAAATCATAGCCTTAATACTGATTCTATAAAACAATGACAAAATGCAAATATAACTGAAAATACGGACATACTTCCATCATTACCATTTTTTATGTAGTTTGTGTTTTATTTTTGTGATAGTTAATATGTTAATTTTAGGCACATGATTCTATTCTTTTTTTTGATAAATGTAATGCTTTTTGGCATAACTCACGAATAAACAATCTATCTGTATAAGTCCAAAACGCGAAAACCTAAAATGTCGTATTACTAAATTCAAGTTTACTTGTGGTGCTATCTCTGTGAAAGACTAGCTCGCGAGGCAATGACATAATAGCGTAATAATTCAACAAAACCTATTGAAGATATAATAAATGGCTTTACTTACACGTCTCATGTGATAGTAATAGTTTGAAAATTTTTAGTCTAACACCACTACAAGCCCTCCAGACGAAATATAGAGAGGCTTGTAAACTGATCTATAAAATAAATGTGCTTTGCTATTTATCTTATATTTATTGTTGTAAAGATATACAGGCTCACCGCTAAATAGGTATCTGGCTGTGCGTATCTGAAGATCACTTATAAATGCCTAACTGGCCAAATTGTAGTTAAAGTCGGTCCATAACTTTGTTTATCCTATACGCATTTACGTAAATATAGTCCGATCCAAACGTGATGGGACTTGAGATGCGCGAGCCGTGGTTTAAACTCTGTACTATCCGTGCTAAATATATCGACACCAAAACGATCGTGTATATTTCCCGCTACTTTTGAATACAAACACCATGGAATAAAATCTGCTATCTACAAGTTTTATTATTATTATATACATGGCAAAAGCAAATGAAAAAGTAAACCTCAACACCAGTTAAATAAATTTAAATTAAAAATAAAGATTAAATTAAATTAAAAAAAACGACTTTTATAAAACTTTAATAAACGTTTTCATCTGACGAATAGTCAAATACAGAATTAGTATCATTGTCGCAGTGTACATTATTACTCCACTCTTTTCTTTTATTATTAATAACCACATGGCAAAAGCAAATGAAAAAGTAAACCTCAACACTAGATAAATAAATTTAAAATTAAAATAAAGATTAAATTAAATTAAGAAACTAGGCTTTTTTAAATTTTAATAACCGTTTTCATCTGACGAATAGTCAAATATAGAATCTGTCTCATTTTCACAATGTACATTAATAATAAATTCTTTGTGGAAATCATCCATAGTATGTTCTTTAACAATATAATCTTTAATTTTCTTAACATGGACACAAATATTACTCCACTCTTTTGTGTCTTATTATTAATAAAAAAAAACTGATTTTATAAAAGATTTTAAAATGTATATAAATTATGTAAATGTATCGGAGCACAGTACGAAGCAAAGACACAAACAACAAATGATCAAATAGTAGACTAATGTTTTCACGCCCGACTGTGTACAGCGGTCCCCATAGATATCTCTCTCATTTTATACTGCTTGCTCTCTCTAATACCGAAAATCGTTTTCTACGCAGGTACCATCAGGTTTGGATCGGACTCTACCACTAGTAATTCCAGTTTAAGGTTCTCCCATTTTCCCCGATTTTTTTTATACGGGCAGTACTCGTATTTTTCTTTCACCCCCTTTTTTTTAATGAAGCTATTTAAAACTAACTCTGTATATGCGGCCAGAGAAAAACTACACTTTCGATGGTAGCTTTCAATCCGTAGAATACGAATATGTACGTTCACTGTACGACGCAGCTGTCTCTATTTCGAGATATTAAATGTTTTTGAGCTTTAAATTAGTGGTCACTTATTTCAACTTTTATGGTGCTAGTTGCGAATACATAACAGATATCCGTATTTGATGTATATTTTCAAACAATAATTACTGTTTTTATAGAATACAAGCATATTGACTACTTTTATTGTATATACTATACTTCATTCACTGAACGTATAGAGTAATCACGAGCTGTTCACGACTGTATCACGTGCACAGCTCAATTTACAATAGAGTACTTACATTAACAATAAAGTTTTATAAAATCTTTTGATTACAAGTTTAAATTTTCGAAAACCAATTTATTAGTTTATATACAATACTGAACCGATATAAATTTACAGAAATGCATGTTTTGTCTTTTTAGATAACTAAAATACGTAAATCTCAAACATAACCTATATCAACAAAACATTCGTAAATTGCTTAAATAGTGGATAGATATTAATTGACTTAACAAAAAAATACACAAATGCGCATTTTGTAAACAATTTAAGATAAATTTAATATGCATTTGTCAAATTCAATATCAGGCAGATTAACAAATAATACAAAACTAATATAAGTATCTAAAAATGAAGCAAATTTATTAAAGACTTTATTCACATGTGTATATAATATAAATTACAAGTTAAAATAGGGCATAGCTAGTTACTTTATTGTGAATTTTATACGTGTATACAAAGAGTACATACATAGTAAACATATATAAATAAAATGCATACACAATATACTTTATTTTAAAAAATATATAGAAGAAAGAGCAAAAGAAACTTGAATGAAAACATATATTTTAAATTTTTCTGTGTTCACAATTAAAATTATTCCTGAATGTCATTGTCACATTCACTACTTTCAAAACTTTCAAAATTGATTACTCTCTTGTAAATTTTCAACAATTACGTCTAACTCCCACATATTCTTCTCTACTTCTTTAACATGTTTGATGGCGTTCAACCAGTTCTCCTTTGTAACATTGTTCAATGATGTGTGTAACAGCTCTTTGACTTCCTTTAATTTAAATCTTGTGTTTTTCCTTGCAATTTCTTCTTTAACTTGGGCCCATATTAATTCAATCGGGTTCAATTCGCAATGATATGGTGGTAGTCTTAGTACTGTTCTATTGTAAGTTTTTGCAAGTTCATCAATCGCATATTTATTGAAATGTTCTTTGGGCACCTTAACTAAATGTAATAGTTCATCTTTAACCATATATTTTTGAAAGGATATATTTTTTTTCTTGCAACCAAGACTGAATATCACCTTTCTCTGTGGCTGTAGTTGGCACTTTTTCAATTTTTCTACTGTGATAGGAAGCATTATCTAATACCACAACACATTTTTTTTCCAACGTTGGCAATACTTCTTCAAACCACTCCTCAAAGATATTTGCATTCATTTCTTCGTGACAATCATTGGTCCTTTTTGAGTCGAACAACAATAAGCCGTTTTCAACAAATCCATCTTCTGAACCAATATGAAGAACAATCAATCGTCTTCCCTTTCCACTTGGATTTTTAAGACCCGTCGAGAGCCCTTGTAATAATGCTTGCCTTGGACTTGTTACCGTTTCATCTACCCATATTTTTTGCACAGTATGGCCTTCACAATTTCACATTTTTCCTTTAAAAAACTATTACGAGCTCTTTTTTTGGAAGAGAAATTCATTTCTTTCAACAACTTCCGCACTGTTGTACGTTTGAGGTTTGACAAGTTCTCATCTTCATTTACTTTAAATAAAATCTTATCCACTGTTGGCACCTCATTTTTATAGAAAAATGAGTGTACTATACTTCTAATAATATTGCGCTTATCATCATCAATATTGTCCAGGACTGATCGTGCTCTTGTATACGTCTTTGGAGGTTTCACATCTCGTGCATTGTGTTCTCGCAAAATATTAAAAACCCTTGCAGAGCAGATACCTGCAGCTTCGGCTACAAAGTCAACAATTCGTGTCTTAGAGTCAGCTGGGCATTCTTGTTGACGTTTGGTAAATATATTCAGTACAGTCTCTTTTTCTAGCACTGTAAAATGTCTCTTTACTCGTGTCTTCAGTTCTGGCTGCATTTTGCACAGTACTGTATAAACAGGTAAAAACAGTAGCTTAAATTCAACACTTCTGGAAAGCTGAAACATATTTAACCTATATACCATTTGCTTTGTTTACGATTTATAGATCTTACCTTCAATAAACCTATAATCATTAATAGTGTCTTTCAAAAGACTGAGAATAATAATAATAACAACTTAAACAAATACAAACAGCGCAAACACAAGGAACAATACAAAATACTATATAGCAAAAGCAAAAAGTATACATATATAACATATATTTCAAAATAACAGACAATGTTATCCCTAGTAGGAAAATCAGTATATGCTCACTTGTTCTACATTAGCAAATACGTATTTTCATCCTTCTCTAAAATTGTGATTTTGCTCCGTGGGTATAGTCACAATCATGTGACAAAATCACCGAAAGCAGATAATTTATATCGTGTGTTTTAGGATTTGTATGTAGCTCTCAGAGCCAATAGAAAGGCATTATTAAATTTCATGCGTTAATCACGCGTTTTTTGCTACTCTATACGTTCAGTGAATAAAGTATAGTATGATATATACTTAAAATAAATAAATGTAATTTGTATATCGATGAATAATTATGAGAAATCATTGTCCTAAGAGTTTCTGCAGAGCATAGTCATTACATTATTTAAATATCTCGTATGTAATAATAATATTTATTCAGAACTATCTGCATACCTCAATTACGACTATAATTACTTAAGATATTTCATAATTTATAGGGTTTGATGATGACGGAAGCGCAAAAATTAAATATGGACATGGTCGACGGTAAAGATGAAATTTGTATAAATCAAGTATCGGCGTTAGATGAAGACGATGATGATGAAGATCTACTCGTTGAACGTGTACCAGAAGATGTGTCCCATTTGCAAGATTGCATCACGGCTGCTCAAGGATGTTTGCTCTTATTAATGCTTAAACAACATATAAAAGATGTGTACGGTCTAAGCGATAGGTATAAATTTTACATTTGCACTGTACATATGTGACTAATCCCAACTTGCTTTTAATCTGTTAGTAAAATTCAACAGTATTCACCATCGGAACCGGCTAAAACTTACGAGAAAACAGCGAGTCGTAGGAGCAACGCCCTGTTTAATCCGAAAACTACCCTCAATAAAATAAAACAGGGAAGTCCACCAGAGTATTTGGATCTCGAAGGTCGTAAAGATCTTATAAGGCAATACTTGGACGTAAGTTTTTTTTTTTTTCTGAATATCAACAGATGAAATATAAATAATCTAGGAGATAACACATTAGGAGAAATTTCTATAAATTATTGCTTCGAATAGATTACCAGGATGTGGTTCATCCTTGCTATACTTTTAAACCTATCATTTTACTGCTCATGCTCATTGACCTGTTAGTGCTGACGTCACTATGGTCTTATAATAGACCTGTTTGACTTTATAAAACAGGTGGAGTTGGTTATGGAGACTTGAAGTTCTTATTTAGAAGGTGCAAATAGCCACATGCATTTTTTGTTTTGTTTTATGATATCACTATGTTTTGTTTCACATCAATCCGAGTACTAATTACGTTATTAAAATTTACAGTTCAAACAATTAATGCTTCAACTCGATCCTGATGATCCTGATGATGAAGAAAATAACAAAGTACTGACCGCCCTGAGTACACCTGGCGCTCCTGTAGCAACTGATGTTTCACCGGTAGCGACAACAATAACTACAACAGGAGGAGGCGGCGGCGGGGGTGGAGGTGGTGCATCGGTTCTAAATAACGCCGATCAAGTCACATTATCCACTTACAAGGTGAGATCATTTAGAGGGTGACATGGGGTAAATAAATACAATAAACCACTGCTGTACATGCATTATTTTTTGTTTACACTCTTAATCATATCTATTATGCACACTATTGAAATTGCAACAAGCACAATAATTGTTGTTTATTTTAATTAATTATTATACATTTTTAAATGAAATTTATACAATTTTAAAACTTGAAAATTATTGCATATATTAATCTATATATCCCAAAATTACTATAGTCTGTCCATAGATATAACAATTTCACATCTTAAATAGCACTCGATCCCCAAAAAAATGAAATTAACCCAACGCTTCTAATCCCTTTCGAGCACTGGTGGTTCAAGATTATTATACTAAAAGTCTATTCTAAGAACATTGATATTCGTTTGAATAATATATTTCTTTTTTATTTAATTTTTAAGGTAAATATATGTTTAACACAAAAATCAAATAAAATACTATAATTACTAAGTTCCTGCAGGGAATTGTACCTTATTAGCTCTAAGTACTCATCTTATATACATTATCGTTAATTTATAACTTAAATACTGTTTCTGTCATCAGAATCACTAATTTCATCGGTATCTCTCTACATGTATTATAAATTTCGGTATGCAGTTTGCGTAATGCATATACTCGTCTTCTATACCGATTACATGTTGTACACAATTTTTACAAGTATCTGGTGTTATTAATAATATAGCTTCTTAGATCGTATTTATTTTTGTTTCGCTAAATGTGGGAGCGGTATTTTTGCGACGAATGTGTTACTTTAGTGAACTCCAAATCAGCTCAATAGGATTAAAGATACAGTAATATGGAGGTAGGTCTTTCATCAACATCTTCTTATTTATGATCTTCTTATACAGGGTGTTTAAAAAAGATGCGGCAATATTAAAGGGGTTGATTGTCCAGGTCATTTTATACAAAAAAGTTTATAATAAACAAGGTCCGCAAACGCTTCGTTACCGATCTACAGCGTGTTGAAGTTTAATTAAAAGAAACAGTAAAAATTAGATTTCTCCAAGACGGCATTAAAGATCATAATGAAATTTTAGGCGTGTTATTTTTCTAGAAAAAAATAGGACGCCGCTGATTTCTCTAAAAATAAAAATATGTTTCTATTCTTTGTTCAATTGTGAAGAAGAAAGCTCTCTTAACTTTTTATCGTACGACGTAACGTTTTTTAGTAAAAAAAACACATTTTAGTGCATGTACATTTATCATGCTTACAAAAATATTTTTAAACAGTCCTGTTTTATTCACTGACATATTGAATGACATATGATTAATAATTTTGTATGTATCGAATTTGTTGAATTTCCTTATCATGAATCGCTATACAAATGCAGAGATGACCGACATGCACTACATTTATGGACTTGCTGATGGAAATGCATTAGAAGCTAGGCGGTTGTATACTGAATGATTTCCTGGCCGTATTGCTCCTGATAGAAAAACTTTCGAAAGTATTCATCGGCGTCTTTATGAAACAGGCACATTAAGACGAAATGGAGGAGCAGGAAGGCCAATGACAGCAAGAACGGTAGAGCTGGAAGAGGATGTGGTAGACATGATTGAAGAAGATCGAGGTACTTCTACTCGAAAAATTGCTGACGCTTTGGATGTAAGTATTGGGACTATTTGGCACATTCTGAAGGAAAATTTGTTGTACCCATTCCATATACAACGCGTTCAAGCATTACTTCCTGCTGATTTTCCTCCTCGCATTGCATTCTGTCAATGGCTTTTGCAGAAAATGGTTCAAATCCCTCAATTCCTGATGTTGATTCTGTTCACCGATGAAGCGAATTTTTCAAGAAATGCAATACGCAATTTCCATAATAACCATGTATGGTGTGACGAAAATCCACATGAAATTGTTGAAAATCGTTTTCAACATCAGTTCTCTTTGAACGTTTGGCTTGGGATTGTGGGTGACTGCCTAATTGGACCGGTTTTTTTACCAAGGAGACTAACCGGAGAGGTGTATCGCAACTTTTTGGAAAACACGCTCCCTGGATTTCTGGAGGACGTACGATTAGCAATTAGAGATGCAATGCGGTATATGCACGATGGCGCACCAGCCCACTTTAGTCAAGTAACTCGTGATTTCTTAACACAAGCATACGGAAATCGCTGGATTGACCGAGGTGGACCACACTTATGGCCTGCACGATCCCCGGACTTAAATCCCCTTGATTTTTTCCTGTGGGACCATTTGAAGTCATTGGTGACTTAAGAAATCGAATCATTGCTGGGTGCAACTCAATTGAAACCGATCCTGTTCTTTTTGAGAGAGTTCGCCAGTCGATGAGGAGAAGATTGGATTCTTGCATCCGAGCGCGAGGTGGTCACTTTGCACAGTTATTGTAATTTTTGCTTGCTAAAATTGTTGGTATGGTAAAATATTTGTTTTTGCCCTTAAATAAAACCCTTGTTATTTAAAAAAAAATTCTGTAATAAATGTACATGCACTAAAATGTGTTTTTTTTACTAAGAAACGGTACGTCGTATGATAGAAAGTTAAGAGAGCTTTTTTCTTCACAATTGAACAAAGAATAGAAACATATTTTAATTTTTAGAGAAATCAGCGGCGTCCTACTTTTTTCTTGAAAAATAACACGCCTAAAATTTCATTATGATCTTTAATGCCGTCTTGGAGAAATCTAATTTTTACTGTTTCTTTTAATTAAACTTCAACACGATGTAGATCGGTAACGAAGCGTTTGCGGACCTTGTTTATTATAAACTTTTTTGTATAAAATGACCTGGACAATCAACCCCTTTAATATTGCCGCATCTTTTTTAAACACCCTGTATATGTTGATTTGTGTTAAATACTTAATTGAGTTAAAGGGATGTTAATATTTAAAATACGATTATATTACACGAAATATAATTAACTTTTATACTTAAGAAAATCCGATTTCTCCTAATACGGTACATTACTTAATTTACAAGTTATCCCGGTACTTGCGGCAAGAGGAAGAGAATAGTCCCCGATGGTCCTCTTAAATCCTAAAAGGTCGAATCGTTATATCCATGGACAGACTATACCTGCGACATCAACACATTTTGATGTATATATCATGAAAGTATAATTTGTAGTTAGTTAAAATTTTGTATATGAAACGTTTTACAACCAGCGATAAAATACATTGTCAAATGAAAATTATTTATAGAATTGTAGTTCATTTCTTAAGAAGCACTATTAACGTGATTTTGAGCTTTTTCCGTTATTAAATGTTATATAATTAATTAAAATAAATGTACGAGATATTTAATTAGGAATGAATATTGGGGAAATAGACACTAAATACATATTCTACATTTTCTTTTGTGTACCTCGAAGCCGATAATTTTATATGTAAACGTCGTTTAATTATTCGTCATCTGCGAGGAATACATTGATCTACAGTAAAGCTTCGCTAATCCGGACGAATTAAAACGAGATTATCGAAACCAGTTTTTAAAAGTGAAAACATAACACTTGGCTTGCATTGCGCATTCTCGCATCATTCGTAGTATGGACAAGATATTTAATTCACCATCATTTTCCTCAGCCCACTGTATGCATGTACTGAAATAATGTTTCACTTTTGGATTAATCCTTAGAATTTCCTCTTACTGTCATCACTATGCAACGGTAAGTGCTCTTCATCGCCATCTATCCATTCGCAGATCTTTGACTTTGTCAGTTGGTTATTCTCAGTGGCAATGTTCTGCAGCATATTGTTAATTTCGGCAATTTTACTATGCCCATCACTGACTGATTCACGTCTTTGATTAAGTAGAGACAAAGGAATCAGATCTTCAAACTCCCAATCAGAGCCTGACGCATCATTGTCTGAATAAAAAAATATTTTGTGCCGGCATTTCTGAATTGCGTCAGGAGTTACTTTGTCTGAAGAACTAGCTAGCAGAAACACGGCATCCTTTCAATTCATATTTTTTAGTGTTGGAAATGTCGCTTTCTTCAAAAGACAAAACATGGATCAAGAGGTCTTGCGGTAATAAATTTTAGTCGGTCGAATGGCATTTTGATTCATCGGTTAGATGAGGGGAGTGCAATTATGCGGCAGGAACATAGTTACGATGTTTTCATCATCACTGATTAATTGCGTCTCTGTTGCATGACTCGGGGCATTATCAATTAATAAAAGTGCTTTGCCACTCATATTATTGTCTTTCTGAAATGTTCTCACTTGTTCGACAAAAGACTTGTGAAACCATTTGATGAATGAAGCTGACGTCATTCACGCATTATTGGTAGTGTGATATTCAACTGGAATGGCACAATTCTTAAATGCTCTCGGATTTGTTGATTTGTCAATAACCATAATTTTTAGCTTGTGTGAGCCATCACTATTTGCACAGGGAAGGAAGGTTGTTATCCTTTCCTTAGACATTTTATGTCCAGGTGCCGTTCTTTCTTTTGCATGAACCATTGTACGATTTGGCAAGAATTTCCGGAAGAATGCAGATTCGTCTGCGTTGTAAATCTGATTCGGCTGCAAATGCATCTTTCTAATTTTGTTCGCTAATCTTTTAAAAAACAATTTGACAACATCTGAATCGCTAGATAATTTCTCCCCACTAACTTTGAGAGAACGAATACCATGTCTCTTCTTAAATTTATTTAGCTAACCTCGGCTGACGTACTTGTTATCGCCCTAACATTTTGCGTAAAATTGTATCGTTTTTCTCTTAAAATGGTCAGGTGTAATAGTTACATGTCGTTCGCGTTGTTGAAGAAACCAGCTATACAATTCAATTTCCATTCATGGGTTTTCTCTTTTTCCCAAAGTTCTCTAACGTCCCGGTGCATAAAAACAGTTTCCGATGTAGCTATATAACGACCACAACGTTATAAATTATACAGATGTTCATGCGAACATACATACCTCGTTATTTGCTCAGATTTCTTTTTAATATCCGAAATAGTCGACGTACCAACTCCATAACTATCAGTCAACACTTTCCCACTAACACCACGCCGTAATTTTTGTAATATCTCATGTTTTTCCGCTAAAGTTGTGTTTTGTGCGGCCACTTTGGTGCCATGATTCTTTTTAACTATCGGGGGAATCACCGCCTTACACGAGGTTGCGCTGCGACGTACATGGCAATCTGCTCAATGGATAATCCGGATTACGGAATCATAGGCAATCCGGATTAAGGGATACATAGTGTAAATGTGCTATATTTCAATTTCGTCCGGATTACTGGAGTTCGGATTAGCGAAGCTTTACTGTACTTTGAATATAAGTAGGATTTTTAAAAGAATTTTAATTTTAAGGATAACGCAACACCGAAAGTGCCCAAATTAGTGATTTCAAATCGAAGACTGGACAGTGAAACGAAACGAACTGTGCGACAAAAAACTACAGAGAAAACTAAAAAACACAGGCACAAGAAAAAGCGACGGAAGTTTGTGAGTTCTGGTGATGAAAGTGAAAACGATTATAGTGATCCTGACTTTATGGCCTAGCTGTTTCTGTGCGTGCTGGACAACAAATTAAAAGAAATATATATATACACACATATATATGTATTATTTGTATATATATATATGTAAATTATATTAAAGAGAACAGCTATCGTACGAATATACTTTTACACAGTGTACAGTGAAATCTAGTGTTAACAATTATCGGCGCGCATAATTTTATTAAGAGTTTTTATAAATTAGAAGAAAAGAAATTAAAGGAAAAAAAACAAGACAGTTACTAAGAATTTTCTATGATGCACCATTTTCCATTCGGGAAAATTATCAATTCATACATTTTTTTCTAAATAATTAATTGTACTGATTTCTAAAAGATCAAGGGAACTGGTCTCTATTTAATTTTAACGAAGTAGGGTTCAATGTTAAATATGAAGAAAAAAAAAGTGAATTTAATGTTATGGTACTTTTATACGGACAGTGTATTAATAATGGGTGTCACAGCTGTTATAACCTCTGTTTTTATATTTATTTGTTACAATTTAAGTTATATATGTAAATATAAGTAATTTATAATTTTTAACACAATTGATGGTACTCATAAAGGTGATTATGATGATTTTTTGTCTTGTTTATTACACATACAGTCAATACTAAACGAAATAGAAGATACTCTTAACAATGATTGAGAAATGATATAATTTTGTACCCTGTCTGTGTAAGAGAAATTATTCGTTAAAATATTGTTTCTGTTTTTATAGTTAATGTTAAAAAAATTACAATTATTATTTAAGTTTAGGCTTAAAATGTATGTGAAAAATTTTTTAGATAAAAAATTTAATTTATTTTGTTTACAAATCAGAATATTAAGAATAATCTCAATTTTTCATAGATATAACGATAAGAAATATTGAAAAAAATTGGGATTATTCATTTTAAATATGTGTATGTATATTTTAGTATTATGTCTTATTGCATTTAGACCCTACTTTGTTAACTTAAAGGAAATAAATAATGATCAATATTAGTTACCCTACTTTCAATGAAATTAATTTCGATGTTCTTATTCCTTGGGAACTATATTTTACACTTTATAAGGAAATGCATTGAATATCAGTTTATTGTAGTGGCATTATTGAACAGTAATTATGCGTTCTTGCATACAAACAAATTATTTATTTCATATTTATGTACATATAAAATGATTAATTGATATATATGTGACAGGAGAATCCGAGGCGAATGAAATATAGGGCTGTGTAATAATCGTAAACACAATCTTTCTCGCAAATACAATAATTTAGTATGCAAAGCGAAAAATCAAGAATATTAAGGCAATAATTAATAACATAAAATTATATTGCACTGCCCAATTACTGTGGTTATGTCCAAGTGCTTTTAGTTTTGAAATTGAATTTTATATAAATCTCTCACAGCTCATCATTAGAAATTTACTAATTTGTCTTATTAATATGTGATGATAGTAAAAGAAAACAATCTGTTGTGGAGCAATAACTTTAATAGTGTGTTAATCGATTACGCGTTACATAATTTTTGATAGAATTAAGTGTCAGTCAAATCGTAATTTTTGACCAGTTAATGTTTTTTTTTTTTTTAATAAATTAATTATTACCTGTTTCGTAAGTAATTTAGAATTAATTGTTTTATTAATTTTTCTACTTATTTATTTATTATTATCACTAAGAATAGGAATTGAATTTGTATTTTACCAATTTGCAGTTGATTTGCTATTTAAACGAGACGTTTATCTGATTTCTTAATTCCATTTAGATTAGATATATGAATATCCTACCTAAAATTGATTAAGTAATAGTTATATTTATATATGATAAATTTTATATGCCTGTTATTTTTCGAATTTCTTTCTAATTGATTTTGTTTTTAAAATAAATGAACAATATTTGTAAAAAGATTTTATTTACAGTTGTACTTATTGAATGAATATGATTAACTTTGGGTAGGATTGGTCATTTTGTGATAACAAATATCAGAGTTTTTAATTTTAAATTTATATTTTCATTAATTTCTTTTCTTGAGAGAATGAGAACTTAAGCGATTATTTATTATTGATCTAATTATAAATTACTCATATATATTAATTAATTGATTAATCTTAGATAACTTTGTCTAAAATAGGTATTTTTTAAATAAATGGTAAAGTATCGTTCCACGACCAATATGTACAAAGTTGTATCATTCAAGGAAAACACAACCACTTTCAACTGTTTCATTTTTATTGCTTCTTAGGTACATTTGTTTTCGAATATTAACATATATACCGATAGGTCCAGCTCGGAACGGGCCATAGTCAGCAATGAGTGGCAACACCGAAACCCCTCTACCCGCAGCAGCTTCAATTGCAGTTAAGAATTTAGTAAGACTTAAACCGCGCAAGGATATAGTCGTTTGCATATTCCTTCTGTATACGTAATTTGCCCATTTGTTTCAGACATAATAAGGTCCAATTTATTATTATTATTGTATTCTTAGCTGCTACGGAAAAGTAATTTTAAGTAATAAAAAAACAATAACGTTTTCTAAAAGATAAAAGTAAAAAAATCAATAATTCTGCAAAATAAATTCAAATTTTAAGAAAGTCACTCAAAATAGGATTCGAAAATACGCACGCGGACTGGTATCGTACACACGTTGCCACATAGCATTACGTCCATACGTATATTGTTGCCTATGTATGGCCCGTCGCGGGCTGGACCTATCGGTATATAAATTTTATATATATATATATTATAAATATTACATATAAAATACCTAGCAAAAAGACCAAATTTAACAAAATACCTGACTTTGTTTCATTTCAGTAAAAGAAAATTGTTTGTTTTAAATTCTTTTGTATTCTTTTTTTTTTTTTTTTGTAATTTCAGGGTATACTAAGATCCAAAATTAAGCTTCCAAGTGTATCTTTCACTTATATTTCTTTTACTAAATCTTCAACGATAAATTAATAAAATAAAGAAATTCAAATAACATTGGAAACTTTTCTTTGGTATTGTTTTTAATCGTAAAGTTAAAATCAAACAAGCAACACCTGGGATTTTCACTATTAGATAAAAATTATTCTTATTATTTTGTAATAATATAGGATCTTTATTGTATATTTCCAGTACGAAAATTGATACTAATTATGCTTTAAAAAGTTTTAAGTGTACAAATTATAATATATTTAATCTTAATCGAATTAATTTTTAATATTATAATGGTGGTTTGATGAGTGTGCTGCAATATGAATATGCGTAATAAATTGTTGTTGATATTGATGGAGGAAAACATATTTAGTATCATAAAATATTAAATATTTTGTAACAATCGTGTAAAGATCTTGTGTTAATAGCATCTGTAGTGTGAATCCCTAATGTGCTTGTCTGCCTTTATTTCTTAGCATAGAATTAGCAGCTTTTTCTATTCTTCTAGAATGTAAATTTTTCACATACTTTCTTTCATAAACGTGATAGTAATATCAAGATATGCAATATATTATTTATTAATTTAATTTTCTCTACAAAATTTTATCACTAATAAAAACAAAAAATAATAACAATTACCATAAGTAGCCTGTTGATACAAATTTGTTTTATCAAGTACAGTATATTATAATACTGAAGTGTTATCACTTTCTCATCACTTCTGAAAATAATATTTTTATATAGTACCTGAAAAAAAAACAAAAAGAAAAAATATGAAAAATCGTCATTTCGAAAATTAACTTGATCTAAAGTATTTTTAAATGATTTGCGCCTTAAAAAGAGTTCATACAAAAATCAAAAAATAATTATTATATATATATATATATATGATATATATAGTACCTGAAATACAAAAAAAAAAATAGCTTTTCTGGTTAAAATTACTGTGGATCATAAAAATTCGTAATTTGGAAATTATTTACTAAACTAATAGTATATAACTGAATAAAATTTTGAACGAAATATTAAATATTAACAAAGAAATAGTTCCATTTACAGCTTGTAATAAGCTTTATGCCACTCAATAAAGTGTCGTAAATTTGTTTCAGGTTATTTATAGTAATTTCCTCATTGAATTTAGCAGTTTTGTGAATTTATGTAATTTAAACTCTGTCACTGAATGATTTGTCATTTGTCAAGGGTATTAATTAATTCATTGTAAAATAGTGATTTAGATTGGTGTTGACGAATGACAAATTTCAATTGTTATGAGTAATACTTTTATGTAAAAGTCCCCATTTGTATTTAAATAAATTTATATTTGTATTTTTGTATTTTTTTTTAATTACATTAATCCCGAAGGTAGCAGGTCTGTTGTACTTTTATTCTCTAGGTCTGTTGAGTTTTTTCAATTTAATTATATGGCGCCATCTTCACTGCCGTGGTTGAACTAGATATGTAGATTCCTTCCGTATCGACAATTAAAAACTGTATTTATTCGTTATAGTTGAGCTACTGACTTGAAGATGCCGCCACATTTATTTTGTTTTACTCCTAATACATTTGATATACCTCCTCGCTTTTCTGCTTCCCTGATACTGCGGACGAAATTTCGAATGCGTAAATGCAGTGTTTCGGTTTCGGTTGCTTCAAATTCTTGTCTAGACAGAATTTAAGACATTATCTGCCGCCGCGATTCCGTTTATAATTTAAAATTACCTTAAATGCAGAGAATAATTTTATTTAAATTTAATTCTTTTATTGCAATAAAAAGAACAATAAAGTTACTATAACCACCTAGTATGATATCAGCATTTAACAGGTGAAATTTCGACTCTAGTATTAGGTAAGC
Source organism: Amphimallon solstitiale (assembly GCA_963170755.1). Taxonomy (NCBI): domain Eukaryota; kingdom Metazoa; phylum Arthropoda; class Insecta; order Coleoptera; family Scarabaeidae; genus Amphimallon; species Amphimallon solstitiale. Next base: position 13,095,727 of record OY720684.1, read on the forward strand.
TGAAAAACGATATATCATGTGTATCAAGGGTAAAATAAAATATATTATCTCCTCGCTCTCTTTCTTTCTAAATAAAGTCTGTCTAAACATAATTAAGGAAGGCATTATCAGCCGCGATTCCTCTAATTAAGCAAATCGCTAACCAGATATTTCCTACATTTGAAATTTCGTCCGTAGTATCAGGGAAGCAGAAAAGCGAGGAGGTATATCAAATGTCTTAGGAGTAGATACTACTGTGAATATAGAATTCTATATTCACGATATAGTGCGGCTACTACTTTGAAGGTGGCGCCACATTTATTTTGTTTTACTCCTAATACATTTGATATACCTCCTCGCTTTCCTGCTTCCCTGATACTACGGACGAAATTTCGAATGTGTAAATGCAGTGTTTCGGTTTCGGTTACATGTTCTTTCTTGACAGACTAAAACAGTCTGTCTGTCTAGACAGAATTTAAGACATTATCTGCCGCCGCGATTCCGTTTATAATTTAAAATTACCTTAAATGCAGAGAATAATTTTATTTAAATTTAATTCTTTTATTGCAATAAAAATAAAAATATTTTAAAGTTACTATAAATAACCACCTAGTATGATATCAGCATTTAACAGGTGAAATTTCGTCCCTAGTATCAGGTAAGCTGAAAAACGATATATCATATGTATCAGGGGTAAAATAAAATATATTATCTCCTCGCTCTCTTTCTTGCTAAATAAAGTCTGTCTAAACATAATTAAGGAACGCATTATCAGCCGCGATTCCTCTAATTAAGCAAATCGCAAACCTAGATATTTCCTACATTTGAAATTTCGTCCGTAGTATCAGGGAAGCAGAAAAGCGAGGAGGTATATCAAATGTATTAGTAGTAGATACTACTGTGAATATAGAATTCTATATTCACGATATAGTGCGGCTACTACTTTGAAGATGGCGCCACATTTATTTTGTTTACTCCTAATACATTTGATATACCTCCTCGCTTTTCTGCTTCCCTGATACTACGGACGAAATTTCGAATGTGTAAATGCAGTGTTTCGGTTACATGAATATTCTTTCTTGACAGACTAAAAAAGTCTGTCTAGACACAATGTAAGACATTATCTGCCGCCGCGATTCCGTTTATAATTTAAAATTACCTTAAATACAGAGAATAATTTTATTTAAATTTAATTCTTTTATTGCAATAAAAAGAACAATATTTTAAAGTTACTATAACCACCTAGTATGATATCAGCATTTAACAGGTGAAATATCGACCCTAGTATTAGGTAAGCTGAAAAACGAGGTGGTATATCAAATGTATCAGGGTAAAATAAAATATATTATCTCCTCGCTCTCTTTCTTGCTAAATAAAGCCTGTCTAAACATAATTAAGACAGGCATTATCAGCCGCGATTCCGTTCATAATTAAAAATTACCTTAAATGCAAAGAATAATTATTTCTCAAATTTAAATTCTTTTACGAAACTGTAATTTACGGAATTTATCTCGGTAATTAGTTATTACTTTTAAATAATATATAATTATAATTAAAATAGAATTATTTTATAGTATTAACTAATTACTGTAAATATTTTCATAAATTCTCTGTGGACAACAAGAAGTTAATTAAGCAAATCGCAAACCTAGATATTTCCTACATTTGAAATTTCGTCCGTAGTATCAGGGAAGCAGAAAAGCGAGGAGGTATATGAAATGTATTAGGAGTAGACACTACTGTGAATATAGAATTCTATATTCACGATATAGTGCGGCTACTACTTTGAAGATGGCGCCACATTTATTTTGTTTTACTCCTAATACATTTGATATACCTCCTCGCTTTCCTGCTTCCCTGATACTACGGACGAAATTTCGAATGTGTAAATGCAGTGTTTCGGTTTCGGTTTGAATATTCTTTCTTGACAGACTAAAAAAGTCTGTCTAGACAGAATTTAAGACATTATCTGCCGCCGCGATTCCGTTTATAATTTAAAATTACCTTAAACAGAGAATAATTTTATTTAAATTTAATTCTTTTATTGCAATAAAAAGAACAATATTACTATAAAAACCTAGTATGATATCAGCATTTAACAGGTGAAATTTCGACCCTAGTATTAGGTAAGCCTAAAAACGAGGAGGTAAATCAAATGTATCAGGGATAAAATAAAATATATTACCTCCTCGCTCTCTTTCTTGCTAAATAAAGTCTGTCTAAACATAATTAAGGAAGGCATTATCAGCCGCGATTCCGTTCATAATTAAAAATTACCTTAAATGCAAAGAATAATTATTTCTCAAATTTAAATTCTTTTACGAAACTGTAATTTACGAAATTTATCTCGGTAATTAGTTATTACTTTTAAATAATATATAATTATAATTAAAATAGAAATATTTTATAGTATTACCTTAATTAATGAAAATATTTTCATAAATTACACAGTCTGTCGAGAACAAGAATTTTCAATTAAGCAAATCGCATACCTAGTTATTTGAAATATCGTCCGTAGTATCAGGGAAGCAGAAAAGCGAGGAGGTATACCAAATGTATTAGGAGTAGATACTACTGTAAATATAGAACTCTATATTCACGATATAGTGTAACTGCGACTTTGAAGATGGCGCCATATTTATTTTGTTTTACTCCTAATATATTTGATATACCTCCTCGCTTTTCTGCTTCCCTGATACTACGGACGAAATTTCGAATGTGTAAATGCAGTGTTTCTTTCGGTTTCGGTTTGAATATTCTTTCTTGACAGACTAAAAAAGTCTGTCTAGACAGAATTTAAGACATTATCTGCCGCCGCGATTCCGTTTATAATTTAAAATTACCTAAAATGCAAAGAATAATTATTTCTCAAATTTAAATTCTTTTACGAAACTGTAATTTACGAAATTTATCTCGGTAATTAGTTATTACTTTTAAATAATATATAAGGTTACATGAATATTCTTTCTTGACAGACTAAAACAGTCTGTCTAGACAGAATTTAAGACATTATCTGCCGCCGCGATTCCGTTTATAATTTAAAATTACCCTAAATGCAGAGAATAATTTTATTTAAATTTAATTCTTTTATTGCAATAAAAATAAAAATATTTTAAAGTTACTATAAATAACCACCTAGTATTTCGTCCCTAGTATCAGGTAAGCTGAAAAACGATATATCATATGTATCAGGGGTAAAATAAAATATATTATCTCCTCGCTCTCTTTCTTGCTAAATAAAGTCTGTCTAAACATAATTAAGGAAGGCATTATCAGCCGCGATTCCTCTAATTAAGCAAATCGCAAACCTAGATATTTTCTACATTTGAAATTTCGTTCGTAGTATCAGGGAAGCAGAAAAGCGAGGAGGTATATCAAATGTATTAGGAGTAGATACTACTGTGAATATAGAATTCTATATTCACGATATAGTGCGGCTACTACTTTGAAGATGGCGCCACATTTATTTTGTTTCCTCCTAATACATTTGATATACCTCCTCGCTTTTCTGCTTCCCTGATACTACGGACGAAATTTCAATTTAAATGCAGTGTTTCGGTTACATGAATATTCTTTCTTGACAGACTAAAAAAGTCTGTCTAGACACAATGTAAGACATTATCTGCCGCCGCGATTCCGTTTATAATTTAAAATTACCTTAAATACAGAGAATAATTTTATTTAAATTTAATTCTTTTATTGCAATAAAAAGAACAATATTTTAAAGTTACTATAACCACCTAGTATGATATCAGCATTTAACAGGTGAAATTTCGACCCTAGTATTAGGTAAGCTGAAAAACGAGGTGGTATATCAAATGTATCAGGGTAAAATAAAATATATTATCTCCTCGCTCTCTTTCTTGCTAAATAAAGCTTGTCTAAACATAATTAAGACAGGCATTATCAGCCGCGATTCCGTTCATAATTAAAAATTACCTTAAATGCAAAGAATAATTATTTCTCAAATTTAAATTCTTTTACGAAACTGTAATTTACGGAATTTATCTCGGTAATTAGTTATTACTTTTAAATAATATATAATTATAATTAAAATAGAATTATTTTATAGTATTAACTAATTACTGTAAATATTTTCATAAATTCTCTGTGGACAACAAGAAGTTTTTAATTAAGCAAATCGCAAACTTAGATATTTCCTACATTTGAAATTTCGTCCGTAGTATCAGGGAAGCAGAAAAGCGAGGAGGTATATGAAATGTATTAGGAGTAGACACTACTGTGAATATAGAATTCTATATTCACGATATAGTGCGGCTACTACTTTGAAGATGGCACCACATTTATTTTGTTTTACTCCTAATACATTTGATATACCTCCTCGCTTTCCTGCTTCCCTGATACTACGGACGAAATTTCAAATGTAGACTAATTACGGGAGATACATTTCCAAACACTGCACATTCATTTGAAATTTCGCCCGTAGTATCAGGGTAGCAGAAAAGCGAGGAGGTATATCAAGTGTATTAGGAGTAAAACAAAATAAATGTGGCGACATCTTCAAAGTAGCAGCCACACTATATCGTGAATATAGAATTCTATACTCACATGCATTAGGAGTAAAATAATATAGAATTCTATATTCACAATAGTAGCTATATTTAGGATATAGTCCAGCTACTATTGTGCAGATGGCGCCAATATATTTAATTTTACTCCTGATATATTTGATATACCTCCTCGCTTTTCTGCTTCCCTGATACTACGCACGAAATTTCGAATGTGTAAATGCAGTGTTTCGGTTTCGGTTTGAATATTCTTTCTTGACAGACTAAAAAAGTCTGTCTAGACAGAATTTAAGACATTATCTGCCGCCGCGATTCCGTTTATAATTTAAAATTACCTAAAATGCAAAGAATAATTATTTCTCAAATTTAAATTCTTTTACGAAACTGTAATTTACGAAATTTATCTCGGTAATTAGTTATTACTTTTAAATAATATATAAGGTTACATGAATATTCTTTCTTGACAGACTAAAACAGTCTGTCTAGACAGAATTTAAGACATTATCTGCCGCCGCGATTCCGTTTATAATTTAAAATTACCTTAAATGCAGACAATAATTTTATTTAAATTTAATTCTTTTATTGCAATAAAAATATTTTAAAGTTACTATAAATAACCACCTAGTATTTCGTCCCTAGTATCAGGTAAGCTGAAAAACGATATATCATATGTATCAGGGGTAAAATAAAATATATTATCTCCTCGCTCTCGTTCTTGCTAAATAAAGTCTGTCTAAACATAATTAAGGAAGGCATTATCAGCCGCGATTCCTCTAATTAAGCAAATCGCAAACCTAGATATTTCCTACATTTGAAATTTCGTCCGTAGTATCAGGGAAGCAGAAAAGCGAGGAGGTATATCAAATGTATTAGGAGTAGATACTACTGTGAATATAGAATTCTATATTCACGATATAGTGCGGCTACTACTTTGAAGGTGGCGCCACATTTATTTTGTTTTACTCCTAATACATTTGATATACCTCCTCGCTTTCCTGCTTCCCTGATACTACGGACGAAATTTCGAATGTGTAAATGCAGTGTTTCGGTTTCGGTTACATGTTCTTTCTTGACAGACTAAAACAGTCTGTCTGTCTAGACAGAATTTAAGACATTATCTGCCGCCGCGATTCTGTTTATAATTTAAAATTACCTTAAATGCAGAGAATAATTTTATTTAAATTTAATTCTTTTATTGCAATAAAAATAAAAATATTTTAAAGTTACTATAAATAACCACCTAGTATTTCGTCCCTAGTATCAGGTAAGCTGAAAAACGATATATCATATGTATCAGGGGTAAAATAAAATATTTTTTAAATTTAATTCTTTTAAGAGAGTGTAATTTTCGAAAATACTCTCAGTTAATACTCTAACAATATATGTACAAGTGCAATAAAAATAAAAATATTTTAAAGTTACTATAACCAGCTGGTATTAATGATATTTCAGCATTTAGCAGGTGAAATTTCGTCCCTAGTCTCAGGTAAGCTGAAAAACGAGGTGGTATGTATCAGGGATAAAATAAAATATATTATCTCCTCGCTCTTTTTCTTGCTAAATAAAGTCTGTCTAAACATAATTAAGGAAGGCATTAATATCAGCCCCCATTCCCTCAAATTTTAAATTCTTTTACGAAACTGTAATTTACGAAATTTATCTCGGTAATTAGTAGGAGGCGGACGTCTCCCGTTTAAACTACGACGGAGTTACAATGGAGCAAAGAAATAATGTAAACCACACACATTTACTGAATAGCATTATTCATATGGTGAACTGCAACATCTGTTATTGACTCACATGTTGACGGGAAAACGACACAAAAAAAAGTTCACTTAACTCGTAAATATCCTATTTTCATCGGCGTAGATATAGGAGCGTCAGAGGTTTTTAAAATTTATTATATTACCTTATATTTGGCATGATACTTACGTTAGTTTCGTTACGTACTTCGTAATTTATGTAACAGTTCCTATTTAATCCCGTTTCATTGAATCGACTTCTCCCAATTATCTAGACGTAAGTGTGCACTGGATTTCGTTTAGATTCAATAACATACGCGTACATTTTTAGTTATTTATTTAGATCTAGAATAATGTTCATGTTACTATGATATGGAAGAACGTCGAGAAATACATCGTGAAACAATGGCGAGTTGGATTAAGGGTCATACTGATTGTATGTCCATTGTCAGTGATTCCGATATTTATTGCAAAGTCTGTAAAATATCGTTACAGAATACCCAAAAATCGCACGTACAACGTCACTTAGCATCGCTAAAACATATACGGAAATTGAACCCGTTGAAAGCTGAACATTTTAACGAAGAACTCTGTGAAGCTTTAATGGCGGCTAGTATCCCATTAAAGAAACTTGACAAGCCCACTTTCAAAGCATTTCTTCAAAAATATACTGGTCGAAATATTCCTGATGAATCCACCTTACGCAAATATCATGTACTAGTTTTTATGCAGAGAATTTCGTTACATGTTTAAATTACGATGCTGGAAGTATTTCTGAGTGCAAGGAACTAACACAGAACCCAAATTAAAAAAATCAGTTGTTATTCCTTCAGGAACACTTTGGAAATTTGCCTAAACTAATCACATACTTTGGAAATTGAAATATCAAAATGAAAGACGGATTAACCACATTAGATGTGGCTAGTAATAATTTCAAAAGTATTCCAAGTGACTTCGGATGTGGCCCTCGGCAAGAGTTAGACGCAGTTTTTATTAGAAATCCAGATTTAAAAACATTGCGGCAATTGTGGTATGGGGACAATGGCACAAAATCTAACTGCTAAATACGCTGAAATAAAAGAATATTTTCAGTACGCACCTATAACCAGCTGCGATGTAGAAAGGACGTTTTCTATCAACAAGAATGTACTTTATTCAAAGAGAACAAATCTTACAGAAGAGAAAATGAACAAATAATAAGGTATTTTGTATTTTATAGATCACCCGCCACTTGTTATCCAATTATATAAATAAAATTAAAACCTCTTTAAAAATACAACATTTCAATAGTGTGCCCAGTTGGTCGTTTCTCTGTATGCTTACCTCATATGTCAAGCTTACTGTAGTGAGAGAACGACGCTTGGTCAAATGTCGACGAGATGTCTCATCGAAATGTGCTATACAAACCGACAGATATGCTGGCGGTCAAACAGCAAACGTCGGAAACACGCCGAAACAAGAGTATTTGTGTTAAATAACTGATTGATTGGAGAGTTACTTGTTGAAACTTAATTTTATTTTTTTTTATTTATTTAATTAATAAGTAAAAAACACAAATTTAAGTTTCAAAAATATTTAATGTAGACACTACATATGTTTCACCACACTGTGGCTTCATCAGGTGATGAAAATATACAAATTCAATTTCTGTTACAATGGCACTTATAAATACAGGAAATAGATGACACAATTATTATTGTTAGGTAGGGGTATTCAATTACAGTTTTAAATTTAGTAAGGGGGAGTTATTTAGGTCCAACTGATCGCTTAATATTATACCTATTTTACTAAATTTATTTATTTCTAGACTTTCCAGTAAGTTAAGTTTTTTACTTTTTTCTTGAATATGTAAAATTTCAAATTGTTTCTTAAATTTATGATTCAATTCCAGGCAGTGGTTAGCAAAGGTCGAATCTGTTTTCTTATCATTATAGCTTCTTTTATGTTCTTTTATTCTGGCTTCAAAAGTCCTCCCCGTCTGTCCGATGTAAACTTTATCACAATCTTCACATGTTAACTTATAAACTCCCGAGTTCAATTTTTTTTTTCGTTTTGTCTTTCTTATTGTTAAGAGTTCTTAGTATTGAGTTATTCGTTTTGAAAGAGATTGATTCATTACTCATGGGAATGTTAATTAATTTGTGAATCACAGAGTGATAAGCTGATAATTTGTGAGTCATAGGATGAAAAGATCTTGCATGAATTGAAGTATCTGTCTGTGTCGGTTTGTGATAAATTGAAAATTCTTGTTTGTTATGATGAAGCCACAGTGTGGTGAAACATATTGCAGTGACCTTGAGTTTGGTGGTAAATTATAAATAGGCACAATCAAGATCACTTCAAGATTTAATTTAATTAATTGTTATTTTATTTGTTTCATCATGATGTGTATATAGATATTTATTAAGTTAATATTTTGGCAAATTTAATTTTTATTTACGTTAAATAATATAAGAATGTTATTATAATTTTTATAAAAACTATAATATTAGAATAAGCATAAAATATTACGTGAATTATGACAAGAAAGTGTTTCTCGCACGAAGAATACTGCGACCGGGAGAGAAATCGACAGATTGGCTCGGCGAAAACAATATTTTTCGCTAGATGCATTGGATGAGTCATAAATGTGTAAACAAGTTTATATTTACATATTTGTTTACCTTTTTGAAAGATTAGTAATGCGCTGCTTTCCTGAGTGGTGCAGCACTGCAGCTATGTATTTCTGGAGGTGGAATCGTATTGTACCGAAGATAACCGTGCGTTTTTGTAAAGAAAAATATGCGTATAAGCGTAGACGCATAATAAAGCAGTCACTTTCCAGCTGGTGAAAACCGCTAACAGGAAAAGTCTGAAGTAGGTGGAAACCTCTTCTTCCTCTTAAAAATGTTATATTAACTTAGAAGTTTATTCATGAATCTGAACTTAGAATAATTTTTAAAGAGATTTTACGACACATATAAATTTTTCAATAAGAATTACAACTTGTAATATTTTCGTAATAATTTTACTGTACTTATAGAATTTTCCAACCGAAGTGGAACTTCGAATGATTTTTATGAATTAGATTTTAATTCGGAGTTTGGTTTACATTGAGACTTGTAATTATTTTTGGAAATAATTATTTATGTTCGGAACAAGTTTATTTGATTAGAACTTTGAATTTTTTTTTTATTTTTCTAGAATGTTTTGTTTTATATGCAGGGTTGTTACACCGTGCGTTATGATAAAGCATTTTAGTGTCTGTAACGATCAAATTAAATAGCATAATAATTTTTTTTAAATTATTATATAAACACTTTGCGGTTTTAATAAAAAAAAATTTTCTTTACTATTTTATTTACCAGATTAGAAGATTTGTAGTTAATAATTTTGTTTTATGTATACAGCTTGAGCGCGCGGGGTATGATCACCCGATGCTAGTCGATATTCTTCGGACGTATATTCGGCAAATGATCTCCGCCAGCTGTGTTCGCCAGATATAGATATATAGATTTATTTTTCCAGAGTTGTTATTTCGTTATATTTACTGGAGAGAATCTCTAATTTTAATTTCTATTTCAATGGTCGTTTTTATGTTATTTTATGGTATTTCTGTTATACTTATTTATAGTTTTTTTTTACCATGAAATTTCTATTTATTTATTTTTCTCTAGACATCTTAGTTTATTCTGCAGATGTTTCAGGCGGGTTGTTTTTATTTCATTCTAAAACCCAGTTGTACTGCTATAACTTTTTACACAACTACATTATTATATAATTTCATAAGGATAATCATAATTACGTTATAAGTATTACAATCTTCGCGTTATTATCGACTTAGTTATCTAAGCAATCGTCATCACTTAAAGAGAAAATTTAATTTGTTCTTTTTGTCAATCTGTGAAAAAATAATCAGATCACTATGAGTTCGAATATGAGCAGGCAATGCTAGTATGTTGTGCCGTAACTCTAATATGTATCGGACCACGTTTAGATGCGAGTTTACGTATACCATCGGGTGATCATACCTCGCGCGCTCTTGCTGTATATAGAATAATTGAACTGTGATCAAGATTTTTTTTTGAAATATATATATATTTGAGATGGATGAGTTTGATGCGCTGTACGAAGAGTTAAGGTGATTTAATAATGTTTTGTTATAAATGTGTATATAGTGTTGTACAAATTTTTCTTGAGTGGTGTTTTGTATTGGAATCTCAGAGCGAGGTAAAGTTTTATTTTATTATATATATACATATATATATTTTTATATATCAATTATATTTTATTGTGTTTGTGTATTTGATATTGACGTGTTGGGTAATAGATCAGGGATGTGTGCGATGAATTAAGTAGTTGTTTAATTCATAGCATGGAGTCCTGGTGAATCCTTAAAGCACGAATTAGTCGTGGTGGTACTGTTTTGGGAGCGAGCAAAGGCGCCAGGCAGAACTAATCAGGGCTGAGTTAATTAGTTAAATGCACAAAGACATTTTTTTTTATTATATTTATATAAGTTTAAATTTATATATATATACCTTAAGGGGTGAGCACATGGTAGTGTATGTTCGGGTTGTGTCCAACGAGTTGAAAAGCATACTCGTAGGGTGGAACTTTGGGGTACCTACCAGTGTGAATTTGCTTTCTGATGGTACTGTCCTGGGAGCGAACAAAGGCGCCAGGCAGGACTAATTGGGGCAAAACCATTTCCTTAATGTTTATATTCTTGTAAATTATAAATCGTATAATTTTTGTTATTCATATTCCAGTACAATTCACAATATGCAATAAATTTTATTTTATTAAAAATGTTGATCGTTGACGAACAAAAATAATGATAATCATATTTATTTTAAAAGCGTAAATTTGTACTCGATGTTATCCATTTATTAATTATAATTTCTTTATGGTTTTGACTATTTGATCATGACATGTATGATTTTTATATAATATTTTGAAATATTAAAATTTTGTAAATATATTTGTGTAATTTTAAAAAATTTTCCTTTCATATTCTTAATAAACCAGATTATAAGGTTTATCTTGTATTTTATTTTCTTTACCTGACCTGGTAATAACTGAAGAGCATTCAAGTTGATTGGAGAGTTTATTTATATTTTCTGCCCCTGAGAGAAAATTTTCTTTAGTCATTCTAAACTGAGCTAGTAAAATGTAAAATTGCCTAACCTACTATTTTGCAGGAAATTTGTTAAATCTTGGTCTAGCATAAGGTCTAGCACTAAGATGTATGCTTGATTCTTACTTACTTACTGATGGAATGGTGTAAATTATTTTTATATAAACCTCAATTTGCAAGAGTCACAGCAATATGTAGTGTGTACATTAAATATTTTTGAAATTAAAATTTGTGTTGTTTATGTTTGTGGAAATGTTATATCTTACAAAGTACCTTTCTGGTTTGTAAGAAAAGGAAATGGGAATTAAATATCTAAATAAAAGACTGTCTATATATACAATGAATAATGTATTGAGATTTGTCAACACGAAAATTACAAATATTATATTACACATAGTTCTAGATTGGAATGACATTTATATTGTGTGTAATGTAAACTGATCATCCACAAATGCATGTGCCATAAGTTTAAATAACACTGATGCACTTGTCAGGTGTGTATATGTATTTAAACAGATTTACGGCATCGTATTCTCTCTCTCATTTACGACATCATATTTTTGCGATTGGTGCCACAACCACATAGTATTTGCCAGTGTCCAGTGTGTGATGTCAAATTATGTTTTCACTTTTTCATAAATTCCTGTTTAGTCTGACCAACCTCTTCTCATTTTCGACACAGTCATTTCGTATATAAATTTGATATAGCAGTAGCATAATAACATACTAGCATTAAAATTCTTGCTTAATTACTGAAAAAAAGCTGACGAACTATGCAGGTTTTCAATATTTCCTGTCACAAGCAAATTCCAAAATTCTTTTCTTAATGATAGGCTAAAACTTTGTTAATCTTAGTTGCAGAAAAAATACACCAATACGAATAAACACCCCATATACAATTAATTAGATACACAAATATTAAATAGTTAACACGCTCTTAAGGCGGCAATTTGAGCCGATCTCTGTAATGTAATGTAACGTAACATAAGAATTCTCTAGCCAGTGACTTGTAATCAGTATTAGGTGCTATCGAATACTGTCGATAGTGACCGACTACCGATTGCGAATATTACCGAGTTTCCTCTCTTCATATGTCTGCAACAATGACTTTCGGTTTTTTGAATTTGTTGCTGTTTCTGGTATGGGTCGAATTTGGTAGGCCTTGCTTATGCTGACAACTTAAAAACCGATTATCGTGCCCGATACACTCCTATACAAAATGAACTTACACGTAATGTCAACAAATGCCATGTCATGAAGTATTCTAGAAAGATGGAAGTTGTTTACTTTGACTATTGCATTAATGGACAGATATTGAACTGCAAGCTATTTGATCATCAGTTATCGTCTGTGAAATATATAAATAATGCATGTAGAATCTGCTTCTGCTACACCAAATTTCATTCTGTGTGTTAATTCTGCCACTACGGGATACCCCCCACCCTCTTTATTCTTCGCTGATGCGCAGTAAACTTCAGTACGCGACTATAGTCTAGCATCCAATTTGCACTTGTCATAAATTAAAATTGCTCAATTACAAAGATCGACTAAAGCTAGTAGCAGCTTCTAGTTGCAGAAAATACACAAAATACCAATAATCATATACAATTCGACATACAACATATTGAAAAAGTGCTAATGTATTACAAACGTACACTTAATAGAAAGAAATATAGAATTCTATTGGTATAGTCTGTTATTATCGTTATCATTTACTTATAGTACAATAAATGTTCAATAAAATTCTATTTTTCTATTTGGACAACCAACTATAATTAGTACGCGTATTATTTATAATACAATAATAAGTAGATTACAGATTATACAAATATAACAATTAAATGACAAATATTTCACAATTATTACAATAATAGTAGATGTGACACTGAACATTAAGCAAGAAAATGACAATTGAGGGCCTTGGAATAAAAGGGGTATAAGTACATTTTTTTTTAATTTGGAGATATGTGCATATATCAAAATTTAATGTTGATATCTGTTTGGTGCAAAACAGATACAAGTGATGTATTCGCCTTTAGTGCCATCTTATGGGGAATAGAAATACCATGTAAATAATTTCTGCAGTTTGATTGGGGTAAAACAGGTATAAGTGTCACTTGTATCCATTTTATTCCAAATAATATTCCGCATTTATTTAATTCAGTAGGTACTGGGTTGGTAACAAGTGTTGTTAGCTGTTAAATAGTATAGCACCATATATGTATGCTATGCACCATATATCTATGCTATGGATACCTCTGAAACAGACGGTAAGTACCACGCTGTAAAATTAAATTAAAATGTTAAGGTTATTTTCAACAATTTCATTTTTATTTAAGATCGTGATATTCCTGACCCGTACGAAACAGATGAGGCAAGTGACTATGTTCCCGAAACTGACTCACCGTCTTCTGACGATGAAGAACGTTCTCACGGTCCAGAAGTCACAGAAATGATAGAAAGTCAGCACAAGACTCCATCTAAAACAAGAAAGCGCAAGCGAAATGTTGATAAATGGCAGGTAAACGAGAAGAAATTTCTTAGAAATTCTGGAAAGGCATATCTTGGCCACAAAAAGAGACCTCATTTACCACGCGAACTGAAACCATATCAACATAGCTGTCGATACAACTGCAACAAAAATATATTGGAAGCAGATAGCCGTAAACTTTTTGAAGAATTTTATGCTCTGTCTTCATATGATTTACAGAACTCATTTCTCTCTTCCTGTATAAAGAAAAAATCTGTTCTAAGAAAAAAAAACTGAAGTCAAAGGCAAGAGTTTCAGTACTGAGATATTTCTGCTCAATAAGCGTGTTTGTAAAATGTTCTTTCTTCGAACCTTTGACATTAGCAACAAAAGATTTACTACGGTTTGTAACAAAAGTAGCGATGTTGGTATTTGTAAAAAGGACCAGAGAGGTCGCGGTCCTGCTAGGAAAATGGATCCAGCAAAACGAAATGTAGTTATTGAACACATAAAAATGTTTCCAAAATACCGGAGTCATTACTCCAGAAATTCAAATTTTAATACTCGATATTTATCACCGGAACTCAATATTACAAAAATGTACGATTTGTATATTGAACACTGTAAGGGAAGGAATTTAGTTCCTGTTAAGCAGTCGTATTACCGATATATTTTTAATACAGAATTTAATTTCAAATTCCACCGCCCTAGTTCTGACACTTGTAGTAAGTGTGATAGTTTTACTACTATCATTAAACATTCCCAAGATGCCGAAAAAATTGAAGATGATAAGATAAAGCAAATGGTTCACCATAGAAAAGCAGAAAAGGCACGATCTTCAAAAGAAAATGATTCAAATCAAAATAAGGAATCAACAGATACTTATGTGGTTTGCTTCGACCTTCAACAAGCATTGCCAACTCCTCTCATAACCACATCAAAAGTTTTTTTTATCTCAGGCAACTGTGGACATACAATTTTTGTATACATAATCTCGTGACAGGACAGTCAAACATGTATGTTTGGGATGAAACAGTCGCTGGTCGAGGCTCACAGGAAATTGGATCCTGTTTGATTCATTACATCACTAATGTACTTCCTCAAAATGTCTTAAAACTTATTGCTTACAGCGATTCATGTGGCGGACAAAATAAAAATAAAAATATTGCCAAACTTTTTATGTACTTGGTCAAGGCTACGAGAATACAAGAAATTCACCATAAATTTCTAGAACCAGGACACACCTTTATGGAGTGCGATCAAGCTTTTGGTATAATAGAAAAGGTGA
This sequence comes from Amphimallon solstitiale, assembly GCA_963170755.1. Taxonomy (NCBI): domain Eukaryota; kingdom Metazoa; phylum Arthropoda; class Insecta; order Coleoptera; family Scarabaeidae; genus Amphimallon; species Amphimallon solstitiale. The sequence goes on from OY720684.1 coordinate 13,110,854, forward strand.
AAAGAAAGATTCCTCAAGTCTATGTTCCTGATCATTGGAGACAAGTAATAAAGAGTTCGTGCAAAAAGTTTACAGTACCCCAGATGAGCAATGAAAATTTTTTTCTTTGTTGAACAATATCATAAGAGACCCAAACAAAGATACAGAAAAGCGTGTTATTAAATGGAGGGAAATTCAGTATTTCTTTTACACCAAACAGTCGGAAACATTCTCTTTCTTTTATAAAAGTACTCTGGATTCCGACTTTCCTTTTAGCAAATGCATATGTCTTTCTAAAGCCGCAGGAAGACCGAAGCTAGCGTTAGAAGACACGTTTTTGCAGCTAAACAAGGACTGTTTAAAAATAAACGAGCTAAAATGGAAAAATTTGCAAACAATTTTAGAATACATTCCCCCAATACATCACGAATACTACAACAACATTCAACACGAAAAGAAAGACAAGAAAGGAAAGAAAAAACCGAAGCTAACCAGAAGAAATGAAAGTAACGAAGAAACTGCACAAGCTGAAGTTGAACCACAAAATGATGACTGCGAGGAAGAAGAAAATATAGAGCATGAGATGGACTTTATTTTGTATTCCGATGACGAATGAATAATGTTTAGAAGTTTTGTATTTTTTTAAATAAAAGCATATATTTGTGTACTAAAGATTTTTACTGCTAGTTTTTCAAATAAAAAGTTGGAATAAAAAGTACTTTTTGACAAATTTCTGATAAAGTTTTTTAATAACCTATTATAGACTTAAAATTTACCATTTTTAAAATAAATAATAAATTGTAAATAAACATTCCAGTACTTATTAGGAATTTTCAAACGTTGCTTAACTTTGAAGGCAAATATCTCAAAATAGTTAAAATTGCACTTATACCCTTTTTAGTCCAAGGCCCTCAATTTTAACATCTGGTTAAGAAGTACTTACTGTTTTCCGAAAGACCAACGTCTTACAACGTTACGGCGACAAAGCTTATCGAAGAGTTCGCCTCCTTTAATTCTTTGACAGAGAGTTTTTCTTAGATCGAAACGAATCTTTTCTGGACACTTGGTAATTTAGGTTTGACCATCACAAGCAATTCCTATTTTTCCTCTTTCCATCTGACCCTCGAAGACTTATCTGGAATATGATCATGTAAATAAGTATAGTATTAATTTCATTGATGATATATCACTTTTGCTTTAAACATTCCGTATCCGAATCAGAATCATCAATTACAATTATATCGACATCGGCGATTTTACTATGTAATGGAAGTATGCCAAGTTCTTTCGCAAGACGAGCACGTTTCTCCGCAAAAATTCTCAAACTGAGTTGCATCAGCCGTAAATCTTCCATTGAAATTCGTCGAAGTCTTATAGATGGTTGCTTCATATTAGAAGTACCGGGTGATATTTCATTTTTAGTAGGCAAGTTGCTTTCGACGATTGTTTTACTATCTGTATATTCCATTTTTATGATTTCTACCTTCATTTCCGATTGAATATAATGCGACTCCATTTTTAGCACTGGAACTTTGCATGGAGCATCACGTGCGTGTTCTGCTAAATAAAAAAAGATATTTGCCGGCACGCAAGTATAGAAATCGTCTAATTAATATTTTTAATCAATGTTTAGTGTAAACTCTCTTTCTCAGCCTAATAGGTATCAGGAAAGCGTTCGAGTACAAATAGTCGACAACAAAGATTATACTTCAGGAAAACAGGATACCCGTACCTTACATTAGCGCAATAAAAGAGCTCAACAAAAATAACGCAATAAAGATCAAAATATCACAGGGATTTACAGAAGAAGTACGAGTACTATTAACTGGAATCCGCCAAGGTGATAGTTTGACCCCAACCTTGCTCAACCTCATTATGCATAAAATAATTAATAGTGTAAAAGAAATTGATGGAGGATACAGAATGGGACAAGAATCGATAAAGATACTGTGCTTCGCTGACGACGTAATTTTGATCACGGATAACGAAGACGATCTACAGCGACTACTATATATGTTTCAAGAAAGGATCAATTGTCATAGCAAAGGAGCCCACTAGATGTAAACTGGCTCTAAACGACAAACCCATCCACCAATGCAGTGGCGGCTCTTTAATGAGAGCAAGTGAGCAATTGCACCCCCTGGAATTTTGAAACAAAACAAACCAAGCGGCGACTAACTGTGAAAGTATTTATTTATTACGTATTCATACTTATTGAACAGGAACATGGCGTGTGCGGCGCGCGTAACAACCTACATGCACCGATCGTCGTCACAGATATAATGACGACTAACTTCCACCGAGAGAAACATACCCATGAGCAAAGCCCAACCGTTGCTCCGTTAAGCCATTAACATTACATTGAAGGTGGGGAGAACTGTATTTTGTTCTACTTCCATATCGTATAATACCTTGCGTGTGAGCAAGATCCCCAGTCTGCTCACCGCTGTTGTAATTTTGTCTCTGCGATACAGAAAAACAGGTTTTCGCGGTTAACGTATGATGAAAAAATCGCAATAAAAAATCTTAAACGGCCGATGCCTCAATTATGTTTAGAAAATAAACAATCTGTTAAAGGTAAAGACGTTATAAGAAAATTCAAAATGAATATTTATCAGAAAAATGACTGGATTTGTGGGTGTGAAATTAAAAATACTTTGTTTTGTTTTCCGTGCCTTTTGTTTGGTGGTGAACCGTCTTGGTCAAAGAACGGAATAAAAGACTTAATTCATCTTAGTGCTAAAATTACGAAACATGAAAATTCCGAAGGGCATTTGAAAAATATATTTAGTCTAAGAATGTTAGGAAAAAATAACATTCAGAATGTTTTAGATTCATCATATAGGCAAAATATAGACGTCAGTGCTGTAGGTCTGCTAGGCCTTCTGCTGGATGGATTAAGAGACACCTTTAATGAAGTTGTTAAGCTCTTAAAAATTGTCATTACAATCCCAATGACAACGTCTGAAGCGGAACGCCAGTTTTCACGGCTGAAGAGGATAAAAACTTTCCTGAGAAAAACAATGAAAGAAGACAGATTAAATGCCCTTACTATGTTATCTTGTGAATAACAATTTATAAATGATTTCCCAAATTTTAATGAAAAGTGATAGAACTGTTCTGCAAGTCAAAGACACGCAAAATGGACTTCGTTTATCGTCAGATGTAATCAAACTGTAGTGTTATATTTACTATTCCCTCAAAACAAACTGAACAATGAACAGTACCTGTCTGGAACAGTATGTCGGTGAAACTTATAAAGATTGGGTAAGCGTTCTTGTATTATACTTTTTAATTTTGAAATTATGCACTCCCTATGTGAACCACCCCGAGCCGCCACTGCACCAATGTATGTAATGTACGTACACACGCGGCCACCCAAAAGTGCACGATAGATTACTTAGATTTCTCAAATTTTCCTTTGATTGAAACGGGATCTGACCAGTGACGTTCGTGAAGATTGCTATTTTTATATATACTTGTTTAAAAGAGGTAATGATTCCTAAAGTTAGTTTTGAAGAAATATAATAATTTTATTAAAGTATATAAAACAAGAAATCAGAAATACATAGAATATGTAACTCTGCACGTCATAATTTTCAGTTAGGCTCTCCCAAGCATTTTAAATTGCCTCTTGCAGCTGTTCTGCATTTACATGCCGAAAATCTGCTAAATATTTTTTTTTTACCGGATATCCCAAAATATTGTCTATGGGGTTAAAATCTGGAGTTTGTGAGGGCCAAAAAACTAATACTTTAACCCCATTTTCATCAAACCATTGTCGAATAGTTCGTACCGTGTGGATTGGGCAATTATCCTGTGAGTGAAACTTGTTTAATATATTTTGTAGAATGAAACTTACTTTTATTACGTGCTGGATAATAAAACCCTCGAAAAATGATGCTCTAAAACGTCCCCATATTTTGAATTAAAACGTTCATTTATTTTCCAGCAGATCCCTAGCCCATTAACACTTATTCACCCCCACAAGCTGACAGATACGGCTTTTTAGCAGCAGCGTAATTTTTTAAACCAGCACTTTTTATACGCTGTCGAGCTCTTCTGACGGATACTGGAAAATTTGTGTCTTGACGAGCTGTTATGGCTGTGGCTGAGCTTTTACTGACATGCAACTCGGTAGCTACAGCACTTAAAGGCCAGAGCTCTTCTAACTTTGCAATGACCCTAGCAGTGTGAATGGATGTGAAATGTCGCGACATAGTAGTTTTTCCTAAATTGATTTTTCTGCTTCGCGCTGAGTAAATTAATTAGGAAATTTTATCACAAAAATTTGCCCACGATGAGATTTGAACTCATGACCTTCTTAATGCCGTCAAGATGCGCTAACCAACTGCGCCACGAGGGCTTGAGTTCATATCTACTTAAAACGTCTTGATATCATCAAGTGACAGATTGAAATAATACATCTTTATCCGGCAGTTCGGAAATGAATGTGTAAATTTGAATTTTAATTATTTTTAAAATTCTGTTTTTCTCAGCGGAGAAATACCTAAATTGATTTTTCTGCTTCGCGCTGAGTAAATTAATTAGGAAATTTTATCACAAAAATTTGCCCACGATGAGATTTGAACTCAGACCTTCTTAATGCCGTCATGATGCGCTAACCAACTGCGCCACGAGGGCTTGAGTTCATATCTACTTAAACGTCTTGATATCATCAAGTGACAGATTGAAATAATACATCTTTATCCGGCAGAATTTTAAAAATAATTAAAATTAAAGTTTACACATTCATTTCCGAACTGCCGGATAAAGATGTATTATTTCAATCTGTCACTTGATGATATCAAGACGTTTAAGTAGATATGAACTCAAGCCCTCGTGGCGCAGTTGGTTAGCGCTTCTTGACGGCATTAAGAAGGTCATGAGTTCAAATCTCATCGTGGGCAAATTTTTGTGATAAAATTTCCTAATTAATTTACTCAGCGCGAAGCAGAAAAATCAATTTAGGTATTTCTCCGCTGAGAAAAACAGAATTTTAAAAATAATTAAAATTCAAATTTACACATAGTAGTTTTTATTATTTAAGGAAACTATCAATCAAATAATGACATTTAGATGCGTCTATGATTTAGAGCATTAAGTACATAGTGAAAGAAAATCGTGCACTTTTGGGTGGCCGCGTGTGTACTTAGGACCTGAGATAACGAGCTGCAAACACTTACAACCCAAGTGAATAAAACCTCAATGATCTCTGGCAATCTGAAGGACCTCATATGGAGGAACATACATGTCCACTGAAAGCAAAATCCGCATATATAAAACAGCCGTGAGACCTGTACTCACATATAGTGGAAACTCAAGTGGATACAACAAAAGCGAAGAGCATGATGAGGGAAGGGCAGCAGAGATGAAGACAGTAAGCTCGAGAGACCAGATAAGAAGCAAAGATATAAGAGCAGATCTCAAAATTCAAGATGCGGTGCAGTTTACGAGATGGGCAAAGGATGAAAAGCCGTGTTCAAGAAGACCACCGGTCGACCTCCCAAAAGATGTTGCAAGAGCTGGACATCTGCTTCCCAAAAGGCTGAACGATATTAAGAAAAGTAGAAGAAACAAGACCATATCTCAAGAAAAGAGAAAAAAGAAGAAGGTTAGTGTAAACCGGCATTCGAAAAACGCGAATTTATACTAATCACACCGATTCTGTCTTTTTATAACGATATTAAAATAACTTTTCCTACAAGTTATAATACTTACAATACTTTACAGCAGAATAATACTAAATTGTGCAACAATAAACCAACTTGAACCTACCCTAACAAACATTGAACAACCGAGCGTAAGAATTTAATGAACAATGTTGGCAATATGGTCCATCGTAGTAGATGTGTGGATACAACAAAAGCGAAGAGCATGATGAGGGAAGGGCAGCAGAGATGAAGACAGTAAGCTCGAGAGACCAGATAAGAAGCAAATATATAAGAGCAGATCTCAAAATTCAAGATGTGGTGCAGTTTACGAGATGGGCAAAGGATGAAAAGCCGTGTTCAAGAAGACCACCATAAGACCTCCCAAAAGATGTTGCAAGAGCTGGACATCTGCTTCCCAAAAGGCTAAACGATATTAAGAAAAGTAGAAGAAACAAGACCATGTCTCAAGAAAAGAGAAAAAAGAAGAAGGTTAGTGTAAACCGGCATTCGAAAAATGCAAATTTATACTAATCACACTGATTCTGTCTTTTTATAACGATATTAAAACAACTTTTCCTACAAGTTCAAGTTATAATACTTACAATATTTTACAGCAGAATAATACTAAATTGTGCAACAATAAACCAACTTGAACCTACCCTAACAAACATTGAACAACCGAGCGTAAAAATTTAATGAACAATGTTGGCAATATGGTCCATCGTAGTAGCACTAGAACCGGTCTTTTAAACAACTTATATACACCTTCAATACAGCCTTTGTAGTCACCTTGTTTACTAATATCATCATTAATTGATTCGGTTGAAATTGCGCATTCCATTTTCTCGACTTCCTCTTTTCTGTCCGACTGAATACTATGAGATTCCACCGCTGATATTGAAACATCGGCTGCTTGAGCAGGATGCGACTCTGTTGAGCAAAAAAATAAATAAATAGGTGAGGGCACCACACGACTATGTAAGAGTTTTGTAGGGTTTATCGATTAACATTGCGCTTCGATATGAGCAAAAGTGAGACTTCCAAAAAGGTAATTATTGTAAGTTTATTTCAAATTAGCGCTAAAACATTTTTGTAGTGTCATAGGTTTACTTAAAAAGCATAGTTAGAACGATATTTCAAAAGTTGTAATTCACTGAAAGTAAAAGTGATACTAACGGTCCAAATTTTGGAAAAAAAATCATTTTTCCCTCCCTTTGAGCTCACGTAATTAATGGACGACCCCAAGGGTTGTTTCAAATTAATTCATTGTATACTCTAATCCATCTAGAATCAATGGGGAGGAAGTTATTTACTATTTTCAGACAGAAAATTAACAAAAACACTGACATACATGTTTTAAAGTTAAAAAACCAAAACAAACTTCATGCTTTATTACCTATTTTACATTACAACAAACCCAAAACTGCACAAAAATCACATTAAGAACTTTTTTGGCAGCGGCTTATAAGTCACATATTCAGTTAAACTGTAAGTTATAAACAAATACATAGTAGGTACTGCGTTTAACAATTTATACCTCTGATGAAATTAATTGTCAAATTTGACATTACAAGCATGTTGATTGACATGGTTGGCAAAAAATGACGTCACATCCAAGTTTCAATATTAAATTTATTCATTTTAGCCAAAAACACTACATTTTACTCTCTTTTCTGTTATTATGGAAATACGTATACAGATTTTTTTTATATCTTTTTAGTTTTTGTAGTAGATTTTTTCTTTTATATTTTGTTTTTGAGTAAAAGTTGTTGTTTCTGATTCTACTTCACCTTCAAATTACCTTGTCTAGTGTCATGCTCCCCGTTTGATACATTTTCTTCATTTGCGTATTCCATTTCGACATTGTTGTCCTTCATTGAACGAATATTCGATTCCATTTCTGGAAGTAGATATTGTACTGGACTACACTTCACAACATGACTATCTTTTTTGAAAAAAAAAAAAAACGAAAAACTGGACTTTGAAAAATAATCATTTAAAACAAAAAAAAAGTTTTTATTACAACTTTTAGAAAAATTATCTCAGTGTTTTTTTTACGATTTAACGTAACTAAATACGACGATCGAATGTTTGGGAGATCTTTCTGGGCAGAGCGTAAATATTTATAGGCTGGTATGTTAGTGCCCTAAAGTAAGACTGCCACTTTAGGACGGTACCACAAATACTGATTAAATTATCAGGTTAACTGTCATACTGACATAAAATTTGTAAATATATGTTTATTAAAATGATTTACATGTTTGAATAACATAACACGAAAATTATCCAAACATAAACGCTTACTGTATTCCCAAATAAAATTAACTAACACACCTGTTCTAAAATACGCTTCAATCATGTAAGTTTTGTGTCCTGTGGTGTAAACCATAATTGAAAAACTACGAGAAAAAATAATGACAATATAACACTTAATGATATAAATGAGACAGACGTTTTACATTCCATGGCAAACCTTTATCAATATAATTCTTGATCTCGCGGTATTTCCTTGTTAAATTTCCTTAGGCAGGAACCATTCCGTGCGTTTAGGGAGTTACGGCGCTGCAAGCGAATACCGCTAGCGCTTGTGGCTAGCGCCTGAAGTCATTGAACGGGTCACAGTAGTAAATTTTAAAGTTGTGGCTTGCGCATGCGCACTTTTACTACTTTCGAAGAATCACAATTTCTGACAGCAGCAATATGGCGTTCTGAAGTTTATTTTTATTTCATTTCACTATTATTATTATTGTTTGAAGTATGAAGACATGACATACGCACTTTTAAAATCTAAACTAAAAATAAAGTCGACGTATTTGGTGTGTAATTAGGTTGTCCCATGTATGATAGCAATATAAAATCCTTATTTTAGAATTGATACCGAGGTGATGGTAAATTATTTACTATAATATATAGTGTGCCTAAATATTTAATACTACATTTTACAGTGGATTATTATATGGATTATGTGGAAGTTTTCGATGGTTTTTGACGAAGATGATGTATCTATTATCAATACTATATTAGCAGTGTTGGTTAGAATATTTATCGGCACTATGAACAGTATTCATTTCAATTTTAATTAGTTGTTGAATTTTCTGAATGGTATGTTGCAGAAGAGTATAATCACAGAATTATAACTGATAAATAAATTTAATACAAAGAAATAACTTTGTGGATTTATTTTATTAGGTACTGTAGTTGCAAAAACAATATTCTTCCAATATTTAACTTATTGAAATCTGATGTTGGATTGGATTGTTGGATTATTTATATGTTTTTGTTGAAGATGATGTTACGATTAACACTATTATATTAGCAGTTTTTACTGAGATATTTATCGGCACTGTGAATAATTGTTCATTTCAATTTTAATTAATTGATGTATTTTCTGAATGCTACATTGTAATAAGTGTATAATTGCAGAGTATACAACTGATAAATAAATATGACCTAAACTGATAACATTGTATGTTTAATTTATTGTTGTAGTTGACAAAGCAATATTATTTCAACATTTAACGTATTGGAATCTGATAGCAGATCTTGTGTAAAAGTCTTAAGCTACATTACCTAATAGACTGCGTAGCTATCTATACATAGGAAAAAAGATTACAGAAGGCAGTACTAATGTATTTTAAAACACGAAAATATAATAAGACGATAAGGCCCATAAACCAGCATTATTATATATATAGCTCCTTAGTTTCAGTAGCAGCTATTAATATTTTTGATTAAATTTAGTGCCAAATTAGAAGGAATTATGCTGTTTATTAGAAGGAATTGTGCTGTTTGACATTACTTGTTAGTTATATCTATTTCAATATATAAACATATCAAAAAGACTTATTAGGCACTATTTAAGATCTATTGTACAACATAATTGAAGTTTCTATTGATCGTATTATTCACAAGATTCAAATTTGAATTTTAACCGCTTTCTTTTACCGCCGCTGGGTCATAGAGACAAATTTATTTTCATATACTAAGGATTCACTAACAGTTGTTTATTTATTAGAAATAAATAATCTATTTCAAGTAGAAAAAAGATATTCACTTTATATGTAAACCGAATACAATAGTACTTATCAATATCTATTTAATATTATAAATTTACCTATAACTTTCGCATAACATTAAATATAACAAGAACAAGTACAACAGCAACCGTAAAAATGATATTACCTACTACAATTAATAAATTAATGTTTTTATTAATCCGCGAGTTTGAATTTTTAAATTCATATTTGAATATTTACCGCTTATCCCTACTTCTTTCTAGCGCCGCTAGGTCATCGAGCGAAATTATTTTCGCTAGGCAAGATGGCGACCGCTAGCTTCAGCGCCGGCACTCAGCAGTCGCGTTCAGGACACTGCTCGACCTAGCACAGCTCAGCGCTAGCGGCGCCGTAACTCCCTGAACGCACGGAGTCTATTAAAAATAGTACCGTTTTGGCGCGATATTTGAATTGAAAAGGTATAATATGAAGTAAGAGCATGATTAACAGACAAAATAATGACGGACATAGCCTTTACTAATTACTTGTTACTGGTAATCTCCTGACCAAATAATGCCTTAACATATGTAGAATTTTTCTTACTCAAACTTAAAATCCATTCTAAAAACTGCCTAGGAGCCTGAACAAAACGTATCAAGTAACAGAAAGTGTTTTATTTTGCATAACGCAAACACAGTGCTGTTTATTTATTGTATAGTTTTGTATGAAATAAGAAAGTCGAATGGATAAGTATCACTTACCTTTAACATTTTAACATATGTTTCAGGATAACTAAATTTATAAATAAAATAAATGTAAAATATTGTAAATGTATAAAAAGAAAATTAATTTAAATTTTTACAAATAAATTGAAATGAATGCTTAAAGTTCTCGCGTCTTTCTCTCTTCAACATGAAAGTTGAGAAGTAAGTATCGATTAGATTCATACGTATAAAAACAAATTGCAAAGAAAGCCGGCCAGTCCAAATTTACATATTTTCTTTGTAGCGGTAGAAATTTAAGAAGCAGGTAAAATGACCTTGAAATGTTTTGAGGTCGTTATTTAATTTTAGAATGCATAACGTGGCGCCATCCTGTTATTACTACTAGTACTTAAGATAAAGGAAAATCTTAGTTCCGAACCGAAATGGATTAGCCAAGATTGAAACGCACCCTTAGTTTTGCTATCACCTTGTTTAGATCTATGCTAATTGTTGGTTTCTCTGTATTCCATTTTCTCGCCTTCCTCTTTTGATGCATACCGAATGCTATGCGATTCCATAGTTAGCACTGAAGAAGAATTACCGGCTTGAGCACGTAATGGCCTTGTTAAACATATGAAAAACCGAAAACTGTTAAGATACGTAACACGCGAACTACTGACTGAATGCATAACTTTTATTATTTACCACTCATTTCATTACGCCTTGGTGGTCATCTCGTCTTCTGCTGCCAACGTTTCGTCCACAACTCTAAGGGACATCTTCAGGGCTGATGCTGCTACAGCGATTACCTAAAACAGACTGGTGTTTGTTGGAAAGCAACTGATTTATATTGTCTTTAGTTTGACAGTTCAATGGGGCCATCTACGTTATGGCTCAGCCCTGAAGAATTCTCTTAGGATAGTGCACGTAATACTTATTTTGATTAACTCTCTTTATTAAAAAATCAACTTCAAATGCTGTAGCTTGTTAAACCTAACTGACAATATGAAATAATGAACAATATTTTTTATATTTACCTCTTAACTGTTTGATTTGTTCCATTGTATTAGTTCCATTTTTATTAGAGACCATTGTTGTGGGGCCTGTCTTGTCGGATGTAGTTGACAATTTTTGTGATACAGTAACCGGCAACTGTGCAGGTGTCGGTAATAAGCCCAGCCTTTGTCTTTCAGCGCAAGCTCGACATAGCATTGGTGTAGGTGCTTGATTCGTATCAATATTATTTGACACTGGATTTGAAACGGGCGTGGGGAGTTGTAATACATTAAAACGATATGCATGAACACCTGCTGTAGACGGTTGATTCATGTCAACAAACTGTGACATATCACTACTTGTTATAACTTTAATTGAGATAACAATTATTGAAATTTAAATCAATTAGTGAACAATTTCCTTACGTGTAACTTTGAAAACATCAGGATTAGTGGCAATGACGGCGCGTAATAGTTCAGGAACATTTTCCTGGTAAGCAATCAAGGGTTTTGTCTCTGCATATTTTTCTTGAACTATACTGAAAGAACAGCAACAACTGTAAATTTTACTATATTGAATCACCGAAATTACATACATGTGATCTGTTGAAGTTTGAATAAGAGAGTGGACCAATTGTGAAATAAGAGTCTCATCTTTTTCACATAGTAAACTTAATGCTCTTTGTGCCAGTCTTGGATGAAACAGTAATGATCTGCTGCTTCTATAGAACTGCCGAATTGCAACTGGGATAGGCATTTCTGGCAACACTAAAACATTATACAATAACAATTATTGCTATCTAATTGAAGCATCAATATTTTCAACAATATGCACAAGAAATAAAAGAACATCGGGTAAACACCGTTGTAGAGCAACTGTAAACACGTGTTTCTGACTCATTGGTCATCATCAGTATGGTGTAGCCAAGGAATAACGTAGGATAACATTGGAGATGTAAGCATACACGGAAGAGAATCAGGTGACAGACCGCCATTTGTAGCTTCAGTTAGAAGATGCTCGGTTTTGAAGACAATAACTAAAGTCGCCACAAAAAAGACATGCCATCCGAACCCAGGAAAGAAAATCAAAAAACAAATTATCGCAAATGCATAAAAAACAACACGGAATAAAAGAATATTGGGTAAATTCCGCTGTAGAGTTGACAATTTTTGTGATACAGTTACTGGTAAATGTGCAGGTGGCATTAAATCAAGCTTTTGTCTTTCAGCACGACATGTGCTTGATTCGTATCAATATTTTTTCACAGTGGGTTTGAAATTGATGTAGGGGGTTGTAATACATTAAAACGATATGCTTGAACACCTGGTGTAGATGGTTGATTCATGTCAAGAAACTGTGACATATCACAATATATCATACAACTATGTCCTCCTCGTGACGATGTTGGTTGTGTCCTCAAAACCGAGGATCTTCTAACTGAAGCTAGAACTGGCAGTCTGTCACCTGATGGTCTTCCATGTATGCTTACCTCTCCAAGGTTATCACACCTTAATTCCTTAGCTACACCGTACTGATGATGACCAATGAGTAAGAAACACGTGTCTACGGTTGCTCTACAACGGAATTTATCCGATATTCTTTTATTTCTCGTTTTACTTTCTTATACGTAGTATAAGGAAGTATTGTGATGATGAAAATTTTCGACCTCGAGATTTTTTTTTATGTATCCGCGATAATTCCTTTTTTGATTATTACTTCCCTATCATTTTGCGTCAATATTTTAGTTTAGAATTAAAACACATAACAATTATTATACAAATAAAACCTATTATATAGATTTATTAAACCTCCACTTATTATTCAACAAAAACTGTATATAAACGCAGTATGAATATTGATAGACATACATTAACAAAACCAAGCAACATTAATTTACACGTGAAGGCAATGATTAGTAGAAGATTAAGTAAATCATAAAAAATATAAATATAATACTTACAATCTGTTATACTAATCACCCCTGTTAAAGAAATTATGGGAACACTTACATCCCGATGCATTTTAATAACTTATCCGAGCAACCCGAGCAACTAACAAAACAACCGTCACAGACGAATGACAGAAACACACAGAAATACCCATTCTTCATTCTAGTACTACCAGTTCAATAGACTTGTGGATTCACACGTCCCACGTTCTCAATAAAAAAGTCTTTGTTCATCAAAAATGGAATAAGGTGTAATCTAAAACTAATAATAATAATAATAATAGGAATAACCTTAAAAGTAAGTAAAATATATATAGAGAGAGAGAGCATAATGTTAGTTTGTCGCCAAACAAATTGAAGTCTGGTGGGGTGTAGGGATAGTAATAAAATTTATTGAATTATATGTTTGTATATTATTCTTTTTATATCAAACTCACTTCTTTATTAACTATGCTTTAGAAAAACAAATTATAACTTTTTTGAAACAAAATGCGTTACATTTTCTAGTAGCATAAAATTACTAAATACGCAATTTGACAGCACAAAAAGTAACATTTTCTGTAACTTGAAGAATTCTTTTCAAGATGTATATATATTGTACATATATAAGTAGCCCCGAAGGTATCCCTTAGCAGACAAAACGTCGGCATATACGCCTAACTAAACTAGACATCTTGGATAAAAGCAGTACCGGTACCGTATTATCGGTTTCCGCGAGAGCCGACAAAACACGAGTCGGTCTAGTCTGAGTGAAATAGGATCCACTGTCCCTATCTCGCCCATGTATAGAAGTTACTATACATGGGTGAGATAGGGGAATACGGTAGAGTTTCACTGAGACTAGACTGACTCGTGTTTTGTCGGCTCTCGGGCACCGTATTACCTGCCGGTTTTCCCGAAAACCGACAAAACACGAGTCGGTCTAGTCTGAGTGAAACTGTACCGTATTCCCCTTATCTCGCCCATGTATAGATGTTACCACTTTAAGGCAGGTCAGTTATTGACTTATTGGTCAAATTGACTTTTTTAGTGTGTATAATGGTGAATTGTGACTTGTGGCTGTTCTAAAACGACAAAAAAGAAAAATCTCACTTTTTCTCCTTATCGGTAAAGTTAATTTCAAATTAGCATTCAACATAGGCAATAATAATTTAAAAAGTATGTATTTTGAATAAATTGTCATATATCTGACATGTTTGATTGTGTTCAGTGGCGTAACATACATATCCTAGGCATGTTTTTTTTAAAATATAGTTAGAATAAGTGTTACTATATTAAAAAGAATAGAAGGATTTAAAAAATAATGCACTCATGATATTTCTTTAATTATTATTGGACTAAGAAACTATTTAGAATCATTATCGAGAACATACGAAGTGTACATATACCCTATACAAAATATTTATGCACGCCAATGCATTGCGGCGGCCATATTGAGTTACCACTTTGGATAAATATTATTTTTAACAAGACTCTCTCTTGTTCTATTCTTTCCTCGTAGGTTGAACTAATAAAACTAAGGCGGAGCTACATTGAAATTATTTTTATTAAAAAAGTAAGTTATTGGGAAGACACCACATTCTATTACCTATGCGCGGTTCATTTTCTTTCATATAAAAGTTGTATAGAATGTACAATTTGCCAGATTTTTGCAATGAGAACGCTATTTCCTAAAGAGCAAAATTATTATTTCCGGTTCGAATATTGAAAATGCTTTTAAAGCAAGCTCGAAATAGTTTTATTCTCTTCATAAATCTTTTTTGCTAACTGCGTACAATGTAAATACAAATTTTATTTTAGAATTTTGTTAAAAATGACATGTTAATTAATATTTTTTGATACTTCTTGAAAAAATTGTGTGCGTAAATGACAATTTTGCACCTCTTGTGCAGTTTGCCACTACTCTTTTCCTATTGGTACTACTATTTCACCAAAAAACTTGGTGAAGAAATTGATAAGTGTAAAACAGCCAGGGTCAACGATAACTTGACGACAATTTCTTGATCAATAACAATATGGCTTCAAATTTCCACGCATGATCATTACAGACCGGACGTACGAGGCCGAAATTACGACGGACAAAAGAAATAATGTATAACATCACACAGTTACTGAATAGCACTATTCATATGGTGAACTGCAACATCTGTTTTCGTCCAGAAAACGGGCAGCAAAAAAGTCGTCTTTACTCTTTAAATTCCTTTCTTCATCGGCGTAGGTAGAAGCGTGATGTGTTTTTAAAATTTATTATATTTCGTAAGATAAATAAATTGCGGAGAGTTTACTGGCTTTGAACTACAAAATGAACAAATAATAATGTATTTTGTATTTTTTCTACTCCCATACTTTAATTGTATTATTAGATATGCTAAACCTGTACTTTAATGATGTCCATTACGATACAGATTTTCATTATGATACAAGTTTATATCCAATAGGAATACAGATTTTTCATTACGATACAAGTTTTTATCCAATAGGAATGCGACATTCCAATATTTAAACAATATTCAATATAGCGACTGCATATCTGACAAATATAAAAATTAATTAAATGTGACAGTTCTACGCAATTTACAAGTAAGTAGTTAACATATCTGCTTTTTTGAAAATATAAACGGTAAAAATTAGGGATAATGACAGTGAAATGTAATAATTGACTCCACCAGAAATTATGGAACAAGCCTTAGTAGCCACGAACAATTTATTACCAGCCAAATTCGCAAAAACGTACGGAAAATTTTATGCTCAATTTATGAAATGGATTGTTCAAAAAATATGTTTTATTATGGGATCGTAGAAAAAATAGTGTATGCAACTCGCATTTAATGGCAATTAAGACACTCGTATTTATTACAATACTCGGCTTCGCCTCGTATTGTAATTCTCTTACTCGTGTCTTAATAGCTATCATTAAATGCTCATTGCATAATATACTATTATAGATCACCACCCACTTGTTAAATAAAATTATACATTATTTAAAAATACAAAATGTTGATAGTGCGCCCGTGGGCGATGAGTCATCGGCCTCTCGTGTCCGGTCTTTAATCATCATTTAAAATGGGATTTTTTTTTATACACCTTTATTATCGTGTATTAATTACATTGTTTTCGGTTTGTAAATTATCTATTTGAAATCTCTCGTCACGCATGTAATTAATCTAAATTATAAGACTATTTATTATTGTTATTACGTACCTGAGTTCATAAACTTACCTGGACAGGCATCCTTTCTTTGCTTTTATGTTATGAAAAAGGATTTTGGGACAAAAAAAAAATCTAAATAAAAGAATATATAAAGTGAATCGAATTTTAAGTTTTATGTTTTATTGTATTGAGTTTTGTCAACATGGAAAAGTACAAATATTGCATTACACCGATTCTAGCCTGGAATCACAATTACATTGTGTGTAATGTATGTTAATCGTCCACAAATGCATGTGCCACGAGTTTAAACAAAAACATTGGAGCGTCTTTTAGGTATGTATGTATGTATATGTATTTAACCATTTTTTTTTCTGGGGCGTAAGGCTGTAATACGCCATCTTATTATACGCTCCAAGCGTACACTATTACTCGTGCGATTAGCGCCATAACCACATAGTATTTGCCAGTGTCCAGTGCCAGGGTGTACGTATTTTATTTTAATTTTTTTATTTTTTATAGATCCCCACTTAATCTGACCAACCTGGTTCCCATCTTCGACACAGCCATATCAATAACAAAATCTATTAACACGAACCGAATCGAATCTCTAAATCGAAACAAAAAAAAACTATAGCAGAGCAATACCGTTATACGCGGTTGAAAGTTAAGTTTTTTTTTCTGTTCCTATCATCAAAATTTTCCTTTTTTACATATTCCTTCCGGTTACAATTCATCGTTTTCTCTTTTGGGATTTTTCCGTCAAAACAAAGATTATTATTTTATATGATCTTCGACAAGCACTCTAGCCCCCTATTTATAAGAACATATTAGAAACATATAAATAGATAGAGAGATATAGAATATTAATCTCGATGTTTCTATGGCATATTCAACTAGGTACTTATTATGCGTTAGGTATTATTTGATTTCTTGTATAGACTTACTTATTACTTTCATCTTATCCATTTTTTTTTGCTCGTTTATAATTATGTCTAAATATTATTTTTCTTTATAATACAATAAATAGATTACAGATTATACAAATATAACCATTAAATTGACAAAGATTACACACAATTGCAGCATGTGACACTGGACAATAAGCAAGAAAATGACAATTAACAGTTTTTGAGTAAGATTATAATAATATAATTCGTAAACTAACTAAATTTAAGATTTTTGAAAAACACATATTCATTTATGCATATATATATACATATATATTTCATTGATCTGATCTTATCAGTCGAATATATATACATATATATAATTAAATAAATCTCAGTCAGTTTTTCATTTGTTCATCTGAAGGTGGGAAACAACAATTTTTTTTTTAAATTTTGTGTTGGTCTGTTGATATGTCACTTCACCTTCCTTTCATCCAAGACCTTCACGTGGATGTGACAAAGAACCGGACGCGACTTTACTTATCGTTAAATTACTTTATTTATTTTCTATCATTTTTTATTGTTTTTAATTCTTTTTTAAATAATATTATTCTTCATTTTTTATTATTTTTCGAGTTCGGCTCAGTGTCCTGGATAGTGTAGAGATCTTTTACAATTTTCTCACCTCTTAATCTAAAGCTAAATATATTGTAATAAGATTTGTTTTATCTTATAATAAGTTATTGCATGTATTACAGTTTATGAGGTACTGCACTTTCTAATTATGTATATATTATAACCTCTGTACACTTAATTTTGCACTTGTTTATTATAATAATAATAACCACCATTATCAAAACAGATAGAATATAAGTAAGAATGTATATATATGTTTTTTTTATTTATTTTATATTTATGAACATATACGAGATTGTACACGCATTTATACTATTCCATTTAAAATACATTTATTTAATGAAAATTACATGGAATAACAACGTCCCCGCCACATGTGAGACAAAATTGCATACATACTATCACGTTATATAAAAAACATTTAAAAGCTGTTATTTTCAATGGAATATTTCGTTATCTTATATAGTAAAACATTCTCTGCTACGAAAGAAGAAATAATGTGAGGAAGAATGGAGCCACCCGCTCTAATTTCATATCCTTTTTAAATGAACGATATATATATATATATATATATATATATATATATATATCGTCAGGGTTCGGAACCCTGTTGTATTCGCTGCTCTATAGTCCCAAAAAGGACTGTTTTGGTTGTTTGATTAGCGTTTAAATGAGATCGTCATCTTCTTCTGGACGACTGTGTCAGGTTTGCAATCGCAGCATAAGACTGGTTGTTAATGCGGCTATTTAGGATATGCTGGCTCATCGTGTGAACTACCAATCAGAGCGTTCGTGTGTGTGATTAATGGTGGGGGAGTTTGTATCAGTCCTTTGTTGACTGCTGTCGTTGCCTGTTATATCTGTGACAATCGGTTTCCATGTTCGCTCTTCGCTATTGTGTTAGAAGTTAGTGTTGTGGCCTGTCATTAGTCAGTGTTGGGCGCCAACTAGGATGTGGTTTCTTTCCTTAATACAGCATTTGGGTGTTCGCCTCGTCGGATAATGATCGTCTGTTTGTCTGCCCGATGTAAGATGATTCGCAGTCACCACATGGTATTTCGTATTTGACATTAGTCAACAAAGGACTAATACAAACTCCCCCATCATTACCACACACACGAACGCTATGCTTGGTAGTTTCTACGACAAGCCAACATATATAAATAGCGGCACTAACAGCCAGTCGCACGATCTTTCAGAAGGGGATGAGTGCAAGCTCATCGAAACGTCAACCAAGAAAAAGCGAAAGCAGTCCATCTTTAGACTATAGATCAGCGAATACAATACGGTACCAAACTCGGAAAATCACAACGGTGTACTTCGACCACGGAAACATCCTAGCAAAGTGACTGTTTTCTATAAATCCTAGTAATTACAATGTTGTAGCAGGTACCTTATACTTGTGTCCCAGAATCTATCTTAATAACAGCTTTAATATACATACATATTAAAACTTATCCACCTGTAATCAACGTTGTTACTTATGTTCTACTTACATATTTATTTCCATAGAATAAACATAAATCAATTAATTAGGGAGCATTTCTAAATATGATCTACCGTAAAAGTAGATTTAATGTGACTCTGGAACGATACCTTTGGAGAAATATTTCTTAAGAAATATTCTCGCATATGTATATTATTTGCATAAATATAAATATTATGAATAACACTTGAAATAAATACATAATACCGATGTATAATTAGAGTCAACTGCTTATCATTGTATAAAAAATTAAATGTATTAAATGTATAATAAAATTATACATTAAAATGAATGCTTTCTCAACTCAATGAATACTAATTAATTATTTCCCTATAAACGGTAGTAATGTGAAATTAAGCTTAATTAATTAAAACTTGTCTCATGTCACCTACTTTTACGGGATTATTCAAGTACACTACTATAAATGCAAATTACCACACTTAGAAAACACAAAGAAAATAATCTTCGATGCAAAGCAATAGTCGTGAAGAACATCCCAAAAGGTACGATAAAGTCCGTAATCAATTTTAATATTAGTGAATTTCTTAACCAAGAAGTTTGCAACGTATGCTGTATTTTCGAGTTAGCAATAGCAATTTTCTTTCATCACTGTAAAATGGACATATCTTCTTTTTTTTAATGCGTTTGACTACCACTGATGGGCATATATCGTAATTTTTATAATGAGTAAGTATAAATAATTTAACCAACTTCTACATATGTATAATGAGAACAGAGTAAGCTTTTAAAAAGACAATATTATCGTTAATAAAGAACTTGGAAGGCTTAGATTTGTACAAAAGTCAGCCGTTAACCCTTAAATCGTGAGTCTCAGTATTAATATATTATTACTGAGCAGGTCTGGGGAATCCATAAAGAAAATTTTCCTTTTCGACTAAAAGTAATGAAAACGTGGATGTTGTTACTGATCTTTGTAAACACCATAGACAAATATATTTTTCTTAATAAAAAAATTGCCAAAACTGTTTTCTAGTCTTTATGATGGATGGTCTTTGCATATATTGGAAACGAATGGTCTTCTGCATCGATGCTTTCCTGTTTAAATCCATCCTGTGAAGTTCCAGAAGGTAGTGGGAGTAGCATCAAACAGTATTAAGAAACATACAATTAAAGTCAAAAGAGAATTTCTCTTACATCCAAGCTCGGGTATTTAAGGGTTAAGCTCAATGCCATTGAAAATGTAGTAACATAAATACCGCTATGTAAGTTTTGCTTTCTATTAAATACATTTCTACATATTATGAACACATGTGGCATATTGCATTTAAAATTCATAAAAAAAAACTGTCCTATTTTCAAGCCAATAACCTTAACGGAAATCGAAACACCCATATGTATTTAGATACCCAATAAATTTATATTATTATGTGTATTCATCTTTGATTGAAATAGGACATGTTCTATTCTAAAATATATATGAAAAATACATACATTTTGCCGTCAGTGATGATTATTAAAATTGATCCTGTGTTCTCCAGATATATCAAGCAGGAGACAAGAACATTACGGGTTGGTGTGTGATTTTGCTCGCGGTCATGACGGGATATTTCTGCTTGTAACGTTTAAAGTGCATATAAATCTGTTATATGCACTTGTATGTTTCCATTCGTTTCAAAATGGTATTTTAATTGCATTATATACAGTTTAATAAATAAGTTTGTTCACTTTAACTAGGCTGCTTTTTTAATGTTGCAATTTCACAGTAGTGTATATATGTATTTCTTCACTACATATTTGCGTGTACATCCACGGAAGAAATAGAAAAAAAAACAGCTGTTTTCATTTGAAATTTGCGCTTGTTTCTATACACAGGGTGAGACAGAGATTATGGTATTATTTTCACCCGTTTCATTTCAGAAATTTAACATGCATACGCATTGTATTACAAAAAGATTAATTACTATGGAAATACCATAGCAATGTTAATATCGCGGCGTTCTTAAGTGAGGTTATATCGGTTATTTGATTTCTTTATTTTGGCTTATACATAATCAGTTATAATTCTGCGCCGTGTATGCAGATTCGAATTGTTTTTCACATTTAATGGTATATGCGCAATTTCCTTTTTCGATTGCTTTGTTTTCTTTGGTGTTTTCATTTTTGTACTTGTTGCTTAGTACTTATTACGTTTTCACAACTATTCAACAATATTCGCTAATTCATAAGAGTCAAAATGGACATCCTGTGGAATAATGGCACTTGATTATAGTAAATTATTAATTAGCACTTTCGTAACTACTATATATTTAACGACGCTTTATTATTTTCCTCGTTCATTAATCTATAAAACTGTAATATACTGAAACGGTATCGTATAAAAAGGTCGAACTACGGACCTGAGTCGTATCACACAATTCTGCTTCGTACAACATTCCCTGTAAGCGCTAGAAAATAATTGGTGTTATTAACCCGACGCATGCGTATTGCTTAAATTTGAGGTATTTGATTTTGGGAAAGTGCAGAAGCGTCGACTAGATATTTTCTTTAATTCTATCAAGAATTATGGAAAACTGGAAGAATTGGAGAAACTAACAATTAGATTGGAACAGATTGTTATAAAAAAAAAACCAAGCAGTAACATAATCTTTCAACTGACCCAAGACAATTTTGGACATTTTTTGGAGAGAGAAAGAAAAAGACTCGCATTCCTGGTAAAATGCAATACTCAGGAAACAATATGGAGGATCCCCAAACCATTGTCAACGCGTTAGCTGACTACTTGAAAACCGTGTGCAGCACTTCCTCTAGATCTATGGTTAATGAAATAATACCTGATAACTTCCCAGGAGTACACGTTAATCAGGTGTCCGAAGAAGAGGTGCTGAACAGCATTAGAAGACTGAGGGCCGATTTTACTTCCGGCGAGGATCAGATTCTGGCTTTTATGGTTAGGGACTGTGCAAATGTGCCTGCTGCCCCTTTGACAAAAATTTTAACTTGGCCCTTTCCACCTCATCGTTTCCGGCTGTTTGGAAGCAAACAAGAATTATCCCGGCCCTATCAAATTCCAGCTTTTATGGTTAGGAACTGTGTAAATGTGCTTGCTGCCCCTTTGACAAAAATTTTTAACTTGGCCCTTTCCACGTCATAGTTTCCGGCTGTTTGGAAGCAAACGAGAATTATCCCGGCCCTAAAGACCATTGCCATTTTGAATAACTTCTCTAGGATATTCGAAATCACTTTGCATTAACGAATTTTTCCCTTAATCAAGAGTCAAATTTCTTATCGCCAGCATGGTTTTATGGAGAGAAGATCTACAGTTTCTAATCTGGCAATTTTTGCTGAATATGTGATTAAAGCGCTGGGTGGCAGACTACAGATGGATACCATCTACACCGACTTTGCTAAGGCATTCGACAGAGTGGACCACGCGATCTTGCTTTCCAATTTAAAAAGTTTTGGATTTAGCGATCAGTTAATTCAGCTGTTTGCTTCATATCTACGGGATAGGCCTCAAAGTGTTTTCTACGGTGGTCATGGTTCCACACCGTATACAGCCATTTCTGGAGTTCCTCAGGGCTCTAATTTGGGTCCGCTGATCTTTAATATTTTCATTAATGATATTGTAGTCAACATTGAGTCCAATATACTTCTGGTTGCTGACGATTTGAAACTATTTCAGTGTATTACCAACGTTGGTGATGGCCATCAGTTGCAGAATGACTTGGAGAGAGTACGTAATTGGTGCTTAATAAACAACTTGCCTCTTAATTCTATCAAATGTAAAGGTGTTACTTTCTCCAGAAGGCAGGAGCCTGCTCACTATTGCTATTTACTGGGTTATGTAGAGCTG
Source organism: Amphimallon solstitiale (assembly GCA_963170755.1). Taxonomy (NCBI): domain Eukaryota; kingdom Metazoa; phylum Arthropoda; class Insecta; order Coleoptera; family Scarabaeidae; genus Amphimallon; species Amphimallon solstitiale. The sequence continues at coordinate 13,134,103 of OY720684.1, forward strand.
CAAAGAGTTGAGATAGTCAAAGACTTGGGGGTTACTCTCGATGCTAAACTTTCCTTTAACGCACATGTTCATTGCATAACTAGGCAGGCTAGACAAGTACTGGGATTTGTCATTCGGAACAGCAGGGAGTTCTTTAACACCAGGGTACTAACCACTCTATATACGCTACTAGTGAGGCCGAAATTGGAGTATGCCAGCCTTATCTGGTATCCATATTATACTGCTCAGAAGCGCCCCGTGGAGCTTGTGCAACGACGATTGGTCAAATTCCTATGGTATAAAGTTAATGGTGCTTATCCTCCTAGAGACTCGGACTATTCCCTACTCCACTCTCGTTTGGACATCCCTTCTTTCTCTTTCAGACGTATCTATAATAGCCTTACCTTCCTCTACAAGTTGCTGCATGAAAAGATTGACTCAACTGCGCTATTATCATCCACAGCCTTTCTGGTTCCGCAATTCTTCACCCATCCCTCCTCTACCTTTTATCCTCCTTTTCCCAGGACTAACGCCAGTTTCAAATCCCCCGTCTATGTTGCTGACATCCACTTTGATTCCCTTCCTTCCTTCCGGAGCATTATCTATGACTGTTTTGATAGATTCTCAATTTTATGTTAACAATCTTTCAAGTTTTTGCTACCCTTGTGTTGTTAGTTGGTGTGTGGAGTTTGATTTTAATTTTGAATTATTATTAATTTTTTTTTTGAGGTGATAAGTTTATTTTTACATTTTAAGTAGTACACCTTTACACTTTATACTTATATAATTCTATTTTTTCTTATTTAATTACTGAATTGCTCTTTGACATATTCTTAACTTTAACTGATTTATCCCGTAATTGGCACTACTGATGTTGGATAATAAAGACTATTATTATTATTTAACAGTATCAAGTGCATATCTATATACATATCTGCGCTGTTGCCAGGTTACCATTAAAAAACCATTTTCAGATTGATATTACAAAATTTTTAAATGCAAAATAGTAGTCCATGATAGTATTTCTTTCAATTATTTATGTGTTGTTTTTAAGAAATGCTAAAATTGTGGTATTTTTTGTTATTAATACCAAGAAATGTGATGTGCTGCTAAACTTGTTAATTTTAGTTACAGAAAATACATAAAATATCAATGACGACGAATCCAATTTGAAAGAGAAAATACTGAAAAAAAATGACAATTATAAATTTATCAGACATTGCCTTTTTAGTTTTAAATTATACACCGACATAATTTTTAATATTACAAATGTTCATCAATATTATATATTGCATACATCAGAGAAAGTACTTATCTAATTCTCAATGACAGTATCACATATGAAATGCTGATTTTAATGTTATCATGTTCTACTACTATAGTTTCTATTTAAACAGCAAATTTACGTATTACGAAAACGTGCAATTCAAAATTTAATGATATCAATAATAGATTTCATGTAAAGAAACATCTTACTGTTTATTAGTTTTAGTCTATAATACTAATCAAATTTGACATTTTATCGTGTAAACATTACTCAAATAATCCCAGGAATATATTTTATACATATAACGCCTCACCCTGTGATACATTTATATTACTAGTTTCTATTACAAAATTTTGGATAAAAAATGTGATGAAATAGTGTTTATTTTTCTAGTAGAGCTAGAATTTTACAAGGAAATACTACTATTACGAATATTTTACACCAATATATACTAATGCTGTTAGTAGTAATTACTAATAATTCCTACGTGAATGTATATTCAAATATGTAGTGTATATATATATATTTCTTTTGTTTATTTGTATGAAATGTATTCTAGGTCCTTCGAGTTTTTAAATATCAGGCGGGGGACGTTTGAAATTATTTAAACATAATAGTGCAGAATATAATATAATTGAAAAAAATCGTTGATAAAAGACAACATATAATATATTAAATATAATAATAAATATAGTAGTAGAAGAAATGGAATAACAATACAATAATACTGCACACATTCAAATAGTTGAGAATATAATGTAGGTATGTATGTGTTATCCTATTTTACAAAATTGAGTTATTTTCTTGAAGTTTTTGTATATTAAAATTTATTAAACAGAGTATATATGCGTTTATATAATCGTATATGTACAAAACTATTTAATATCATGTATATATCTATATTTATATTTTTATATATATATTTATATAAAATCAGTGGTTTCAATAATGGAATGTTTTTCCTCCTCACAACAATATTTGAGCCTATAAACCCAGACGTGCGTTGAAAAAAAAAACGTCACGTGGGCAGGACAAAGAGTAGTTTTTTTTACTCAAAGTCCAATGACAGGCGATACAGCAAGAGCCATGTTCTTAAAAATTATAATATATATAATTATATAATATTTCTTAGATGCATAATATATAATATGAATTGGTATTTTTGTATAATATGTGGCAATCCCTGCTCTATCGCCTGATAGCAACACAACAGCTACACATTTAGAGAAAAATAACCAATGGGAATATAACTATATCATTATTTTTTTTTTGTTTCTTTACATATACGCTAAAGGTCTACACAACACACAAAGATTTAACTGGTAATGTAGAGATTAGTGAGATAATTACTTATAAAATATAAGCATAAGGATTCATATTTTTTTTGTGTTTTAATATTTAGCAATAAGAAAACGGTAAACAAGCAAATAGTATAATCATATAGCAATATAATATCGTTGTTCTGTATTTATGGAGATTAATCTATATTAAAGTTTCAGTTAATAAATATTTCTCTTTTTTTCATTTTTTTTTTAAATTTATTTTTAGGCCAGAGTACATTAACCAATAATCGTAACTATAGCCGCTACATTTTGTGCTGCGTTCATGATAACGCTTTCCCAATTTTATTTATTTTACAATACAGGTTATTCTAATAAAAATTCGACGGTATATGAAAATAAAAAGAAAATATGGAATTTTATTTATTATTTATAATAATGAGTGAAATTATATTTAATATACGCAGAAATATAGTTGTACTTGTTCTTTTCTATAGATTTCAATTCGTATATAAATTTGAGATAATTTATACAGAATTATTAGAAGTTACCGAACGTTGGAACTTTGTAATAGTCCTATATAAACGTAGTAGAATTTTAACCAAATTCTGTGCAATATCAATAGAAGCAGCAATGCCCTGAAGATATATCTCAAACAAGTGAATATACATTTTTTTTATTAGAATAACCATCTTCACACGAAATGTTTTTCGAGTAGTTAGTACGAAAGTTTTTTTTCTTGATATTTTATTTGTTTCATTTACCAAAGTAATAAAGCTAACAAATCACCAAGAACGATGATTCAAAAGCATCCCCTTTATTTTATTAAAAAACACGCAGAATCCATCAAAAATTATTATTAAGACGTCATTTGTTCAAAAATTCAATTATTCCTTTTTTTCTTAATAAGCCATACATATTTCTCTAAGTTAACATCTTATTTGTTCCGGTATTTATTTAATATATCCATATTTACTTCTTTCTTTCTATTATTGCTTCTTTAGGATATGAATTTATATTAGTCACATGCTAAAAATCTCACGATATCTGCTGTTTTATACAATAAGCAGAATAGAATAACCATTTTCAGGATTTCTCTTTTTCTTTTTTTTGATAGAAAATTTAGATACAATAATTTGATTGTCATTAGCCAAAGCTAGGGGATGCAAAAAATCTGAGAATGTACCCTCCATCTTCTATACATATAATATCTTTTTAGAAGAGTAGGAAGAGATTACAGATGGACGATTGGGTCTTCCCTCTCATACAGGGATACCTTTTATACTTTATCATATACTTGATTGAATCATAGTATTCGATGGACGTATAATTTTCGCTATTTTTTAGTATTGCTCTTTTTATGATTGAAAAAGACTTTTTACCATTAAAAAATTTGATTAATTAATACCGAAGGAGTCCCCAATATAAAGTGGTTTTATGTTAATACTTTGTGTTTAACTTCATTATATCGATATATTAACAAGGAGAATCAAATTATTGTTCCTAAAAAAATCAATTATATACGGCAGAGGTTTTTTAATAACAAATTTTATTTTATTACCAATTTATATATTAATATATATATATGTACACATTTGTTTCATTGTTTGAAAACAAGAGGTTCCCCCCCTTATATATTTAGTTAAGTCCCATGATAAATTTGATATTTTAACTTTTGTACATAGAATTTTTTAATATATATGTGTTCCTATATAAGTATGTATTTAATGAATAACAGTTTCCTTTTCTTATTCAATTTTAATATTGAATGAAGGCCTAATTATTTTTATACATATTTACAGTTACTGCAAAATATCTCTTTTTTTTTTTTGTATACTGATATACAGTTACAATCAAAATAAAAGCATTGTATCTCTCTCATATGTTGTAAAAATAGCGACATCTATATTATATAAAATAAGAATATTTTGCATACAGACATCGCTTATCATCCTTCGTTTAATATTAAGTACAATTACTATTATTTTGACGGTGACTGTAATTCTTAAAAATTACATGAGTATTTTTTTTTATTCGAGTCTTAAATTTTCTCGTGTTAATGTTTTTGGTAATGTAAATTATGAATAATACTACTGGGAACTTGAGAATTTATTCAAGAATGAAAAATTAGAAAATGAAAGGAAACTACTTTAATTTGTTATACCGATTTTTATAATATACAGTGGTACACAAAAGCTCTTGTAAATCATTAAAATTTATCCAACAATAAAACTTTAAAATTATTTTTTATTTAAAATGAAAAAGATTTAATGAATTTAAATATTATGGAAACAAAGTTTTATTTTTAAAAAGAAATACAACTTTTGTAGCCAACTGTAATTACCTTGCATAAGACGTTACAAATTTTTATGATTTAATAATATATTTAAACAAATGTATGACAAAACCGTGTAGGTATATATAGGTTTGTTAGTAAAATTATTTATTTTTACCAACAGATTGTATATCCGGGAAGTCTTACGAAAAGTTTTGTTTTGTTTTTTTTTTTTTATTTTGGCGAAACGTATGGAACATAATATTTAAGATCATAAATTAAATTTATATGTTATTATCATAGGTATATAAACAAAAACATAAAAAAAAACATTGAGGTTCTATAAAATTTTTCGCGGCAGAAATATAGGTTAGAATTTGTCTTTAAATATTTTTTTTAAATTTGCAACTACACTAGTGCTTTAACTTATACAATTTAATTTCTATTAATTTCCAACATTACCCGGTTTTCTTTTTTTAAAAAAGAAATTGATTTATTTATTGTTAAATATACAGACTTTTTTTCAGGAACTTGACTGCACATGCTACACTTATTTATTTATTTATTTTTATTTCATCTTTCCATGTGTTAAGTCGTAAGATGTAAGTACATACATTATTTTACAGAAGTTCTATGTAAAATCATGTTTATTTTCTATATCCAATTTTTGTAGATAACATACTTTGTATCTATCTACGGAAGCCTTCGATTTATTTTGTAACAATTATTAAAACACATAGTCAGTTAGATAATGTGACTAACTGACTATGTGTTTTAATAATTGTTACAAAATAAATCGAAGTACACAGTATCTTCCTAATCAATCACAGATCGTTTATTTTGTTATTTTCCTTATACATAGAAACAGATGTTAGCTGATTTGAAAAACAAATTTGTATTTCTAGTGATTTTACTATTAATGTTTCGTTTCGTTTTTCTTTAACAGATTGTATGCGCTACATTTGTATATGCTTAAAATGAAGTATACGTGCCACTCTGTAGCGGCATACAACGTGTTAATAAAAATCATTCTTTGTTAATGCAGGCATGGAAATAATGTTATTCACTAGTATTAATAATAAGTACGAAAGAATAATTATAACGTATATTAATATATACACAGCGGTAGGTTATTTTAACAATGATGAGTATTATAATGTTAAAGCACTAGTTGTAGTCAACTTCATCGTCTAATCTTTTTTTCACTTTTATTTCTTAAAAGGGTATAAAGACACGCATATATGTATTATTATTCTTCACAAAAACGGATCTCGATTCTCATACGCCTTACAACGACTGAGCAAAAGCGTAAGTCTTAGATTGTACTTATATAGAATAGTTCGATCACTTTTAATGCTATGTACAGTATTCGTATTTGCGGTTGCCCTTGGAGGCCTGTGCGTTTCTTTAGTTTTTTTTTTTGAATTATAAAAACACTAACCAAACCACCGATTATCAAAAGAAGAAATTTGAATGTCGTTTCTGTGGGAAAAGGTGCAATTTTTGTTTGGTGCAAAATATCTCTGAGAGAGTATGGTTGGTTAGTCTTGTAAAAAGATGTATTATTTATATCAATTACTTATAATTGACGGTCTATAATCTGGCGAATCAATTACACCCGTCTTTCTTGTGCTCTGCATGTAACTAAACCAGAAAACATTATATTAGATAGATTTTATGTGAATAGGGGATTTCTCAATTTGTTTCTCCTTTCTTTTTCTTTGTTTTATACCTTAAAAGCGTTCACAGCATTTAAAATAATGTTTTACCGACTTCGTGTACATATTTTTAACTAATGCTTTTGCTTTATTTTTAATTTCATTAATATATTATATATAGGTATATATGAAAACATGTTTTTCCCACTGCCTCAAATCCGGTTTCGCACTTATTAATGCTCGTCAGGCTGGCTCACGACATAATATATACATATACACATATATATAGTATATATAAAATAACGGCACTGTTTAAAATTATTAAATTAAAAGTAGGGATGTGCAGGGGGGATTAATAGTTTCAAATTATTGGAAATATTGATCACGTGAAAAGAGGAAGTATTCTAAAAAAAAGGTATTAGTAACAAATTGGGACTTGAATAACATTTCTACTCGTGCCTGTAGTAGTAGATTCGATTATTTTATAATTAAATTTACTTAGTTATATTTGAACATTTCGATTTCTTATTTTAAAGAGATTGCTTTCCAGTCAACTACTATAACTACGATGGATTGTGTTTTGTTATTGCGTTTGTTTAGTTTTAAAATGGATCCTTACTTAAAATTGCGATTATACTGAATTAAATCAACCTTACATCCCTAGACCAAGAGTACCCCGGACTTCTTCTCGAGTGAACAAAATTGAAAATCATAAAAGTTGGGATGTGAAATCAAAAGAATAATAGAACAAACAAACAAAATCATAAATTGTCAATTAATTTGTATTAAATTAATATTCAGGAAAATTATAAATTGTTAAATAACTAATATTATAAATAATAATAATAATAAAATAAAATAAACCAAAAATAATAGAAAACAAAGATAGGAAATGAAATCATAATTTTTAAAACGAAACCTATAGAAACTAAAATACAGAACTTAAAAATTAATCGTGAAGAAAAACTAAATGAAGAATACAAAACATTCAGTAGATGTCAAATCTTTAGGGTGCTGCAAACTAAAAACGTTATTAAATCATAAGTAGTGAATAATAAATAATAATAAGTAATAAAAATTAAATTAATAAAAATTCGAAAAGATAGATAATTTCATCGAAAATATAATCAACGTATCTACAAATCTGTCATATGATAATAAATTAATTTGTTTTATTTCTTTTATCGTGGTCTCGCAACGAGCATTGCCCTAAAAACGATATGTCGATGGCGTTTTCTTAATCTTACATCTTTTTTTCCGAAGCAAAACCACTGCAATTCATATTTCATCACAAAGCTTTCTTGTTTTTATATGGTATGTTATAAAGTATGTAAATATAATCATCATTAATAAGTATTAATAATGAGAAAAACTAAGTAAATACAAACACACAGAAATAAGTTTAAATGGCGGTGAAATGTGAATTAAAATTAATCGTTTACAATTTGACCGTACAATCTCAAAGCAAAGTAAAACGGATTTTTTTATAACTTAAACATCATCTCCCTCTTTATTTCTTGTACTGCGGTTGAAATAAAATTTGTACAGTATCGTTCGCAGTAAAGGACAAAAATAAATACTGAAGATCAAACGATAAATAATATTTATAAATAAAAATTTAAAATACTTATATCACATATTAAATTCTGATGATTTTCATGTATTAGCGAATGGAAATTATAGGTGCATTAATAAATATCATAATTATTATTCATATTTACTATTAGAGGTACGAAAGTAGCATTTATTCCGATGAACAATTGCTAATTTCATAATATCCTCTAAAAAAATTATTTCCCTTTCGCCAACATAAAAAAAATCACCCGGTTGGTTGCCCGAGTTGTACGGGGATAGTGTCATTTCGCCGCCTAATTAACTTTGAAATTACAATGACAACAGCAACGCCACAAAACATACATACAGAAAAAATTATTTATACGCCACTACTGAGAACGTGTGTCTACCAAAAAACAGAACGGCGTTGCATCAGATATAATGCGACTAGTTCAAATATATATTATAATCAATTAATATGTATGTCTATATATATATATATAAATACACAATAAAACACTACATATAAATTACATTGTGTAAATCATACTATTTAAAGATCGGAGTAAGGTAGGGACAAATTGAGATTAATATAGAGAAGATAGAGAGAGAGAGAGAGATTAATTATAGTAGAATAAATACTTTCTTCGCAACATTTTAAAAAAACAATGGAAATGATAATAAAAAACGAAAAGTTAGAAAAATAATTAATTAGGAAGGGAAATGAAAGTTATATTTTTTTACACAATTAAATTAATAACTATAATAATTTACTATTATTTCAATATTATTTGAATCTTTGGGCTGCTTCCCAATAAGAAGAATTGATGGCACAATACAATTAATCATAATGATAATAATAATTAATACAAATACAGATCTTAATATTTTGCTATTAGGAAACGCAAATGCACTTCTGACTAGTTCCGTATGTCTAAGTACTATTATAATAGTATTTTTTTGCGATTTCCGCTATGTACTGTCGCATGTCGTCGCATTAAATACCTAACGTTTCCTTCAATATTTCATTTAAAATAATTTAAATACTAATAAATAATAAATACTAAGGGGGCGGGCGACATGCGCAGTGCGTGGCGGTCATCTTTAAACGGCCAGTTCAATACCGGCCACTTCGCTCTATGTTGTTTTACTCTTGTTGGTTTTGAAGCTAACTTGTAACACTCTGTTGCCAAGAGTGTATCCGTTTAGTGATTGAATTGCAACAACTGCCTCATCGTAATTGGTCATTGTTACAAAGCCGAAACCTTTGCATTTATTTGTTTGAAGATCGCGGATTACCTTAACGCTCTGAACAGCTCCAAACGGTCCGAACAGCTGCCAAAGTACATTCTCTTCTGTTTCTGGCGCCAAATTGTAAACGAAAATGCACCAACCCGATCCATTCATAGCATTCCCTGGCAGCATGGAATTCGCCAATAGGTCTCCGGCCAGCGGAGAATACCTGAAAACGTAACAATTACAAAGCCTACCTGACTGATATGTTCTGTCTAATTTTTATTGAAATAAACTCTGTACCCGAACAGTGACAATTTATAAGTTGCAGAAATATCATGTATTCAACTAAATTCTATTAAGAATGCATGTAAGTGTAATATAAAATTGAGGAAATTTTGACAGCTGTTGTCTCTTTTGTGACAGTTGATCGAATGTATGTGGTTGATTGACACAACCATGTATAAAGAATGTTCAATTGAAGCCCATCGTTGGTCAGGTTAACCTTGGAAATAATTGTAATCACTCAACTGCTGTGTTTTGACACAGTGATCAGTTTCTTTCGTTTATATATGATTTCAGGAGTTCTTTCAGCCAAAAATACTTATGCAAATATTTGAATCGGACGTTCTTCATGAAATACAAAATCTTTTAATTAACTTCACAGCAGGACATGTAATATACCGTGTTTTATTTTGAAATATTGCACACATGTACTTACAGGTTCTTTGGAAAATTATTAGATTAACATCAGTCTATAAGAAAGATTACAGACATGTAAACTACAGGGCCATTGCCATAATAAATATTAGAATTGTGTCTATCTAAAGCTATTTCTCCATTGATTATGTTTTTCATTTCTATTGACCAACATGGTTTTATGGCGAAATGGTCCATCACCGCAAATCTGACTGTAATGACACAGTATATCTCAGACAACCTCGATAATAATAGCAAAAAAAAAGTTGATGTCATTTATAATGATTTGTGAAAAGCATTTGATAGAATAGATCATAATCTGCTTCTTGTCAAACTCGATGCTATAGGACTTCCTCCATCGCTAGTTTCTTTGATCACGTCCTACCTTACTAACCGCAAACACTATGTGGTATACAAGGTTCACATTTCCAGTCTTCATCAGGAGTTCCTCAAAGATCGAATTTGTGTCCTCTATTATTTTTAATATTTGCAAACGACATGCCCTCATACTTGTATTGCCACAAATCGATATTTGCAGACGACTTAAAGATATATGCTACTCCTGTAATTAGATTGTAAAGTCTGTTGGCCCAAATAACATAAATAAATAACGATTTGAAATCGCATATGTTGTCAAGAATCCGTCAACAGACAATATTATATATGTGGAAGGCCCAAACTAGGTTACAACATACAAAGTTTGTCCGCTATGTCTCATGATCAAGGATCAAAAATGTTTGCCATTGAGCTTGAGCTTCACGCGGAGTAAAGTTCAAATGATAATGACTTCCCCTTGTCAATAATTCTAGCGTCGTCATTATTTTTAAACATCCAATAAGTTGTAATCGATGCAACAATGAAACATTCACATTCACCATCACCAAAGAAGTTAAATCGGCAAACTGATGATGACATTCTTTTCAACCATGAAAGATCCTTGCTGATAAGAGTTTAATAAATATATGAATGTTAATACAAATCTATGCAATTAAACTTTAAACAAGCTTCTCATAAAGGAAAAAAGAAAACATCCAGTGAGGCTTTCACGTGGTGTCAGTTTGCTTCACGAAAATACTATCGGCCTTATGTAGGTAACGTATTAAAAGAAAATCTGCAACGAGGGAACTGCAGAATTTTAGAAAATCTACCCTATAAAGTGATGTTGTTAGTTAAGAAATCACTGTTTTCCCCACTGGTGATTTGGTGAAAAGCGTATCTTCTAAGGTTACACCTCAGCCGAAAATATTACGTTTAACACTGGTTTCTACAGGTTTTTACTGAAGATGGCAACTTAGTTGCCGAAATACATATATAGATTTTTTTAATTTTCTGGTAACGGATTTTTCCTTTTGTATTTTGTTTCAGATTTTGTGCCACAGTCTCCACCCATTATTGAATGATCTACCCCATAACCCAGATTTACCGCATTGTGACTTCCATATATCCCGGGCCACTCAAAAAGGCACTTTTCAGTCGTATTCTCAATGAATTGCGTTTATTTATATGTTTCTTATTATTTTTTTATGGATCAAAGATGTGTTTCAATTGAACATCTCTTGTAGGTTAGGATCATCTCATTATGTACCTAAGCGAATTTACTAAGAGTTAATCTGAATGCTTTACAATAGTGATACCTATAGTCTTGACAAGTATTAGCTTAAGACCTATGAGCGCACCACGCCCAAGAACGGGCCAAAATGATTGTAATAGACGAAGGCTTGCTTACCTGAAGCGTCCGGTAGGATGGTGTATTGGTCCAGCAAATCTGCGGGTTGCTTGTGGTGCAAGATATGCTGCCAGAGGAGGAATCGCTTTATTATTATTGCTGGGATTATTCGCAAATTTAACCGTAATTGGCTCCGTTGAACCCTTTGGAATCGTTCCATTTAATTCTTGTATAGCACGTTCAGCTTCCAAACGTTGATCAAATCGTATAAAACCAACACCCTTTGACAGGCCTGTACCCAAAAATAAACTAACGATGGATATTTGAAGGATTACGTGTGCAAAAAAAAAAAGAAAAAAAGTCACCCACTGACGAAAGATCTGATGGCCTGGCTATTTAAAACATAAACAGAATATACACAAGAAAGACACGACAATCACATGCAAAACATCACTAAATAAATAAATGAAATGCTGACGGTTTAATCTCAATTTATTAATTAAGGTTTCATTTAATGTTGTTCTTTTTGTGTCCTAAATAGCCAGTTTTTAAGAACAAAGGTGCCCAAAAGATTGTGCTTGAGATAAATTTGTTTTTTTTTAAAGAAAATGCTTTTTATTTTTGATATATTTGAAGAATGTATTTATTATATGTATTTGAAAGAAAAGAAAAAAGATAGAAAACTCTTTAGAATAAAATAAAAATATTCCAAGAAACAAAAAAGATTTAATTTAAATATCTGGAAATATCACAACACTGCATTTTTTGATTAAATTTTATAAACTATACAATAGCCCTTATGTTACTTACAAAGATTTCTGCGGTTTTCTTCATTTAAGAACTTTTTTAGAAAAAATGTAGGATGTGATATTTCTGGATGTTTTTATTAAAAATAAAATAATAACTATTATAATTTAATTAATAGTCATTTAAATCCAAGCTATAGTACCAAAATTCGTCTGCAAAATTTTGTAATTTTTTTTTTAATTATAATTAATTCCAACCATTCTTCAATACCGAGTTTTGCCTTAAAATATCTATCAAAAAATTGTCAGATTTGCTTAATTATTATCTAATTGATCTTGGTTATCCTTTATTAAAAACAACATATATGTACTTCCCAATAAGTCTATGTATAACTAAAAATATATAAAATATTTTGCTTAAGACGAATATTTGATTCACATACCATAACTCGGAGAGTAAAATATTTTAGGAATATTTTAATTAATTCTAAAAAAATAAACTAAAATAAAATATAATGTGTAAGTTATTGTGTATTAACGTGTTTTGTGTATGTGTGGATTGCTCTGCTTTTTGTATTTTTACTGATATGCATAGAGGCAAATAAGTATTTGAAAAACAAAAAAAAAAAAAATAAGAAAAATTTGCAAAACAGATTAACATGCCACGATGCAATAATATTAACTTAAGAATAATAATAAAAATAATAAGAACAATAATAATAATAATAATAATAATAATAAAAATAAAATTCAAAAAATATATAACAGGGGAATCAAAATAAATATTATAATAAAAAGTAGATTTCGTCAATTGCAATGGGGGAAGAGTGCATCGTTTTGTTGACATGTTTTGAATGAATACTTTGACGTGAAAGTCATCAATAATTCTTTTTTTGATTCAGTTGTTGATTCGTTTCTAAATAACTATATATTTTTTAGAATTTTGAAAAATATCAGGTATCTTGCTTTTTTTTTTTGCGAAACAGAACAACCAAAGAGTGGGCTTGGTGACTGTGGTTGGTGTTCAGTGGGGGGTGTTATGGTAGAGAGACAGGGTGGTACGTACCAGGTAAATTCTCTCCGGCCCCAGTGACAAATTGACGTACTAGGGGAAAGAAGAAAAAAACGCAAAATATAGGTATACAGTAAGACAAATATAATAATAATAATAAATCATAAATATACCGATAATTCCAAAGAATAATAACGATAATAATAAAAAACAATGCTAAATTTTTTTTTTAAATAATTATATTCACGAAAATATGAATTATATCAGAAAAAATATTACAAATAAAATGAAATCAATGGAAGCTACTAACATAAAAATATTCAAAATTAAAACAATAAACTCATTAACTTGTAATATGTATAATCATATAATTAACAAAGAAAATGCAAAGTATGTTGATGTTTTTGCATGTACGTATGTATGTTATAATGTGACAATGTGGTTTTATATATGAAAAAAAAATTGATCTTTTTCCCTTATTGGAAATATCATAGGATATCCTATATTAAAAAAAATGTAATAATAATAATAATAATATGTAATAAAAAAATGGAAGTCCAATTTATTTCCACATAAACACACATTAAAATTAACGTATTAAACTGTGTAATGATTCGGGATCTCTGTTATTTGATTTAAACGCCATCAATAGACATAAACAAGTTCTTAATAGTATAGCTAAATTTGTCGATAAAAAAAATCACCGTTAAAAATAAATATAGATATACATATGTAAAATTTGAAAAAATTCTAAGATACAATAGTTTGCTGTATTTAAATGTGTAAATTTTTATATGAGGGGCTACCACAAGTAACAAATGCCATTCTTCAAAGTACTTCAGTCAAAATTTCACAATAAAGCGTCAGGATGTTCACTTTCTTAGATGCTTAAAGAAAAAGATGTAGGAATATTATAAATCAAAAGGAAGGTGAATTAAATTTTAGACCAAGGTTAAAGTTTTTTTCCCGATTCCAAATTAATTATTCTGGTCCACTACTTGAAGACGGGAAGCACAAGCCTATGAGAGGAAATACTCATTAACGTGATAAGTACTCAAAAAGGAATACACGTACTTAATTATCATCCCATCTAGGATATGTTTCGGATGAATTGTGATGACGTTCCTGACAAAGCCTTCCTCGGATGAGAGTGATATATCAATTATTAGGATATAATCAACAAACAATGCATATCTGGTCTATCAAAAATCCACATAAATCTAATAAAATGCCTCTTTATAGGCTTATCTATTATAGACTTTTGGCTTGCAATTTCTCGTAAACGGAATGAAACAATACTCTCATGATTCTACATATGAATTCTTTGGCAATTGTATACTAAGGTTTCTGGCACGATCTACAGATTGGTTTTACTTATCTACACCTAAAATATAGAATATTTCCAAGTCGTCCTCATATCAAAGGAAAACGTACCAAAATTATACTAAATGTCTATGATTAGCAAGGAATCACAAAGGGGTTAAAATGAAGGGACCCATATCAAACATGTATTGCAGATGATTTCTTAGTTTTGTCAACTGAAACACTTGCATGTATTTAAATATATATCCAAATATAATAATCAAGTAGAAAATGACAATCTTTTTCAACATTATTTCGTAAAATTTAAACTTAAAAGATAGGGGATCAAAAGTAGAATAATATAAAATAATTCTGAATGTTTGGATTTGATACTTAGTAGTATGTATTCGCAAGTTATAACGCAAAATCTTATCTGGGGGTTGTTTCTCCCTACTTCGAAATATCGGCTATTAGCTCATATTCGCCTTAACTTTTCCTGTTATAGCACTAGTTACAATAGCTGTATTCAAGATTGAATCACAGTGTAGTCTTCAGAGATAAGATTACTTTTCTTAAACGTATAGAGTCCGAGAAATTATTTTTTTTTCCCCAAAAATACATACAGTGCAAGAAATTATTGACGCAAAATTGGATAAATAATAAAATATTGAGTTCTGAAGAAGTTCCAGAAACCTATTGGTAGTGTTACATTTAATTTCACACAAATTCATAAAACAGTTTTGTATACAGGATGTTTTATGTCAGATTATTCACGCCATCAATGAATCTCTACAATAGGAACCAATATTTT
The DNA here is from genome assembly GCA_963170755.1 of Amphimallon solstitiale. Taxonomy (NCBI): domain Eukaryota; kingdom Metazoa; phylum Arthropoda; class Insecta; order Coleoptera; family Scarabaeidae; genus Amphimallon; species Amphimallon solstitiale. The sequence continues at coordinate 13,149,585 of OY720684.1, forward strand.
TGTGTTTGTGATTTGACAGGTTTATCAACTATTAAAATAGGAACATAATACATTTTGATTTATTAAATAAAATAATTTTTGAGAAAAAAAGTTGTAAACTAGATTAAGTGACAAATTACAGTTTACAAAAAATAAGATATTTATAGACTACACGAAACTGTATGTTTTACTAGAATTAGAAAAAAAAAGCACGTCACAGACACCTAGGTTTGGATTAAGTATTACATAAGACATCAACATTAAACACCATAAAAGAGAAGATACAACTGTCCAAATTGTAACATTTAGTTTCATATCTTCATAGAATTTAAGTACCAAGACATCTTCCTTACAGTTTTCCAAAATGAAAGGATTTGTAAAGAAGTCCGATTGTCGTATGTAAAATATCCGAACCCATTAATTATTACTTGTAGAGTTACTAAGAAATAAAGTATAATTTAATAAACCAATGGTTTATGAAGTTTAGTAATGTTTTACACGAATTGTAACAATGAATAGTTACCATTTTGAGCATCTAATTTAATTTAATAAATAATAAATTTGTTCTTATTTATAAATAAAAATCATGTTTAATTTTTTTCTCAAGAATTATCTTACTTCTAATTTAAATATTAAGAATTACCATGTAATTGTTAGGAACCAATCTAATACACTTGGTACTGTTTATCCTCATAATAATAATATCAAGACAAATACAGAAACTCAATAATTTATTGACCAGAGTTTTTTCTAATACGGAGTTGTTTGAAAATGAAATATCATGCAAAGGAACCTCCACGATTGTTGACAAAATAAACGAAAAACTTACTTGCATTTGGGTAAGATAAATAAAAGAATCAGTCAATAACACTGGCTATTTACACCTGTTCATTGCCTTTTAGAGAAATATGAATAATACTATTTTGGGTTAAGTGTTATACTTTTATAAAAAATACAAATAACGAAAGAAGTAAAATTGAAAACTAATTTACAGACAGGACAATTTTTTTCTGAAACATTGGGTTTATTTTAAAAAATCATTAAGAAACATGTTTTATAAATCTTGCTCCGCAACAACAAGAGTTTCAATTGGTTTTTTCTATATTTACGTTATGCCGTGATGGCTGAAAAAAATATTTTTTTCTTCTAGTGAAAATTGCTTTTCTTTGTTTATATGAATCCAGATTTTTTTTGGAAGTGTTCCATCAGAAAATGTTCAGAAAAATTGCGCCTGAATTTATATTTCATTAATAATAATAGTTTGAAAATGGTAATTTTAAGTTCTGATATACAGGATCATTGTAAATTCCATACATTCCTTTGGAAATTTGATAAGATGGAATAGTATGTAATATTCGTAGCGGATTCTAATATTTTTTACATGTTTTATTTACAATTTTCACATGATATTTTTCATTCCAATAACAACCAAAAATTCAAAGAATATTAAATAATTTTTTCTGACTTTTTTTACTGTTAAGAAACAAAATTAAATACGTTAAAAACCATACACTCACTGCATAATATGTATGAGGATTGAATTTACTCTTAGTTCCTATCCTATCAAATTACGAAAGGAATGCATCAAATTACCAGTAACCTGTAAATACAGGCTGTTTGATAAAAACGCCGCATCCCGTAACTTCTTTATTTATTATCAGGTTTCAATAAATAAAAAGTGAGGTGTGGCCACCACACGACTTTCTTATACGTATGAGCGTTTCAAACTATACAATTTTAAGAATTTTTTGATACAAAACTTATTGAAAATCCTATTCTAAGTACTTTCATTCTCTTAATAAATCGCTATAGAATGCATACTTTGCAAGATATTCGAAAAAAAGTGCTACTCGCTAAGAGTAAAAGTGCTACTTCCGGTCCGAATTTTGAAATTTCATATATACAAAAGATATTGAAAATTATGTTTTAAATACTTTTATATTCGTAACGTACTTGTCTAAAAAGCATGACTTGCGAGATATTCGCAAAAAACTGATTTTCGATAAGAGTAAAAGACCTACTTCCGGTTGGAATTTCGAAAAACTTTTTTAAGAGAATTTGTCTCAAACTTAATTTTAAGTACATATGAATTCTTTATAAATTTGTTTAAACTTAGTAGTTGACGAAATATTGGCAAAATTCGATTTTTTCATTGCTACTTCCGGTCTACCGATTTTACTGAAAAACTAATCAGATCTCAAGAGGGAGATTATACACGTATATACAAAATTTGGAATTGATAGCTATAGCGGTTTGATCGCTATCGTGGTCACAGACAGACACACAGACAGATATAGACATTTTTTAAAAACCACTTTTTGGTATCAGGGGACTTCAAAACGTGGACATCTGCAAAAATCTCGAGGTCGAAAATTTTCATCAGCACAATACTTCCTTATACTACGTATAAGAAAGTAAAAAAATGAGGTGTGGCCACCACACGACTTTCTTATACGTATGAAAGTGTTACTTCCGGTCCGAATTTTGAAATTTCATTTATACAAAAAATATTCCAAATCAAACTCTAAATACTTTTGTACTCTTCATAAATATATATAGAATGCATAATTTACGACATATTTGCAAAAAATCGCTATTCGATAAGAGTAAAAGTGGTACTTCCGGTCTGAATTTTGAAATTTTTTTTATACAAAAGATATTTAAAAGTACATTCTAAATACTTTTATACTCGTAATGTACCTGCCTAGAAAGCATGACTTACGAGATATTCGCAAAAAACTGATTTTCGATAAGAGTAAAAGACCTACTTCCGGTAGGAATTTCGAAAAACTTTATTAATACAATTTTTCTCAAATTTAATTTTGAGTACATTTGAATCCTTTATAAATTTGTTTAAACTTAGTAATTGACGAAATATTTGCAAAATTCGATTTTTTCACTGAAGTAAACTACTACTTCCGGTCTGGCGATTTTGCTCAAAATCTAATCAGTTCTCAAGAGGGAGATTATATTCGTAAATACAAAAGTTGGAACTGATATCTACAGCGGTTTGACCGCTATCGTGGTCACACACACACACACACACACACAGACAGACACACACACACAGAGAGAGAGACACAGAGACATTTTTTAAAAACCACTTTTTTGGTATCAGGCGACCTCAAAACGTGGACATCTGCAAAAATCTCGAGGTCGAAAATTTTCATCATCACAATACTTCCTTATACTACGTATAAGAAAGTAAAAAAAATGAGGTGTGGCCACCACACGACTTTCTTATACGTATGAGCGTTTCAAACTATACCATTTTAAGAACTTTTCTACACAAAAAATATTGAAAACCCTATTCTCAGTATTTCTATTCTCTTAATAAATACCTATAGAATGCATACTTTGCAAGATATTCCAGAAAAAGTGCTACTCCCTAAGAGTAAAAGTGTTACTTCCGGTCCGAATTTTGAAATTTCATTTATACAAAATATATTGCAAATTTAGCACTAAATACTTTTGTACTCTTGAGAAATATATATAGAATGCATAATTTACGACATATTTGCAAAAAATTGCTATTCGATAGGAGTAAAAGTGGTACTTCCGGCCCGAATTTTGAAATTTTTTTTATACAAAAGATATTTAAAATTATGTTTTAAATACTTTTAGACCAGTAATGTATCTGTCTAAAAAGCATGATTTAAAGTAATAATAAAATATAATATAAATAAATAAAGTAATAAAAAAATATTCGCAAAAAACTGATTTTCGATACGAGTAAAAACCTAGTTCCGGTAGGAATTTTGAAAAACTTTTTAAATAAAATTGTTCTCAATTTTAATTCTAAGTACATATGCATTCTTTATAGATTTGTTTAAACTTAGTAGTTGACGAAATAACGGTAAAATTCAATTTTTTCATTGAAGTAAACTACTACTCCGGTCTGCCGATTTTACTAAAAATCGCATCAGATCTCAAGAGGGAGATTATATTCGTAAATACAAAATTTGGAATTGATACTTGTAGCGGTTTGACCGCTATCGTGGTCACACACAGAGAGACAGACACACACACACAGACATTTTTTAAAAACCACTTTTTCGGTATCAGGGGACTTCGAAACGCGGACATCTGCAAAAATCTCGAGGTCAAAAATTTTCATCATCACAATACTTCCTTCCTTATACTACGTATAAGAAAGTAAAAGTATAAAAATGGTTTGACAAACGTTATCTTGAATACGTAAAGATAGTCGACTTCTTTTTTTGTAAATGGACACCTGTAGTTTTTGTCCTTTAGTCTTAATTTTTTTCTGAATCTAGTAATGTTCATTTAGTTATCATTTGGTTGATATTTAATTTAAAAAAATTAATAGATCTGCAACCATTATCCCCCTTACTATGAAATTATCAAGTTTGCCGTGAAAAAAAAAAACGCAACACAAATGCAACAAATTTGTCATTTTAGTAGATTCAGAAAAAAATTATGTACTACTCTAAACGAAAAAACTACAGGTGTCCATTAAAAAAAAAAGTTGACTATCGTTACGTATTGAAGGCGACGTTGAAAAAATTTGGATTATGGGGGATTATGGGTTTATAGGGTTTGTCAAACCATTCTTGTGTTTTTTTTTTACTTTTTATCAAACAGCCTGTATATATAAATGTATTATAAAATAATTTTCTTGGAAAGTGAATTAATAAGTAATAAAAAATTAATACTCTCAATTTTTAACATTGTTGTAGGAAATGTGCGCAATTTTCGACTGCATAATGTCCAAAACAATCAAGAAAGCTTTGAGAGAATTTAAATCTGACTATTTAAATTTAAAAACCATTTATAAGACAACTTGTCTTAATCATTTTTTTTTATAATAACACTAATATTTTATTGCGTGAACTTTTTACCCAGCCTGTATAAGTGTTATGTTCAAAATGGCCACCATTGTTATCGATCCATTTCCCCAGTTGTATACGCATGTAATTAAAGCTACTTCCTGCCATACAGTAATGGCATCATCGCCTTACCAGGTTTCATGTAAAATTTCGTTTTAATTCCATCATTAATTTGTTTTGCAGCAAGGGTAATTTTGCGTTTTCTTTTATTTCAGTTAGACAAAAACTATGCACATCTAACTAAATGGGAATATTTTACTACTAAAAATAATTTCCCAACGTCCGTTTATTGAAATTTAACTTAACATAGATAGAGGTCATGACTTGAGAAATTGATCGCTTATATACGCCCGTCCAAAAGGCGAGTTACAATTTGAGACCTTGAACAGCAAGCATTATATTTTAAGAAGATCTGTATTATAAAACTTACGATAACAAACGTTGGAATACAACTCGAAAAGGATATCATATAAACAAAATAAACAAAAACTATTGTTTTGAAAAAAATAACGTTTAAGAATCTATAAGGGATATAGCTTTCATTTTCGTAATATAATTGAAAGTACTGTCAACTCATCCAATGATTCTTATCAAATAGGAGATCACCGTTAACTACACATAATTTAATACATGCTATATATATACATACGGAAACATATATATTTTGGTACTACTTTAGATATACAATGCATTCAAACTTTTCAAACTGTAAGACATAACATTATTTCCAAATAGAGCTTCAAATATTGTTAGTATTGTTTATTATCCTTTCCCAGTTTTGGGATCATATTAGCTCATTTGGCACAAAGAATATAGCTCAATTCTCTATTAGTAGTTCAGTACTTCTATAAGACACAAGACACTATCAGAATCTATTTTCTCACAAACCTTAATGTTTGTTAAGGCGACCTTTGAACTGGTGATTCTTATTTATCATTATTACTCTTTATTCAGTTACTTACCAGAACATAATGGCGTTGCTGTTCACACTTATACCTCGAGAGCCCTCAAATAGTTTGAAATTCAAGTAACTTGTACAGGTCAATCCACAAAATGGTGAGATATGTTTTACATCGTGTATATTAGTGACTCCTATATCGGTCTTCAGAATTGCCACATTTGTAGCTTGGGACTATCAGTCAACCTCAAAATTCGTGGTAATATGAGGTGTCAAAAGTTAAATTAAGAAAAACTGCTCACTATATACAGGGTGTCCAGAAACTCTCCTGACAAACGAAGACCGGAGATTCCTCAGATAATTTTAAGACAATTTAAGCCAATTCACCCTAGTCCGAAAATGCTTCCTAAGGGCGCTAGAGCTCTTTGAAGATGGCGCCTTGTAATTAGTTTTTTTTTTAATATCTCCCGAACGCTTCTATTTAGAAAAACCAAAACTGGTATGCTTATTTATCCTCCAGAGATGAATCGATTCCATCAATTGCGAATTTCTAGTACCGGTCATAGGCGTCCGTTTTGGGTAGGTAAACGGTTATTTTAACGCATAACTTTTTTGTCTTTAACTTTAAGCATTTGTGACACTAGATTATTAAATTTTTAGGTATTCTAGTACTAAAAGGTACTCTTACTTTAAGTCGGTAGGATACACCGTTTTCTAGAAAAATCGATTTGAAAATGTTTCGTTTTTTCGTCATTTCATCTTTCGTCATTTCATCTTCGCGAACTGACAACAATTTGACAATTAAAGTCAAAGGTTTTATTTCTGTTGGCAGTTCAGATCGAACTAGTGCAAAAAATAATAAATTGAATTTTAATGACGAAAAAACGAAAAATTTTCAAATCGATTTTTCTAGAAAACGGTGTATCCTACCGACTTAAAGTAAGAGTACCTTTTAGTACTAGAATACCTGAAAATTTAATAATCTAGTGTCACAAATGCTTAAAAGTTAAAGACAAAAAAGTTATGCGTTAAAATAACCATTTACCTACCCAAAACGGACGCCTATGACCTTAGGAAGCATTTTCGGACTAGGGTGAATTGGGTTAAATTGTCTTAAAATTATCTGAGGAATCTCCGGTCTTCGTTTGTCAGGAGAGTTTCTGGACACCCTGTATAAAGTTTGATCTAAATTGAAGTTTAGAATTATACATCGTTTGTGTTTTGTGAAATTAGGCGTTTATACTTTCTAAAGTTGACATCGCAAATTAATATTAAAAAATTATATATACTAAAAAAAAAATTAAAAAAAGTTTTTTGAAAATTTTACGAATCGATAAATTTTTGATATTTTAATTTTATTTCATGTTTTAAATATTAATGTAGTCAGTGCTCAGTAAGACAAGTTTGGTCTTGGCAGCGACAGGAAATCAGTACGAAAACATTTGCAGAGATGAGCTAGATCAAAAAACAAGACGACATCTATAGGAAATTTAAAATAATGTCAACCAAAATGACTATACCCCTCAGTTAAATGATAAAAAGGCTGAACTAACTGAAACAAAATAAAATCGAGAATTTGAAAAATTTTTTTATATGCATAATGTTATAATTCTTGCAGTTTGAAAGAAATTATTTGGCATTTACATTTTAAACATTTCATCAATATAGCTTTCAAAATATACGAGGTCTTGCCAAAAATTTATTCGCAAAAAAGTAATGGAATTAGGCAAAGCATAAATATATTAATATACACAAAAACAAACTTATAAACATGCACTGTTCCAAGTTTCCAAACAAAATTTAATAAAAAGATAAAATTTTTGACAAGACCTCGTATCAAGAACGTAATGAAGGCCATTAATTTTATACACGTAAAATTAAAAAAAAAAAAATAAGTAAAAAGACATCATCTTACCTGTAATGTTGTCACATAATATACGAGAGGTTATTATTCTTCCGTATGGACTAAATAAAGCTTCTAAATCTTGTTGGGTCATATTTTTTGGGAGCCCTGATACGTATAAGTTAGCTCCCTTAATCGCTTCCGAGCTCGGTCTTGCATATGAAACCTATTAGATAAAAGAATACAAAAAGAAAGAATACCAAAAACGTTACATTGTTACGCTGCACATAACGCATTTAAAAGTGGTTGTAATATATGTGAAAAATTTTACACTGTGAACCTTTGATTCCCAACAAAGACTATAAATGTGAAAATGTTAAATTTAGAAAATTTGAAATGAACACAGTGTTTACAAGTAAATTATTTAATAAAAAAATTAAAGACTCCTTTAAGTAATTTATACTAACCCATTCTCCAGTATTTTTCATAATGCTAATGGCATATTATCATCATATATTCAAACAAAATATATTCTAGGGTGGTTTGAAGAAAGACTGTACAAGGCAGATTAATATTTCGTAGGTTGGTTTTAAAATTATTGTTACGATTAAAATTTGCAAATCCTTGAACAGGTCGCTATTATTGGATAAAAAGTAATGCATCGATTTTCAACAATCATTTGTTTTCGAATAATGACGTCATACATTTTCTTTCTCCCCTATTTTTCCCGAGATCTCCAGATCTTACACCCCTTGATTATATCTTACAGGGTTATTTAAAGTCCGAGAGCTACGTCAGGCAACAGATCATAAAATTTAGCTCATCTAGAATAGAAGGCGATGTTTATTTTCTCTTATCAATAACATTTCACGTTTGCTGACTTTTAATTGTCAAAAATGTAGGATGGCAATATTTTTAAATTGTCCGTTCGACAATCAAGAAAAAAATATGCGATTGCTGTTTAAAATAATGAGGTGTGGCCACCACACGACTTTCTTATACGTATGAGAGTTTCAAATTATAGAATTTTAAGAATTCTTTTATATAAAAATTATTCAAAATCCTATTATAATTTCTTAATAAATCTCTATAAAATGCATACTTTGCGAGATATTCGAAAGAAAGTACTACTCGCTAAGAGTAAAAGTGTTACTTCCGGTCCGAGTTTTGAAATTTCATTTATATAAAAAAATATTCCAAATCCAACTCTAAATACTTTTGTACTCTTTATAAATATGTATAAAATGTATAATTTACGACATATTTGCAAAAAATCGCTATTCGGTAAGAGTGTGTTAGGTTTTGAGTTTTTTAGAATGTTGACTTTTTTTTATACAAAAGGTATTGAAAATTAAGTTCGAAATACTTTTATACTCGTAACGTACCTGTCTAAAAATCATGAATATTTGCAAAAAACTGGTTTTCGATGAGAGTAAAAGACCTACTTCCGGTAGGAATTTCGAAAAACTTTTTTTAATAAAATTGTTCACAATTTTAATTTTAAGTACATATGAATTTGTTTAAACTTAGTAGTTGACGAAATATTGGCAAAATTCGATTTTTTCACTGAAGTAAACTACCACATCCGGTCTGCCGATATTACTGAAAATCTAATCAGTTCTCAAGAGGGAGATTATACTAGCAAATGCAAAACTTGAAATTGGTAGCTATACGGTTTGACCGCTATCGTGGTCACACACACACACACATTTTTTGAAAACTACTTTTTCGGTATCAGGGTACTTCAAAACGTGGACATCTGCAATAATCTCGAGGTCGAAAATTTTCATCATCGCAATACTTCCTTATACTACGTATGAGAAAGTAAAAAAATGAGGTGTGGCCACCACACGACTTTCTTATACGTATGAGCGTTTCAAACTATACAATTTTAAGAATTTTTTTATACAAAACTTATTCAAAATCCTATTCTAAGTACTTTCATTCTCTTAATAAATCGCTATAGAATGCATACTTTGCAAGATACTCAAAAAAAAGTGCTACTCGCTAAGAATAAAAGTGCTACTTCCGGTCCGAATTTTGAAATTTCATGTATACAAAAAATATTGCAAATCTAATTCTAAATACTTTTGTACTCTTAATAAATATATATAGAATGCATAATTTACGATATATTTGCAAAAAATCGTTATTCGGTAAGAATAAGTGCTACTTCCGGTCCGAATTTTGAAATTTTTTTTATACAAAAGATATTGGAAATTAAGTTCCAAATACTTTTATATTCGCAGCGCATCTGTCTAAAAAGCATGACTTGCAAAATATTGGCAAAAAACTGATTTTCGATAAGAGTAAAAGACCTACATCCGGTAGTAATTTCGAAAAACTTTTTAAATAAAATGGTTCTCAATTTTAATTTTAAGTACATATGAATTCTCTATAAATTTGTTTAAACTTAGTATTTGACGAAATATTTGCAAAATTCGATTTTTTCACTGAAGTAAAGTACTACTTCCGGTCTACCGATTTTACTGAAAAACTAATCAGATCTCAAGAGGCAGATTATATACGTAAATACAAAATTTGGAATTGATATCTACAGCGGTTTGACCGCTATCGTGGTCACACACACACAGACAGACAGACACACAGACATTTTTTAAAAACCACTTTTTTGGTATCAGGGGACTTCAAAACGTGGACATCTGCAAAAATCTCGAGGTCGAAAATTTTCATCATCACAATACTTCCTTATACTACGTATAAGAAAGTAAAAAAACGTTGATGTCATTATTCAAACAAATTATGATTAAAAAATCTCGCCTGCAGAATTTTTTTTTCGCGCTTACTGAATTTATGCTATACATTTAAAGAAAACAATAACAGATTACAGTGAATCGATTCGTTTAGTTAGTTGTATCAAACGAGTTAAACGGAGAAAACATTCCGGTGTGCAAATTTAATAGCCAAATAGTATACTACATACTAGTATTGAATGTATGTCGACATCTGACTTAACCTGCGCTACCAATTTGAAGTATTCTATTTCAATGAGTGCCAAGAATTTTGTAGCACTGCGAAGTATTTATAATATTTTAAATGTACTTAATTAATTCTTCACAATACACTTTTAAAAATGTTCTTCGATTCTTCAAGTTATTTTTAATGAAAACAGAAAATAATATCCGTACAGTGACGCGTGTCAAAATCATACAGGTCTTACTAGAAAGTTCCTGCTTAAATAATGTTAACATTTAGTATTTGCATTCATATTTTTCTTTGTATTATAAATATTCAACTTGATTATCCTTATACTAGAAATAAGAAAATACAAAAGAACGATATATCATCTGAGTGAACGAGAGCGATATATTTTAAAATGAATAGAATTATACATAGGATATTAGACAAGATAATATATGAAGGTAAGTTATGTAATAAAACACCACATATTTAGTTCTCATTCATTTGTTTAATCTATGTATTTTGGTTAAAGAAGAAGTCGAACTGTTCTAAAAATAGACGATATACGACCTGTCAAATGTCAACAGTCGATATGCCAGTGACGACACATTTTTTAAGGAAAAAGGCACTAAGAGGAACTACAACAACATAAAATAAAGCGGGAAATAAACAACACATATTTATAATAATTAATTACTAATGACTTTTATTATTATTTAAAAGTGATTTTCTTTAAAAAAAACAGTATTAATTTAATTTAATTTCACATGCAGAGTTGTAATTACTTTTGAAGAAAGAAATAAACAAAATAATTCCAATTTTAATAGTATCAACAAATACAAAACAACATTTTTGCTCTGTCAGGCAGGTCATACCGTGCCTTCAATTAAATTTTTATTAAGAGTAACCTATGATTTTAATATTAATTTGGGAACACTGTGGAACAGTAATGGATTTTTTCATTTTGACAACTGTCATAGTTAAGTCAATTTATTGAAAAGTTCCACAGTGTTACCAAATTAATATTGAAATCATAGGCTACTCTAAATGAAAATGTAATTGAAGGAACGGTATAAAGCGATATATATGGGAAGCGTTTTTAAGTTCAGGGAATAGAGGGGTTAGATGGTAGCGGGAGAGAGCTCTTTTGTATCGCAACGTGTTCAGTAACTCATTATTAGTACAAATATAAAGTTTTAACACAATCGCGTCAGTAGTACTCTTTAAGTTATCGTCGACCAAGCAACATAATCGGGAAGAAACTGTGAAATATGAAGAAAATCCAGTATCGCGTCTTTATCAAGTTCCTTACAAAACAAAGAATGTCTGCTCATACCATACTGGAAGATATTTAATCGGTTTACGGAGATTCTTGCCTGGGAAAAAATATGGTTACAGAGGAAAGCACTTGGAATACAACCCACGGCCGGAGCGGCCTATCAAAGTGACCATTTCAGAACTTTAATAAAAGTCGAAAAATTAATAATGGAAGATGCTCGGTTAAAGAAGACACAACTTACATGAATGACTAGAATATTGTGACAACCATCTTTAAAATTTTGATCATCTTGGCATGATTAAGGTCCGCTCAAGATGGGAGCCGAGAATGCTCAAGCTACCACGAGTAGAAATGTTACTGGAGGTGAAACTTGTGTTTACCATTATGAACCTGAATCCAAGCCAGACTCCATGCAGTAGCATAAAAAAGGCACACCACCAACCAAAGAAGGTGTCACAGTCGACCAGAAAACTTATGGATACTATTTTTTGGAACTAAGAGAAATCCTGTGAACTGATTACAAAGATAAACGCGATTCCATAACTGGAGACTACTACGCTTCAATACTGGAGCAATTAAAAGAACTCATTAAAAAGAAAAGAAAGGTAAAATTGGCGAAAGGTGTCCTGTCCCAGCACGAAAACTCACCCCCAAAATGAATCACCCACCCTACAGGCCAGACCTGGCTCCTGACGTTTTTATCTGTTCTCTAAAATGAAAAAAGAGCTGCTTGAAGAAGTAAAAGACAAGTTTCGGCATATGTTTAAGATTTAGCCTGTTGGTAAATCTGTTCTCCCCCAACCCTATGGTAAATCAAGAAAATATATGCAATTTTAGCATGTCAGTAGCTCAAATTAAATACTAATTTCATTTAACCGTTGCTAATATTTGAAGAAATGCAATCTTTTTCTTATATGCCTTCACTTTAGAGCAGGAAAACTGAATTATGCACAAACTTTAGCCATTGGATACTAGGCATTTTTTTGAAGACTGAAAATATCACCAATGACAGGTACCATGTTATATATTTTTGGTTAAAATTTATACCTTTTAGGAATATTAGTTCATTTATTAAAACTTGCCATGGATTTTCGAAGTTTATAACAGAAGAGGCAATCAATCGGCTCCAAATTCCTTATTACCAAATTAATCGGTGCTGACTACTAGTGGGGTTTTAAAACCATACAATGCTATATCGATTACGTTCAAGTAATTGAACGGCAACTACTTAAGAACATACATGACAGAGCTTCTGATAACTAAAAGGAATTTTTTGAATATGGATTTGATGAAAATTAGTAAAGAAATGTATAAAAATGTGAGGATGTGAGTCATAATTAAAGAATTTTTTTCTGTGACGGGAAAAAAAGTTGACATTTTATCCTTCTTGACAGGTAATAAAATGTCACTTTATATGCCAGGGAAAAAAGTGCTCACTTTTTGCCCGCTTAAATTGACAGATATTTGATTATTTTACAGGTTTCCATTAGCAGCGCAGGTGTAATGTCACTTGAAATGTCACATCGATTGATTTTCTGACTTTAATATATAGTATTTACGTGTTTTTTTCAATATTAAATCGCCGTTTTTCCCATCACAGAAAAAAATAGTGTATTATACACGGGAAAAAAATTAGATTTTAGCTCGAGGTAAGGTTTATCTCCCGACGCGAAGCGGAGGGAGATAAATTACTTTTTTCCCTTGTATAATAAATAACTATTAAAATGGTTTTGTGAAAATTAGAATCAACTTTTTTGAGAAAAATACAAAAATAAATAAATTGAAATATCTCAAAAACCATTACATTTTGTATAATGCATAGAAGGGTTAAATTTGATCATAGCTCCTATCCTATCAAATTACCAAAACAATGTATCGACACACCAGTAAACCTATATACATCATATGAGATGACAAATAAATGCAAATTTATGGTACAAATATATTATTTTCGGAAGCCTTTTGATTTTGATACGAGTCACTATATTTAGTTTAAATTCATTTAAATATTACATATATTAATTTTTATTTATTTACTTTTAAGTAATACCTTAATTGTCTTGTTCTGTAGACGCAGTCCATTGAGGGTGTTAATGGCTTTTTCTGCATCTTCTGGACGATGATAATTGACGAATCCATATCCAAGACTTTGCCCTGCAACCAAGGGACTACTCAAAACTCCACCAGGAACTGCAGGCAATAAGAATTACAAAACGAACTATTAATAAACTAACGGAACAAAAAAAGGGTCGCGTCTTTTTTTTTAATTTTGTTTTTTCTTGCTTTCAAAACATAATCAAATAAATTGAACTCAAAAAAATATATAAAAGAGAAGGAAAAAGAAACCAATCAAAGAACAAAAATGATCATCTACATTCAAGCAATAAAAAAGAAATAAAAAAAAAGAACACTATTCGATAGGTAATACCGAAAATAGAAATGGAACAAAAATATCTCCAATGTTCTTTTGATTGCATAACAAATCGTATCAAATACTACTAACATTTATAAATAACAGAGGAAGTCGACACAAATATATACCTACATACTCATAGTGAGCAAGTATTGAATGTATGTATATATAAATGTTTAAGAACTGATGCACATGTGATAAGGATTCTTCGCGTACTTAATCCCCGTGCAGAGATGAATCACAAAATCAAAATAATAACAATAATAGTTCACATATAAACATATAGAACGTGTAATACGCACTAGCTATGATGTAAGACAAAGATAATATATAAGGATGACGTATAAGAAAATAATTTTGAGAACCAAATTAAAGCTTGTGTATTGAGTTAGTTGTATGAGAACAGCAGAGCATGCGTTTTATACTTTAATTGAACATACTTAACTCCTACATTCGCTGAGAACGTAATTCAAAACATGTTGTGCGACTGTATAAACTTGGACGAGATGTTTAAATATAATAAGGTTACAGGAAATACCCAAATAGTACAAAAATTGTTTTTTTTAAAAAAATAGTGACGCAATATAATTTATAAATAGGTACAATTTCCGGATATTTTATTCGTCTAATTACTTGTTACTTTTCCATGAAAGGCGTTGTACTACGCAAAATAGTTACATTACTATGTGCAAGAAAATAAATAAGAAGTAAAATTAATATTTTTCTCATCTCACACATCAATATATTTCAATTTGTCGTTCAGTTAAGATTCATCTGTCTTTAAGGATATATTTTGTTAAAGCTTACCTTCCTTAACATGATGATTAAATTCATATGAGCTATATACCATATGACTTATAAATCTTTTATACTCGGGAATACTATGAGATTATTTCAGCCAAAATAAAATACATTAAACAGATACTTTTTCTTTGCAGACAGATATACCTAGCAGAATTTTTTGGTAGTTAGGGATTAAAAGTGTCGCCGATGTTGAAGAAAGAATAACTCATCAACCTAAGATGCCCACTTTAAAGCTTTCAGAGCAAGAGCAAGATTTATATTGGACATCTCAGTTTCGTGGTGTCAAAGGTTCTTCACATAAAATTGATAGTGATGACGTTCTTGACAAATTCTTCATTTATCAGGACGAATCAATAGACAAAGATTGCACATGTGGTCTAGTGAAAATTCAAGACGTTCATTTCCAAAAATAAGTGTCTGGTTTGCTGTTTCACACAGACTATTGGTACAATATTTCCTAATGACAGATAATTTATACAACAATTTTAAGACGATGAACACCACGAGTGATATTTCCAACATCTGTTAATGAGATAGCCTATGAGAGAAAGGCAAAAACGGTATTATGTCAAGAATTCTTTGGCTATCATGGATTATTTTATTTATCCACGATATATTATAGTTACAAATAATCATGACAGACCAACAAAGACAATTGCATAGACCACAAAATGTCTTCAATAATATGATGCAGAGACTTAATGTATCGAACGAGCTTTTACGCTAAACATTAAATTGTAGCCGATTTGATTTTCTCAATTGAAACGTAAGCAGTCATTTGTCAGAATAAGTCTTTTGAATAAAAAAAAATCATAATTTTCCAGAGTATAAGATTTTAATCATATGGTATATCTAGTGCCAGATGTAAGCTTTTAACAGCAAATGGAATACTTTGTATTCCTTAAGAAAACTGAGTCAAAGAACAAATTGCGAATAAAATATACTAATAGTAGTGACAATAAGATAATCATTTTCCCTAGATGAACTTTGGACCCTTTCCAAATTGTAATGAGCTGGACATAATTATAATCAAAATGGGCAAGATAGATTGACCTGAACAGTACTTAATAAGAGTAGCCAAGGCAAAAAAAGGAAAGAAACTTTGTAGATTGCAAAGAAAGATGCCAATTTGGGCTAACCTGTGAGCTATTTGCAGTATGGGAAGCGTATTGAGATGTATTACCATAAGGCATAAAAGTAGTGACAAATTGCAAAATTTCTGTAATGAAAAAATCACATGTACTAATCTAGCTGCACCATTTACGGTACCGTATCTGCACACCGGAGATCATTGGTTCTTATTTTTTGAGGACAAGCATCTTGTTCACCATTAACCAAATGCGATAACATTATACATCTCAAGATGTATCTATGAGATAGCGCCACAAACTATACGACTAAAGAGCTCTTTCGTTTCACTTCATAAACAATTTAAATATAGATCAATTTTTCATTTAACGCTTCGAAAATCCGTTTCATTCATTTTACGTAAATATTTCGGTCAAATTCACTAATAATCATTGAAGAAGTACGACATAATATATTTAGGCCTCTTCATTAATTACAGCAACTATATTTTTATAAATACTTCCAAGGATCCGCGTAATCGTGTTTAAAATATGAAGGAGCAATCGATCCTATGGGGAAATAGAATTCCTAAGTTATGTAGCTATGCTTAAAATGACTAGATGTTAAGTTTGGTAATAATATTTAACTGCTGGGAGTAAAGACGTTTACTATCTAATCAAGTTTTTACGGATTCCAAATCCATTTAACTTTCTTCACTTTTCTGTTGGCTACCTGTTAACCTAACCTAACTTTATAATCTGACAGCGAGAAGATTACTTCTGGCTGGTGTATTTCAGCGTACGCAATGACTCGTAACCAAACTCTTAAAAGTATTCGTTGCTATAAATTTCCAAAGTTATCTACCAACATACGAGGAAGCGTTTTTATGCTTGCTGAATGTGGGAAAATCAGAGAAAACACAAGATTATTTTGCATTTTCAATTAGCTTGTGTATACCTTTATAAAAGATGTTTCATGTTTGTCTGAAAAATACGCCGAAACTGCGTCTTTTACTTCTTCATTGCTCATATTTTTTGCCCACGCAGTTTTTTTTTCATTTAGGGAATAGGTAAAAATCAAACAACTTCAATTTTCCGTATCTTGTTTCATGAATGACTTCCTTTAACAGCTCTAGGACTGAAGAGTAATATTCTCCAGTTATGGAAGCGCCTTTTTCTTTGTAATCAATTAACAGGATTCCTTCTGAGTCAACCATGAGTTTTGCGGCCAAATGTGACACCTTAAAATTCTTGGATGATGGTGTGCCTTTTTTATGTAATTGCATGGAGTCTTGCGTGGACTCGGGTGCATAATAGTGAACCCAAGATTAAGTCCCAGTAACATTTCAACTCAATACACCATCCCTGCATCCCTACCTTCATTACAGAGGTCTAAAGACGCACGGGAACATTCCACGCGCTGTTATTAAGACGGCGTCATGCCAAGACGATCATGAAAAATGTTTGGATACCGTGTCGTGTTTTCTTTACCCAAGCATCCTTAATTATTAATTTTTCGACTTCTTTAAAAATTTCAGGAATGACCACTTCGATAAGCCGATTTTTAAGTGCCACTTAAAAATCATAGTTTTTCCTGGGTAAAAATCCCCGTAAACAGATGACATCTCTTCCAGTATGGTAAGAACACACTTTTTCCTTACTTTGTCAGGGACTTGATAATGGCGTGATACACGATTTTCTCCATATTTCACATTTTCTTCCCGAGTAAGATTGCTTGGTCTATATTTATATTAATAATACTAAACACGTTATGACGAAAGAGCTCTAGCACTACCATATTATCCCTCCATACCGCGAACTTAAAACGCTCCCTCTTATACGAGTTCGTTGATTTGTAGCAGCCCAAAACATCAACACAATCTAACTTGATTGTCGTTCAGAATATACAAAAAAAAAAACAATCAAAGATAACCTCAAAAATAATCACGTATAATCTAAAAAAAAATATATGAAGAAGCCTGAAAAGAGCATTTCTAAAAATGTTTCAATGCATTTCGACGCGGTATAAGTGAAGGGTGTTACATGGGAACCTAACGTTCGTAAAACAGACAGTATTCAGTTAATGTTGAATAAAAATTTTATTTTTCTCAAAAAACACGCGGTGACACTTAAATGATGGAATTTTATTTATGTCAAAAGAAAATACGTCCTGATGGTCGTCTCATCTCTATAATCTAATCGAAGGGCAGCTTTCCAGTCGTCCAATGTGCAAGCTAGTTTGGAGCAAATTCGTGTTTTAAAAAAGCAGCACCACAGAAAAAATAATATGCACAAAGGGAACTACAGAAGTTTTGGAAGGCGGTACAACTGAGTGCAGTATGCTGTAACAAGTTCCGATCTGGACACGCCGTCCGTTACCCACGTATTCAATTGCATGTAAGTTACCACGGGATAAAAGAACGTCTGAGCATTCATGCGCCATGCTATTCTGAACAAACATCTTTGCTTAAGGAGGGTTCGTTCGCTTTGGGTTGGGTTGGGCAAATCCCTCTGTCGAAGAGTAGATGCCGCCAGATGCTTGATATGAAATATATCTCATTATGTTAACAGCAATTGTAGAGATGATAAAACCTAGATCTAATATTATGATGTGCTCGAAACACAAAAAATATCATCACAAAGTGGTTATAGAAAGTAAAGAATGTCATCCTCTAAAAGGAGGAATGGCTCCGATCTCGTCTGTTCAGTAGTTTGAAACACGCAAAAACATTCATTCTCGTTAGAAGCCAGAGAAGTGGTTTTTAGATGACGATATTGCTCCAGCCTATCGCTTCAAAAACGCAGAACCAGGCTAAAAAAAAGTGCTAAAACATTAGGGAGGAGTTGATTTGACGACGTTTTTAAGAGTAGCAGATTATGGAAATTAAAGTTCTATTGCAAAACTTTTGATGTTACGTTTGTACTATGGTCTGGTAATCTTAAACTATGAAGCACATTTCCTGTGAGATCGAAAGATCAGAAATAAGCTCCGTCGACAGTATAAGAAAACCTCATTTTGTGGAAATTATATTTCTTCAGGAACCATGTTCAATGCTCGGAATTTAGGTAAGTGATAAAACTGTCGGAAATATAGGGAAATTTTCAGCTACCCGTTATCTGCAATTATGTTTGTTTATCATACCATTCAAGCGGAAGTGAGCCTTGTTTTTTATAACCTTCGTTGTGGTCCTCATCGAATTCTGATATGTGCATACGCAATATTCCACCGCACCAATGTAATATGAAATGGTAAATCGAGTTAAGTTTTATACCCTCTGATGCATACTGTTTATTTCAGAAATATAAGCTTCCCATGTGTCACTTTACATTAAAAAAAAATAATTACTATCGGTAGGTCCTAAATAAATCAATAGATTGGTAGTAAGATATTGAAATATAACCTAAACGGGCAAAAAGTTGAAGTTTTAATCCAACCCGAGTCATGTAATTTTGTACGAGCCAATTTTCTTTGTGCTGATATTAGCTAAAACATCTCTTAATAAGCATATAATTTTGAAATGAAACTGCGATCATAATCAGAATGCTATAAAATGTCACTAGTCGACATTTGTGATTAGTGTTTTCTGACAATTCATCACGGTCAAATACATGCTTCAAAAACGTTCGGATATTATCCATTTTTTTTAATGAAAATAGACGCTTTGCGAAAACTATGGTCACCACAATCACCCTTATGTGCTTGTTATTCGTCGAGTCGTTGAACAATTTAAAATGGGTTTTATATTTCACAATGCAAAAATACTAAGAAAATGTTAAAATGCAAGCAATGTATGTAGAGAATAATTTTTACTGAAATAGTAAGCATTGCTGAGGTTACAAATTTATCCATTCGTAGTCGTATTCAAGAATTAGAATTTAGACGAACGACAACTTATACATCAAGTTGTCGTTCCTGAGAAGCCAGGGTTCACGCCACTATAAGATTGTGTTGACTTAAGAACTGAAGCGACTGGACCACTCTAAACGACATGACTTTTCTGCTTGGACTTAACATAGAGCAACTTGAAACATATCATGATGTTGGTCAAATAATTATTTTCTCAGATTATGCTAATTTCTGGTTGGAAGGATACCTTAAAATGTTAAGAATGATAAAATCAGAAAGCAAACTTTGAAGCATCATTGAAAGACAAATTAATAACATTCCTCCACAGTAGGCTTTGGGGGCTAATCGAGTTGAACGAGGAAGAAAAAATATAATAGATGGTAGACTGAATCAGAAGGATAAAAAATTAAGAGAAGATATATGTAAAATATCAAAACATATCATACCAATTAGTGTGTCATGATAAAGCTGTCTCTTCTTACCTTTTTACGGCTTTCCCCCCAAAAAGGAAATGTTAAGTCACTTTTAAATTATTACGTTGGAAATGGTAGCCCATATATAAATTATCTACCAAATTTCCGAAGCACGTCAAAAAATTGCTCACGTCAAAAATTTGTCAAAAAAAGCTGGACGGAGATAGATTTAATCCGTTTTTATTTGTCGCTACTTGTGCGCTATTTGCAAAATTTTTGTCGCCAAAACAAGGTTTTACCTGTCACTTTGTCTCGTATTAATTTACAACTTTCTACTTCGCCGATGCTCGAAAATAAAGAACGAATTTCCTCTTGGGTCATAGTCTGGGGTAGATAATTAACAATAAGGTTAGTCTTCGATTCTTCTTGACCACCTCCTTGGCCACCGTTACCGCCATTTTGTTGTCCAACAACGCCAGCATCCAAACCATTGGACATCATTTCGATACCAAATTTCACGTTGAGACGATTTAACGAAAAAATTATCGAACTATCTTCAAAATTACAGCTAAAAAGAATGATAACATATTTTGTTTCACACAATCAAACAAAAAAAGGCATGATTAAGATTATAATTTATATAAATATAATAGTAAAATACATGCAAAATGTATTAAGCTACATCTATATTATTATTTTGTTCTAAAATTTATTTAAGTAAATATACATCGTGCAGTTTTTATAATATCTAGCATAAGTCAAAATGGATATAGAAACATTTAAGGTTGCAACAACTGATTTCCGGGATTGTATTACATACATATAAACTAGTCTTTCTTATAATGTAGTTCAATCGATTCGAATTGTGATATTTTATATGACAGATATTAAAAATTAATTTTTGACATTCTTAACTTTCATCTTATTCTAACTTTCTTTTTTATTATCAATGCTACCTCAAAGTACTGAATCAAAAAGAGAATTATATCGCGTTCAAAAATACATTTCGAAAAATGTTCATCATGGGCCCCACGATTACGCAGGTAAAGAAAACTAATCACACCTTTAATTTCAACATGGCGGCCGAATGACAACACCCAGAGCTCGGAAATTGATTTTACGCTCATCAACATTACAAAACATTAAAATGGAAATATATTCTTTCTCCTTGTTACTTTCATTCGAGTGTGTTTTGTACAAACGGACTCGGGAGTTAAGCGATGTGTGTTCAAAATTAAATGTATCATTGATAAACAGCAAGAATACATTTTTATATTTATTACCATTCGCACTATGAAAATAATCTTCATTTACATGAAAAATATTTATAAAAAAAATTAAATTTACATAGAATTCGTCTAAAGAATAGAATTATTAAGACTATAGGAATGATTTTTATTCTCCACAGATTTGTGTGGAATAAATAACCCTTATTCGATAAGAGAAACATTTTGAAATAACTGCTCCAATTTAACTTTTGAACAACTCTGTATTCATTTATAAATAATCATTACAATAATAATAGACCTGATAATCTACGGTGTAGACTTCCGCGGTCATTGTCAAAATGTATATCTAGGTTTCCTGGTTGCAATCGCGCCAGATTAGGCGTAGATGTCGACATTTCACGTTACGCAAGACATCTTCATGATTGCTTGTAGATTCTAATCGACTTACTGTAGCTTGAAGAATAATATAAGCTACAGCTACTCTATCACCATCTACGAGCACATCTGACGATGTCCCTTGCAACTGTTATCGAAACGTCGGCATCTGACGCACTTTCAACCCAGAAGCAAAGGTCTACAAGTTCACCAGATTATAAGTAAAGTGCTATTTCGTGGTTATAGATTTGGCTCAAAGACAGTCATTTGCAATTAGGTCAACTCATATTAATTTGTTGCATATTTACAAACTTATTTCTGTGATTATTACAAAACGTGTTTTATATATGTAAGAAGTGCTTATTGCTTTAATTTAACTCAACAATTTAAAAATGAGACACCAGCAAGATCGTAAGGAATTCTTTAATTAGGTATGAACATTATGACATGACTAGAAGTACAGACATGCTGAAGCTAACTTGCACAGTTCGGGCTTCATATTGTAATTAATAAACTAATTACAAATTGAGACCTGAAAGATGTGTTTACAAGAAATATGTCGATGATGGTACTTCTAACATACTGGATGGTACATGGTACTATAATTATACAGATATTTAATTTTCTTAGGAAAAGTATAACTATTCATTATAATTAAACAAAAAGTATGTGCATCTAGAAATTGAACGTTCTGCTGTATTGCTTTTTGGCAACTATTTGCATTTTCTTTTTTTCCTTTGTATTCTTCTTGATAGATAGATAAAATATGAACCAATGATCTCCAAACTAATCCCCAAATGTGATCAACGCACGTATGGAAAATAAAATGGAAGGTTCACCAGATAAACAAACATAGTAAGTAATGTTTATCCAAATGTTAGATTGTATTTGTGTTGAAAGGATGACAAAAATTATTCCATATATGAACCTCAAAGAATATAAAATAAAAAGACAATTCCCGGAATAGTAATGAAGAATTTAAAATAAATAATTGCTAAAAAAACGAATGAAAGACAAGAAATGGAAAACAAAAGCATAAAATATTGCAAAATATGGATGAAGACACTTATGGGCGTACTAAAGCTCCACCATACACTGCTCGCTTTGTAACATATCAACATAAAGAGCGCACATTCTGTTAGGATTGACGTGATCCCTTATGTTTTTGCCGGTCTAGGATAATCACACAATTTCTAATTTTCTTAATTTAATGTTATTAATATATTTGTTATTGTACAAGACGTATATGTTAGTGTAGTTAATTGCTGGCAAATATATGACAAACAGCCCCTGAAAAACGTTCAAAATAATATTTTTACGCCAAAACTTTGACCTAACTACAAATGACGACGACGCCACGTCGATGTCTTAATCATTCTTGTGTATTATAATATCTTTTACTACAAGCTTAAGCTTAGATTACGGTGCCCTTTAAGCGCAATCGGGCAAACAGACACAGACAGATATCATTCGGCAAATGACTTTTCGTTATCAGGTGATATTAAAAATCCGCAAAAGAAAATATTTTTACATTAAAAACAAAAGAAAGTACGTAACATAATATTTAACAAATACTGTAAATCTAAAATGAATTATAAAATATATTACTGAAGTCTTTATATACTTGCATCTTATAAATAAAATGCGTCAATAATAAGTAATTATTGGAGAATTCATCCTTTTGTTGGTCTCATCAGATTTCGAAAGCAGGTAACAACTTTATATATCGAAGCGGTTTTTTTCTTGTGGTAGCTGTTCATTAGGGGCACATTTTAAAAATATTTTGTATTATACAGAGTGTTCCATAACTTGGTGGCTAACCATAGTTATAGTTTTTTAAATGGAACAGCCTATATATTATTGCATTTTTGAATTCCCCGTATAATTTTTAGTCAAAAAGTTATAACATAGTATAGACCTAAAGTGTAAAGTTTTTGACTTATTCCCATTTTTCTGAAAAATTCAATGTTTGTATAAAATTATATTTCCCGAAAACGACGTATTGGATGGACAAAATTTTATGCAGTATTGTTTACAATAAGAGGTCCTAATAGAAGCATGTTTTATTTTTTACCGTTAGTAACTGCATGTGCAGGAAACTGGATTAAAGTTAGATGACACGTTTTTGTATAAAGGTCAATTTTTTTGAATGTAACACCCTATATATCAGTTCATTTTTGAATTGTTTATTAAATTTTATGTCAGTAATACTTTAAAAGTGACTGTTACAGAGTTATTGTCGTTTTTTGATATGCTTTTGTTAGTTTTTGCAAAAAAGTCAATTTTTTCAAATGGAACACCCTGTATATTATTTCATTTTTGAATTTCTTATTAAATTTTTCATCAAAAACATGGAAGACGTTAATACTATAAAAGTGACTATTACTGAGCTATTGTCTCTTTTTGATATAATTTTGTCAGTACTATACTATATTAATTAAACCACAAAACTGACAAAATTATATTAAAGAGAGACAATAGCTCAGTAATAGTTACTTTTAAAGTATTAACGTCTTAGATGTTTTTGATGTGAAATTTAATAAGAAATTCAAAAATGAAATAATATACAGGGTGTTCCATTTGAAAAAGTTGACTTTTTTACAAAAACTAACAAAAGCATATCAAAAAACGACAATAACTCTGTAATAGTCACTTTTACTGTATTAACGTCTCACATGTTTCTGACACGAAATTTAATAAACAATTCAAAAATGAACTGATATACAGGCTGTTCCATTTAAAAAAATTGACTTATACAAAAACGTGTCATCTAATTTTAATCCAGTTTCCTGTACATGCAGTTAGTAACTGTAAAAAATAAAACATGCTTCTATTAGGACGTCTTATTGTAAACAATATTGCAAAAAATTTTGTCCATTTAATACGTCATTTTCGAGAAATATAATTTTATACAAACATTGAATTTTTCAGAAAAAGGGGAATAAGTCAAAAACTTTACACTTTAGGCTTATACTATCTTATAACTTTTTGACTAAAAATTATACAGGGAATTCAAAAATGCAATAATATATAGGCTGTTCCATTTAAAAAACTATAACTATGGTTAGCCACCAAGTTATGGAACATTCTGTATAATACAAAATATTTTTAAAATGTGCCCCTAATGAACAGCTACCACAAGAAAAAAACCGCTTCGAAATATCTTTACTCGTAAAGGCACAATCGGCCTTACCCGCGTAGTTGACTCATCCTGTATAATGTAATTTTGTGCGATACTACTGTACCGTTCTTACCAAATTGTGACTTGGTTCTAAAGAGCTTTTACTGACTTCCCTTTAATTTTTATCAGTAATAATTTATTTTTTAATTCTACTGTGTGAAAAGTTAGTAAGTCGGAAACTTAATAAAAGACTGAATATTTCAAAATCTACAGTCAATATTGCCATTCGTCGCTATCAGAATGCAGGGGGTGTTAAATACAGTACATGACCAGCAGTGCGATAAAAATTTAAATACATTTCGATAGATATCGACATCGAGTGTTAGTCGGAACTTTCCGCTGTTATCAAGCAAAGTTTAAAACAAAGAATCATTGAAATCCTGGCTAAGTGCATTTTGCTTCGTTTATGCCATTATTGTGTTTTCTACCAACTGATTTAAAGAGTGTCTCATCTGAAGAATAGATAGAGTTAATTTTCTATTTTTTCTCTTTTATTTATACTAGCCTGAAATTCTATAACAAACTGCAAATAAGTTCTATAAAGAAAATAATAGGTTTGTTTGTGTTTAATATTGCGAACGGTTCTAACACAGTTCTGTTACTGCGCAGAACTGCCAATCACAAACCAAAACACGACGTTTTTTGTTCCGAACACTTAACATAATTCTGCGCATGACGTGAACTGTTCTGGAATCGTTCTTAGCGAAACAAAAACAAACCTAATGTATATAAAAAATAATAATACACTTTGTACAATAATTCTGAAAGGAATTATAAAAAATATGGGGTTTTTGTCCTGATAAAAATTAGTAGATAGAATAAACGGATTCTAGATTCACAATCCACGCCGAGAGAGCGAGAAATTACCCTCTCTACATTTTAGTTTTAAACGCCACCACCGAGATTTGACAGAGGATGCTGGTGTCGGCGGGCAAAGTCAAAATATATCAATATACACGCTGTTCCAAAATTAGAAAATAGATTCTTATCAGCATGGTATATTCAGTGACGTATCAATGAAATATAAATATACTGGGTGTTTTAAAAGTAAATTGTACAATAGAGTAAGATGGCGGATACAATATGACCGCCAACAGCAAAACAGATGACGTAATAAATATGGCGGAAGCAAGATGTAGCTGGGGTGCTAAATTTAAAATACATACATTTACAACCCGGTTCCCTGTGATGTTAATTTTGTAATTATCAAAACATGTATTTATACAAACCGAGGTGGTACATGCAAGCATAAGAGATAATTTCTTGCTCATCTTGTTGAAATAATGGAAAACTTTTAATTAATTTGTTTTAATATACATGTATGTGTTCGTTGTGTATTAACAGATTCGGCCACGGAAATAGATATGTGTGTTTAATATGTATTAACCACATATCATATTAATATATATATATATATATATATATATATATATATATCCCCCAGGCATGTCCGATTTGTCCCCACTTTGCATCACAGCCGCCAATAAGGTTTATTGTGCAGAGGCTGTGTAGTACATATTATTTTATAGTTTCATTTCTTGAGTATTTTTTTATTTTTTATAATTTCTTTTTGGCCAAACTCTGTAGGACTATGAGAGTGGTAGAGTAAGTGCGGTAAAAACAATTTAACACGGTCTTTAATGCCGTTTAGTTTACTAGACACAGGAGTATTTTCACAAACATTCAATTCCAAAATAATATAATTAAACTCCCAAAACCCTGTATCTTAACTGATTCGGTTTCTTCTCAAAGATTTTCATCAAAGTTTACCCTATTATGAAGTAATCATAAGAAATCTGACAAGAGAGAAGTTAAGATATAGTTGCTGAAAGTCCCCAGTAATGTATTTTTTCCTGGTATATCAGTAGTAATACAAATCTTGTCGATATTACTACAACAACATAACCACCAGTGCAGTTTGAGAAACAGTAGAAAAGCTCAAAATGAGAAGCTCAGTATGAAAAATTTAAGTGACGTGCAAAATAATTGGCATTCTTTCTTTCCAATTTGGGCTAAGCAATGATATAAAGATCTATTATATCTTCATCCAGTCTAATTAATATATCGCAATTCTTGTCAAGAAATTTAGGATCATAGAAATTCAGGATCATAAGATAGCACGCATCAAACTACAAAAATATAATTCCATAGGTATGTTGTTATTTCATTGATGCGTGAAAACAAAATGGTCAGTGAACATATTGAAAACAGTGATTTAACTTTACTGTTCAGATAGTCCGATTAGAAGTATGACAAAATGCCAAACACTAATTTACATCTTAAATATGCAGATATGATGTTCCATATGATTTTTGTAATTGACACTCACACTAGAGCAACAGTTCACAGATAACGTCAATGGTCTTTAGAAAACCCCCGGATAAACATGTTTTTGAGGGACTTCAACAAACTGTGAAAGCACGAAATGTTTTCAGTACTGAACGTATAATCAATAAGGGTTTGATGAAGAATAGATAGCGCCCAGTAAAATGGTTGGTAAGACATCAAGCAAATCGGATGTGCTTTTCTCTAAAATTTTCGTCTCAAATATATTCTTTTAAGCCTGTAGACTCTATGGATGATAATATTTTTTTGAGAGCTCGTTTTCTTCAGGTTATCTCTGTGAGTTGCGAAAATCAACTTATTATCATTTGGTGTAGTAAGTTTCTTCCTTTTTAATTTATTATATTACTACTATAAATAGGAATTGTTACAAAGAAAAAAATGAGGTGTGGCCGCCACACGACTTTCTTGTACGTGTATGGGTTTCAAATTATACAAAAGTTGTTCTAAACTTAGATTTAAATACTTTTATCTTCTGAAAAAATAAACAAAGTCCTTCTGTACTACTTCTATTCTCTTAATAAATCTCTATAGGATGCATACTTGGCGAGATATTCGAAAGAAATGCTACAACAATTATTCCAAATGTAGCTCTAAATACATTTGTATAAATATATATATATAGAATGCATAATTTACGAGATATTTGCAAAAATCGCTATTCGATAAGAATAAAACTGTTACTTCCGGTCCGAATTTTGAAATTTTTTTCACACAAAAGATATTGAAAATTAAGTTCTAAATACTTCTTTATTACTCATATGTACCCGTCTAAAAACCTTGACTTGCGAAATATTCGCAAAAAACCGATTTTCGATAAAAGTAAAAGACCTACTTCCGGTAGGAATTTCGAAAAACTTTTTAAATAAAATTGTTCTCAATTTTAATTTTAAGTACATATGAATTCTTTATAAATTTGTATAAACTTAGTATTTGACGAACTATTGGCAAAATTCGATTTTTTCACTGAAGTAAACTGCTACTTCCGGTCTACCGATTTTACTGAAAAACTAATCAGATCTCAAGAGGGAGGTTATGCACGTAAATACAAAATTTGGAATTGATATCTACAGCGGTTTGGATGCACACACAGACACACACAGAGACATTTTTTTAAAACCACTTTTTTGGTATCAGGGGACCTCAAAACGTGGACATCTGCAAAAATCTCGAGGTCGAAAATTTTCATCATCACAATACTTCCTTATACTACGTATGAGAAAGTAAAAACATATATAACGACGTACTGTAGCTGGAAAAATGGTGCTAGCCGATATGGAGACAAAGAATTTTAAAAAAAATTTCAAATTACCCGCTGGCTAAAAAAAATCAGGTTCCATAATCAAATTCTGACGACATTTACATGTAACTACCTGGGAAAAATCCTCTTTCAAACAAAATATATTCAGGT
Source organism: Amphimallon solstitiale (assembly GCA_963170755.1). Taxonomy (NCBI): domain Eukaryota; kingdom Metazoa; phylum Arthropoda; class Insecta; order Coleoptera; family Scarabaeidae; genus Amphimallon; species Amphimallon solstitiale. The sequence continues at coordinate 13,178,439 of OY720684.1, forward strand.
AAATTCTATGCATTACAAAATTATATCTGAAGATGCCCAAAGGATTCATATGGGTTGAATTGAGAATCTCAAATGAAAATTTGAAGGAGTTTTATAGCACCCTATTTATAAATTAAATTGAACTATTTGACAAACCAACATAGGTATACCAGAAGGTAAGAATTTTATTAATATTGATGACTTTCAGTTATATACCGTATATCTCATAATCAAATCAGTTTATTAAAATATCACATCATAGAAATTTTGATTCTATGGAAGTTTTAAACAATTAAGTTTTCATGGTAACTTAAGTCTTCCTTGTGCTGTTACTTTCTTATACGTAGTATAAGGAAGTATTGTGATGATGAAAATTTTCGACCTCGAGATTTTTGCAGATGTCCACGTTTTGAAGTCCCTGGTACCAAAAAAAGTTTTTAAAAAAAGTCAGTGTGTGACCACGATAGCGATCAAACCGCTATAGCTATCTATTCCAAATTTTGCATTTATAATTGAGAACTGATTAGATTTTCAGCAAAATCGGCAGACCAGAAGTAGTAGTTTACTTCAGTGAAAAAATCGAATTTTGCCAATACTTCGTCAACTACTAAGTTTAGACAAATTTATAAAGAATTCATATGTACCTAAAATTAAATTTGAGAAGAATTTTATTAAAAAAATATTTCGAAATTCCTACCGGAAGTAGGTTTTTTAGTCTTATCGAAAATCGGTTTTTTGAAAATATTTTGCTAGTCATGCTTTTTAGACAGGTACGTTACGAGTATAAAAGTATTTAGAACTTAATTTTCAATACCTTTTGTATAAAAGAAAAATCAAAATTCGGACCGGAACTAACACTTTTACTCATACCCAATAACGATTTTTTGCAATATGTCGTAAATTATGCATTCTATATATATTTATGAAGAGTACAAAAGTATTTAAAGTTGGATTTCGAATATTTTTTGTATAAATCAAATTTAAAAATTCGGACCGGAAGTAACACTTTCATACGTATAAGAAAGTCGTGTGGTGGTCACACCTCATTTTTTTAATTCGTTATCTACAGAACGTATTTACCGCAAAAAAAGAGATCCAGCTGTATATACAGGGTGTCCAGAAACTCTCCTGACAAATGAAGACCGGAGATTCCTCAGATAATTTTAAGACAATTTAACCCAATTCACCCTAGTCCGAAAATGCTTCCTAAGGTCATAGGCGTCCGTTTTGGGTAGGTAAACGGTTATTTTAACGCATAACTTTTTTGTCTTTAACTTTTAAGCATTTGTGACACTAGATTATTAAATTTTCAGGTGTTCTAGTACTAAAAGGTACTCTTACTTTAAGTCGGTAGGATACACCGTTTTCTAGAAAAATCGATTTGAAAATTTTTCGTTTTTTCGTCATTAAAATTCAATTTATTATTTTTTGCACTAGTTCGCTCTGAACTGCCAACAGAAATAAAACCTACGTTTTTAATTGTCAAATTGTTGTCAGTTCGCGAAGTTGAAATGACGAAAAAACGAACAATTTTCAAATCGATTTTTCTAGAAAACGGTGTATCCTACCGACTTAAAGTAAGAGTACCTTTTAGTACTAGAATACCTGAAAATTTAATAATCTAGTGTCACAAATGCTTAAAAGTTAAAGACAAAAAAGTTATGCGTTAAAATAACCCTTTACCTACCCAAAACGGACGCCTATGACCGGTACTAGAAATTCTCAATTGATGAAATCTATTCATCTCTGGAGGATAAATAAGCATACCAGTTTTTGTTTTTCTAAATAGAAGCGTTCGGGAGATATTAAAAAAAACTAATTACAAGGCGCCATCTTCAAAGAGCTCTAGCTCCCTTAGGAAGTATTTTCGGACTAGGGTGAATTGGGTTAAATTGTCTTAAAATTATCTGAGGAATCTCCGGTCTTCGTTTGTCAGGAGAGTTTCTGGACACCCTGTATAATTCAATTTCATCTCTTGTATATATAATTTTTTAAAACAAAATTTAATAATACGTATATAATAATAGTTTTAACAAGAATTTCTATTTTGCCTAATTTCATAATATTTCAGAAGAATATAGAAGCATAAATTAAACAGTAAGCTATCAAGATCTAAAAACTCTGAACTGTCTGATTTGTTATACTTATGAATCCTTTACTGTAAGATAGAAGAATGTCTAAAAAACACCTACATGAATAAAATCAGCTTCCTCTTTTGGATTTATTGTTCTATGTTTACTATTTTTCATATGTTTATTATTACACCTATATTCACCTTCTTTTTCTAAACTTTAAATTTGTTTGCTGAATTATTCATACGCTGCTGCATATTTTTTAAGACTAGTCAAGTTTTGTACCATAAATATGTGGTAGTTGGTAGATAGTACATTTTGAACACAATTTCACTAATATCATTAATATTACAAGAATCATTATCAACGCTTAATTAAAATTCATGAGCTTCTTACTTCGTTATATTTCCTCAAATACACATATATATTTTAGAGTAATTTGATTGAATAAAACTGCAAATATTTTTTTGAAAACAGAAATCTACTTCTTGGGCCTTTCTTAAATAATTTTTTGTCTAAATAAGAGATAATTATTTGATTGTATTATTTTTGAGATCTTTATCGATGTTATAGTTTAATTACGATGATTTATTTAACTATTACACTTTTGATTGCCATAGTTTTACGACGTAATTAATGATACCTATACAAAACCAACAATTACTTATATATGGGTAATATATCGGGTGTTAACAGAAGCTGACATTTCTAATAACATTAGTAAATATTTCGTATATCATTTAGGTTTCGACAAGTTATGATCACCTTAACTTTTTCATAAATTTCATAGATATCTGCTGAATAGTTTAGTTGTTAAGGGAATATTAAAGCGGTTGAGAAAGCAAGATATCGAATTTATCAGTTTCTTTTACTATTGTTCAAGATAGAAATGTGAAATTTTCTATACAACTCCAATATATATTTGAGTACACGGAAAGGTTATCAGATTATGTAATTTTTTGTCACAACCATCTATTTTTTTTAATTCCAAATTAGAGTAAAATGTACGTGTGTTTCACGGTCAAAATCTGAAATAATTAAATGAAATTGATCAAAACGGATGTAATTCCCCTGTAGACCAATGTTTTCTTGTGAGATATAGCTTTTTGAATTGCGGAAAAAAGTTTAATTTGAGTAATTAAATTAAGAAATTCCGGAATGGTGCGGTACTGAATTATTTGTATTTTAGCAGCGCCTTCAGCTGTATTTTTTCTCTGTATTCGGGTGACGGAAAACAACACATTCATTTCAAATATATGAGAATGAGATGGCTTGCATTTGGCTCCTCCTACGGGCCAACACCTCCAAAAGCAATTATAGTCAATTCCCAATCAGGTATATAAAATGCTCCAATACCTATATGAAGTAATAGAAATAAAACAGCACAAGTCGTCTAAAGTCGCGGAATATATAAAAGTAGAAACAACCAAATTTAATAAAGTGTATATCAAAATGATATTACTAAACATTTAAGAGCTTTCGAAGATTAATATATGCAATATATGCATAAACAGGGTTGCCGTATGTCAGCGGAAAGGATGGTTGATTAATAGTCCAAAGATCCCTGGTTCAGTCCTGAAACTAGCCTTCTCTAAATCAAAGGTTTTTTTCTAGATCCAGCTCAACACAAGTAAGTACCTGGATGCCAAATTTTGGGTTAATTAATAATAAGCAGTAGGTGCGTAGCGCTACTCATGCTACCGTTCTAAGTTACGAAAAGACTCAATACTTTTGATGGATGTTGATCCATAAACAATAAAGGTAGCCCAGCATCGTTCGTAACAATGTTATCGTATATTACGTTCCTTTTTCATCACATTACGATAATCATATTTTTCACTGTTCGAATGTTGAAATCATTGCTTGCAGAGTATTATAGATGATGAACAGTTAGTTTTTAATTGTTAATTTAAAAATATTTAAATCATATTCTATTTATTATAATTTATCATTTATTATATCTACATATTACGATAATTGTTATAATAAAGAAAATAATAAATCGAACGGAATAGAAAATATTAAAATGTTTAATGACTGCTTAGATGCAACAACTCAACAAACAAGTGAAACCAGAATTTGAGAAGCTCTTCTGCTTTAATTCTCGATACGGCGAAAGTAAATATTTTTCGAAAATTGATCTTAAACATGCTTTTTGGTGAATTCGCTTAGAAGAAGAATCTAAGAAATATTGTGCTGTTAATATTAACACCAAAATTTACGAATTTGTAGTGACACCGTTCGGACTAATCAATAGTCTTAGTGTTTTAATCCGTTTTGTCCATAATAGTATATTATGAATAAAGTTTTATAAACCACATTTTAGTCACGACTTTTATTAATCACTAGCGAAGCGTAGCGGAGCGAATATTTAGTAAAACTAATGAGTTTCATACTGTTTTTTCCACGTCAGCAAATAATCAAAGTAGTACAAAATTACTTGTCTGTTGTCGTACCACGTCTAGTTATTTTGACAGATTAATGACAAAAGTCTTCTGAGTTTCAATTGATATTTGCAATTAAAAACGTGGTAATTTCAGCCCGTGACTAAAGAGGACAAAGTCACAGCTTGTCAAGGTGTATTTAAAAGATCACTTGGCGTCATAGAAACATATACGATAAAAGACATTTTGTACAAAAAATATAAAACATATATTATCAATTTTGTACTCACTATTTGAAGGAAATACTATTTTTCTCCGAAAATAAAAAAAAATGGAACACTTGAGGATAATTATAAGCACAGAGGGAAGGGATGAAAATAAACATAGCTACATGCTATTGTTTTTAAGGAACAGGAAAATACTTAGGACATATTATAAAATGATATTAAATACAGAAGTTCTAAAAAATAAATTTAAATTTCCATTTAATGGAGTTACTCAGCTTAACTCCAGAGGTCATAGAGTCGATTTTTCAACTTATTTTGAGTCTGTTCTCGTTTTAGCATTGCAATGTTTTTTTTGTCCTGCAGCTTCTCCCCTATATCGTAAAACCAAATAGTAGAGTTTTGAAGATAACAGGACTGTACTAAACAATATTTATTCCGCTCATATTTTTTATGTGCATGTTATTTCTAATAGACGACTATCGAAAGGTGCTTTCATATTTAAAGATTAACATTCTTATTGGCAAAATTGTCAATTTCTTAGCATAAAGTATTTAAGAAGCTTCAAAAGAAGTAAAACATTTTGCATCTGATTAAGCACTAAATTTGATGAATAATATTTTGCGATGTAAAAAAAGGACAATTGAAATAATATGTAATTAAGTGTATTAGTTAAATTTTATAATAAATGGAGAATTATCTAAAACGTATATTATAGACACGTTCTTTATATATAGCATATAATAAATATTTCTTTATATTTCGTTTTAAATACAATTTTATTATTATTTTTCTGTAACAATTATGTCTTATATTTATATTAAGATAAATGTGCATATAATGTTACATATAACAATCTTTAAAAAACTGTTTTCTGTTAAATATTTTATTATTAAGAGAGAATCAGTTCTTGTAGGAAGACGACGACACATCAATATGAAATTCTGTATATTTTTAGTAGCTGTATCTATTTTTGGAAAAGAAGTATATACAATCCCACAAAATCTAACAGATATTCAGGCTATACGTACGCATCAAGTAAGATGAATTTTAAGTTTTATTTTTGAAAATTACTTCAAGTAAAGGAGAAACAATTAACTTCCATCTTCCTTCAAGGTTAGTAATAATACCTTGAAATAATTGTTAACATATCGACAAAATTGGAACATTATATAAACTACAATGTAAACACCTTAAATAAATCGAAATTCGTGCGATTACTATGTTTAGAATTAATCAATACCATAATTGCATGTATATATAGTGTACCTATATTATATCATTTTTATATACATATATATATGTGGGCGCATACTCCATAATATATGTGCTAAATCTATTTATATATTAACCACGTGGCATAAATGTGCTTTATGAATTTTTTACGGAAAATATTTGCGTACACACCAATATACATATTGTATATTTAATATTTCTTTTCTTTTACTTAGTTGTTTAGAAGTTGTAAAGATTTGTTAATATGTTACATTCAGGCAGCTTTCATATAGGGTGTTTCTTTAGATATGATTTTAAATGTTAGTGATAGGGCGGAGGAGGTAGGGGCAGAGAGGGCGGTTGTTATTCTTATTACCATAGAAACGAACAATAATATTGAGTCAATTCTATAATTCTACCACTAATGTGTAAGATGACAATTTTACGAGTTTTAAAACACTTACAGACACAGCGGAAATCAACAAAATGTACAACAATAATTAATTATATCAATATTATGTATATATATATATATTTATATGGCATATATATATATATATACACAAATATATAGACATATATATATGTATTAAATTATTAACGAGTTGTAGTTGTAATGACGCTATGGTGACATGACATTTTTTATAGTGCTATAACCTACCAGAATCTATTAACTAAAACCACATCCACGCCACAAGTCACACAAGTAAAACAGCTAACTATTTACGAAATAATATTAAAAAAAAAAAACTAAACATGAAAACAAAAAGTAAAAAAAATAAAAAGCCGGTCTACCACAGCCTCCTATCACGCAAACTAAAGTTGTACTGTATTATTATATGTAAGAAAACATCGAAAATTATTTAGTGGGATCGGGATCATGCGCGTAGAGGCCCTCGTGTATATACAACATTATCGATTGGTGTATTTTAAAAGTGTTCACGTTAATGTTGTAATACACACTTCATAATTACACGTAAATAATTGTAAATACTACGAATATGAAATCAAAACACTGACGGGAGTAGAGATAAAATGAAAGAAGAGGGGATTTTTGAAATAAAAAAAAAAAACTTACAGCGCCATCTCACTAATAATAGGTGAAAATTAATAATAAAATTAAATTATTATTTTTAATAACTTTATTTAAATTGAATAATAATTAAGTTTGTACAGAGAGCAGGAATAGTTGACTAGGCTATTGACTAGAACGACATATGGTCATTTAAATCGGGGGCAACATAGGTAATCCTTAGAGATAGATATACTATCACACACATACTTAGACACATACACATATATGGTATACCTATATACATATAGAATTTTAAATAGACTGAGGGCCTTTTTATAAGGAGGGGACATATATTACGTTCATTCAAACAGCTGATACTATACAAAAGCTTTGCTGTCTCCCCCTAATTTTTTGATATATACATATATGTGTATATATACTTTCGTCTGTATGTGTCATAAAGGCCATTAACCCATTCGGGGGTTTTATTTTAATAAAATTCAAATTTCCATATTAAAGGAACTAGAAATGAAACAATATATAGCTGGGGTCTTTTCATATATAATAAAGACGGAAAAAAAGTAATTATACGTAAAAAACTAAATAAATAAAAAACAAATTTCCGTAGTAATTAATTTAATTGATTTTTTTAAGAATATGTACCCCCAGTTTTTCTAGTGTTTTTTTCTTTTTATCACAATTTTTATTAATAATAATATAATTTAAATTAAACTCAAATCTGACACTAGTAAATATCGGCATATACAATCGCAATACACAATCGGTAAGCTTTGGCCAGGCTGCTTCTAGTATTGATCGCAAACGCAAACTTCCTTTATAAGTATACACCCCGCTCACACAATGTTAGCTGGGATAAAACAACGCAAATTTTTTGTTTCATCGAATTGCTAGGACATGTGGAGTAACAACACGCAATAAAAAAAATTATGAAAAGGAAACATGCAATTTTTGACAAATATTTTGTGCACTTAATAAAAATCTAACATATAAAATGAAATATTTATTATTGGTATATAAAACGTGCATTCACAATTAATCTCTAGCATCAATAATATACACACCTATGCCAAAATTACACACAAACAAAAACTAATACGATTAATTCCACAAATGCTTACCCTTATTTGTTTGGTTTTTTTTTTGTAGTTGTGATGGATTCCTCAAAGCTCACAGTATTTCTTTTGACTTTTTTTCTGTTATTTAACTTTCAAAAAATGTATATGTAAATATAAAATATATTTGGGTATTTAGCTAAGTACTGCTATATACTCCAATATATTCGGTTGCTGTTTTATTATTTAGAAAGTTCCGGGAAGATGTAATAATGTAATTCGCTTTCGAAGAAGTGATTCAATTATATTATGATACTCGTATAAATATATAAAGAGAAAAATAGGTGGATGATGGTATTGAGAAAGAAATTGCACATATACCTTTAAGTTTTTAAATACAGTGTTTTAACGATTTAAAAAGTACCAAGCAACTTAGTACAACAAATTTTTTCTTTTAACGTATTAAGAACTTTTAATTAAGTATTTTAAATAATTTATATATTATACTATTTTTATTAAATATACAATATATTAGTAGGAATTATTAGTAATAAGTAATTATGCAAGGAATATTATTACATAACGTACACTACCAAAAGTAACACAAGTGTTATTCAGAGAGTGCAATAACTAAATGATGTTGGATAGAAAGAAGGGTGTCGGCCAGGGGTAGTAGCTCTACCCGGTCGATAACATGCGCAAGCGTTCTACCCTCTGCCCGGGACAGGAGCACCTACTTTACTACCCCACCATTCATATAACTTCCGTCGCACCACACATACAGTGCAAAGCAAAAAAAATGAGAACTGCTCTAGCTGTATACGAAGTCATGAAAACTATTGAACTTTCTTATTGGTTTTATTTATAAAATAATCTTATTCATTTCAAATTGTGCCTTGCGTGAATCTAAACACCGGACTGGTGTGTTGAACAAGCAACGCCTACAGGAATTATTATCAGGAATTATTATCAGTATAGCTTCTTGGAAACCTGCATCGCCTTTTTTTCCAAGTTCAATATTATTTATTTTTGCCTAACAGTACATACCAATTATGGAGAAAATAATACAACAATTTTAAAAAAATAATAATTAAGAACGATTTTTAAATCAATAACCTTTTCTTTTAATTTTTTTTTTAATATTTTGCAACTGTTATAATATTAGAAATTATAAGCACCCAAACGTGATTGGATAAGAATAGTATTATTGTAATTAGTTTTAAAAAATGAGGTGTGGCCACCACACGACTTTCTTATACGTATGAAAGTGTTACTTCCGGTCCGAATTTTGAAATTTCATTTATACAAAAAATATTCCAAATCCAACTCTAAATACTTTTGTACTCTTCATAAATATATATAGAATGCATAATTTACGACATAGAGTCAACGCTCGATAACTCGGACCCCGACATCTCGGACTTCGGATAACTCGGACCAATTTTACAAAGGTGTCACATTCCACATTCTGGTAGGTTAAAATGTTACAGGTGCCGCAAACAGGCGGCGGAGTTATCGCAACACAACGCTAGAGAGTGTACCTCTCTCAACCCACCGCCGCGCTAAACACAGCATCGACACATACGAGTAGCCAGTCATCAGTTGAGACGAGCCCGTTTGTAACAATGGCGTCGAACAAGAGAAAGTGTGTTTCTTTAAGTGTTGCAGAGAAATTAAAACTTATTGAAAAGCTAGAATCAGGTACTTCTGTGGCAAATGTGTGTAGAGAATACGGCATCGCAAAACAAACAGTGTCAGGAATAAGAAAGAACAAAGACAAGCTGAAGACGTTTGCTCTGCATGTGATGTTGAAACAACAGTTTCCAGTAGAAAACGACTGAAATTGCCTGGTAACACGAACCTGGAAAATGCTGTACATAAATGGTACATACAGCAACGGTCTAGCAGTGTTGCAGTTCGTGGTATAGAGCTTCAGGCGGCAGCTGAAAGACTTGCTAAGCATATGAACATTGAATTTCGTGCTAGCGATGGTTGGCTCTATCGATTTCGAAACCGGCACGGTCTTGTAAACAAGAGACTATTTGGTGAAGCTCTAAGTGCCGATCAAGATAGTGTTGAACCATTTAGAACACGACTTAACACTCTAATTAAGGAAGAAGGTTTAACACGCGCTCAATTATATAATGCTGACTAGACCGGTCTGTTTTGGCGTTCGCTACCTGAAAATACGCAAGCTTCTAAGCATAAGGGCACTGTGGCTGGTCGAAAGCTTTGCAAAGAGAGACTTTCGGCCTTATTGTGTGCGAATGCAGATGGAGGCCACAGCCTTAAATCAGTGGTGGTCGGCAAATCACGCCAGCCTCGTGTGCTAAAGCACATAATACCCTACCAGTGCACAGGTAGGGTACCCAAGAAATCACAATAAACTGGTTTCAGAAACAATTTGTTCCTGAAGTGCGACGATTCGAAATCGAAGTTCTAAAAATTGCCCCTAATGACATCAAGGCTGTTTTGCTTGTAGACAACTGTGAAGATGTGTAGCAGTGATGGGAAAATAAGTGCCTGGTATTGCCTCCCAATACCACCTCGCTTATCCAACCAATGGATCAGGGTATTATTTTGACATGTAAGAGGTTGTATAAGAGGAAGTTTCTCGATGAAGTAATGGTGGTACTAGAGGAACCTGAGGACAAAGAAGAGGACACGCGAGGACTAAGGACATTGCAGAACATCCGCAATTACAACATCAAGTCAGCAATCTTAAACTGGGCTTCTGCTTGGAATGAAGTAAAAAATTCTACGCTTGTCAACTGCTGGAACAAACCTTTTTTTGACAAAGTTGTAGAGTATAATTTCGAGGGTTGTGAGACCAATAATTATCATCAGATACTTTTAGCGGCCGGTGAAACAGAACCCACTGTAGAGGACATTCATGAGTGGTTAGATAGAGAAGATGGAGACCCAGGCTATCAGATCCAGACTGATGAAGATATCGCTTGCGATGTTTTGGCTTCTATCACCACGGGCGAGAATAGTACGGACGAGGAGGAGGAAGAACAACCCTTGTCTAAATCGAAGCTGTCAAATGCTCGTGAAGCTCTGGACGTACTCATTGGAATTATAGACTCTACTTCAGATCCTGAACTGCAGCCATTCTATAGACACTTTAGGACTGCACGTGAAATAATTGTTCGCAAGCAACATCAAAAGTTTTCATAAAAGAAGATTGAACGCTTTTTCAAACGTGTATCTGCTGGGGAAAACAGCACAGTGGCAGACCAATCACCATTGCCATCATGCTCCTATAATGCACTAACCGAATTAGACTCTGATTAATGTAATCATTGAGTTCCTCTTGGGTTATATCGTTAAATCCTTCTCCATCTATTTTCTGCGCTATGTTAAATATCGTTGTTAGATGTGAATTAATATCATGTGTGTCTTCAGAACTAAGAACGATGTCATTCCACAGATTTTTCCAACATGCTATTATCGTTTCTGACTTTAATTCCTCCATCGCTCCTTTGATAAATAGAATTGCGTCAGCAATTGTAAATGACTTCCAACATTCCATGAGCCCGATATCAGAGCATTCATTAGCCATTGTATACAGCATTTCGAAAACCTGTCGAATATATATGGCTTTAAAGCATCTAATGACACCTTCATCAAGGGGTTGAAGCAATGAGGTCGTGTTAGGTGGTAAAAAAAGCACTTCAACATTTTTATCTTCTGTGCCTAGTGATACAGGATGCCCAGGAGCATTGTCTAGTATCAGCAGCACTATAAATGGTAATTCTTCCTTTTCCAAATATCTTTTCACTTCCGCAATAAAGCATTGATGAAACCATTGTGTAAATAGAACAGCCGTAACCCACGCCTTTCGATCTGATTGCCAAAACACAGACAGGCAAGCTTTATCTTTGTATTTAAGAGCACGTGGATTCTGTGATCGGTAAACAAGTCCGGGTTTAATCATATGACCAGCTGCATTTGTAAAAAAAATATTAAGGTACGTCTATCCTTAATTGCTTTAAAGCCTGGTGCACTCTTTTGAATATAAATCCGTTGAGGCATTTTTTTCCACATAAGACCAGTCTCATCGCAGTTAAAAACTTGCTTAGGATGATAATTCTTTTCTGCAATAATTTGTTTAAATTTTTCTGGAAACAGGGCAGCAGCTACATGATCAGCCGACGCAGATTCCCCTGTCATTTTTATATTTTTTAGATTAAACCGAATTTTAAATCTATGCAGCCACCCCCTACTTGCTGTGAATGATTTTCCTTCCTCTTCAGTATAATCTTGGGTTTGTATATCTTCATATAAAACCAACGCCTTTTGTTGTAGCACTTTGCCATCGATAGGAATATGTTTTCTTGTCATATCTTCCATCCATAAATTTAAGGCATTTTCTACCTTAAGTAACACTTTATTACGTATTGTGGTTGCAACTTTTGCAGTTTGGGGTGCACTAGAAAAACTAGCTTGAATCTTATCTTTGTTTTTTAACACTTCTCGTATCGAAGATTCGTTTTTATTGTATATTTTAGCAACAGTTGCAATAGATTTTTTTTCTATTTCAATCATATTAATGATTTTTATTTTTTCACTAATAGTGAGCATTTCACGTTTTCTTTTTGGTTTAGAAGCCATTTTAAAATGATTTTCAAATTGACTTGCTTTATTTAAAAACTATTGCAAGCACTGTCTTGTCCGACAATTCGAATAGTACTAAGCTGATAGTTAACAGGAGCGTTTATATGTACAAGTAAAAGCGAGTGGCAGCTTAAGCACGTTCCAACTTGTTTAACTTATCATAAGAGAGCGCCGAATTCAGGGGATGACTCATATATACGACGATATATCGACAAATGCTCCTATAACTTTTATATTTATTGATATAACGCATTTTCTGCTCATCATAGGTAAATCGCGGATGACTGAAACCGCGAATACGGAGTCAGCGGATAACGGGGTACTACTGTACTGCACAAAAAAATTTAAACCGTTCTAAAGCAAAATGCACCAAAAACATCAAGGATCCAATAGGCAATTATATGGTAAATCATCGACAGTATTTATTATACGCAAGAACTATAAGAAGGCATCTAAATGACCTTTAATAATTTGAGAGGGTAGTACGTAAGAGGCCACTCATTAGTAAAAGAACCACAAACGACTGGAATTTAGCGTGTGAATACCCAATAATAATAATAAATAGTTGACATCATCTATTCCGACTTCTTCAAGGCTTTTGATCGTATCGATCACGTCATTATTTAACTATTACCTGATGAATAGGGTTGAGTACGTCAGTTATGCTGCTCACCAATGACCTTACACATTACTGCCACCTCAGAAGTTCAACAGGGTAGCAACATTTACCAATGACATCTGTTCTGAATTGGGCTGTCATAGACTTTTATTTGCCGATGATGTCAAGCTTGTCCAGTAATAAACGACTTAGGCGTGCTTTTTGACTACAAAATTAAAATTTTCTTACCGCATCAATAGCACCATTTCATCGGCACTGAAACCCTTGGGATTTATTATTAGAAATATGTACTAGGCAGTTGGAATCTACAGAGGCCATCACTACCCTTTAATTTTCCTTTGTCTGCTTTCACCTCTAGTATGCTTCATTCGTTTGGTAACCCATATACCGTAGTCGACATATTTTAATTTCTGATACGAAAGTGGAAAGAGGAAAAGAGCGCGACGAAATAAACTAAAGATAAACATAAGCGAGGCTGCCAAAACAGTGCACTCGACAAACGTTTCCTATGAAATGTAAGGCGTGAGGGTCCCCCGACACTGCGTTGATCTCCCACCACTGTTAGCAAGCAGGCATCGCTGCATATTATAAGGTCATCTTCTGCATGGGATAGAAGTATAAACAGAAATTAAAATTTGACGACTACGGTATAAAACTTATTCATAAGCGTTCCAGAGGGTTCAGAGGCGTTTTCTGAAATATCTGTATTTTAAGAGGAGTGGTGCGTACCCCGTATAGGGAACGCGCTATGATGTCTTTCTTGAAGAATTCAAATTTTTTTAGCAAAGATCATGGTTGTTGTACCTTAGTACCCACACATATCGCACAAAGCATGTATTTTATTTTACAACGGCCTGAACTAATATTTTACTGGGATCCCGGCTGTATAGGGGTTGTAGTTGTTGCAATTCAATTGTCGGGGCTGATCTAGATATACATTTTTCCTCACTATCCCAACTAATTAGTAAGTGCCACTGATATACTGCATTGACTTGTTCTTTTTCTCTTTCATTCTTGTAATGTATAAATATTAAGAGGGATCTCTACTGGACGGACAAGTCCATTTGACAATGTACAAAAATCATAAACATTATCACTGCAGGGGTTTAGATTTCCCCTTAAAATTAAGATCAAATTTCAACCAATGCTATAAATAATTACATCAATTTGTAGAGAAAACTCAAATTTACGCACGCTTAGTAGTAAAATTTTGAATTTCTTTTTATTTTTTTCAAAATAAATTCGACAAAATGTCTAATATTGACCTACTTCTGCTGCTAATTATGACAATTTCTAAAATATTTTTAGAAAAAATATTACTAGGCGTACATAGATATTCGAATTCTCTTTCATTTGGTATAAAAAAAATTAAAAATTGATTAATATTTACGGTTAATTTTATGGGGAAATCAAACTGTCTACAGTGGCCTCAGCGGCTGGGAGTAGAGATCCCTCTTAAGTTATGTACAGTGTGGAAATAAAGTAACGGATAGAGGCATTAACTTCGTTAATATTCAGTTTTTGAAAAAAATCTCGAAGGAGTATAGCGTTTCTAACTAAAGGGAATATCTACATCGCATTTTCAATTTCTTACGTTATTTGTTTTTCATGTTATGAAGTCACCGACTTTTTTTTAAATTGCAACCTCTATTTTTTTTAATTGATTTCAATAGTACTTCCAATTCCCTATCCAACGGTATATACTTTTTAAAATGTGAGAAAAACAGTCTTGAAGTTCAAATATTAAAAATTCATTAAACGAATTTAGTCACATAAATTTAATGGAAAGGTTGACGACAGATTCGTTTTTATTATAAAAATATAAAAATGTTGAAAAATCGAACAGTAAATTTACCATCTCTACTCCATTCAAAGTTAATATTTCCATTAAAACTAAACTGATTAACCAGAAGAAAAAAAAAACTCTAACGATAACATCAAACACAAAAATAATAAACACAGAAATAACTCTTTTTAAATTACATTTACACTAAGTATTCAAAATGACGACCCTGTACCATCCGATAATACCGAAGACAATTATAAAACTCATTTCACACATTCTGAATTGTTTGAGCTGATATTAATTCAATTTTGCGTCAAATTCTATGCTAAAATAAGTTATTCTAATTTCGAGAAGAGAAATAACACTTACTTTAATGTGACATTGACAAATTATTTTATTCTGACAGCCGTAACTAATGTTTTTTTTTGTTTTATGCACCGGTAACTAAATTCATTTTGCTAATATAATGAATTTTTATATTTTAACTTCAAGACTCCTTTTCTCAATTCTTTTCAAATATAACATTTTAAAAATTTTATATCGCTGTATAGGGACTTGAAAGTAGTATCGAAATCAATTAAAAAAAATGGAGGTTGTCATTTAAAAAAAAGTCAGTGACGTCATAACATAAAAACAAATGACGTAAGAAACTAAAAATGCGATGAAAATCGCGTGATTCGCATTATCTGTCAAATATAATTTTTTTTCCACAAAAAATTCAAAAGTTGGGTTATTTCTCAAAATATCGAAAAAAGTTATTAGAAAAAGTTTTTCTAAAAACAATTTTTAGCCCATATGCAAAATTGCAGCTGCATAAGATAATTTAGATTTTTTGTCAATTTTTTTGTAAATTGCACCACTGTTGCGAAATAAGACAACGCAACCTACATAAAACTTCTTAGTTTTAACAATGCTTTATTCCAGACACATTTTCTTTAAAGCAGCGCCATATTCAATGTGTGTTTTTCTACAAAATCCAAATAGGGCTATTAAAATTTGGTCACATGTGATGCAAAGTTTATTTGTTTTTGACCCTGTATAAGGTAACTTCATAAAATAACTATTTTTGAAAATGTAGTTTGTGTCTAAAAGTAATACACATTAATATTAAGAAAATAGTTTAATTGAAAACTCAAATTTTCTAATAAAATAATCATAATACATTATAAGAATGAAACGCATTTAAAATTCCACCTTTTCAATTAATAATATGTATTTTTGGTATTTGAATATTAAATTAAACATAATTTGAAAAACCTAAAAATTAAAATTACATTTCTGTGTGCCTCCCATTGCGTTCAATACAAACAATTGTTCTTCTTGATACATTTTTAATGGAGTTTCTGATACTAAGGGGCCTTATTTCTAAAATACAGTTTCGAATCACCGTTTCCAAATGATCAACATTACGGAAAGGTTTTTCTTTGTAAACTTTTTGTTTTAGGTAACCCCACAAGAAAAAATCAAGTGGGGTTAAATCCGAAGACCTGGCCGGCCAGTATTGCTCCATATTACGCCCAATTACTTTGCCCCTAAATATTTCCAAGAGGCGTTCTTGAACCCGTCTTGTAGTATGGATGGGAGCACCGTCACACTGGTACCACAAATTATGCCTTATTTCAATAGGCATATTGTCCAAAACTTCAATGACCTCGGTGTTAAGGAAGAGTAGGTATTCTTCAGAATTTAAATTGCCTTTAAAAAAATAAGGCCCAACAACTTGATCGTTTAAAATACCGCACCACACATTAGTTTTAAAGGAATACTGGTCCTTGCATTCTATTATAAAATTTGGAATTTCTTGAGCCCACCATCTACAATTTTGAGAGCTAACAACGCCGTTTGAAGTGAAAGTGGCTTCGTCGGTCCATAAAACGTGAAACGGAAAGAACACATTTTCTTCTTTTTCCCCCTGGTACCAAAAAGAGAATCCCAAACGTATGTCAAAATCTTGTTCCTTAAGAGTATTTATAAATTTAGGTTTATACGGCGTAAATTTATTTTTGTGCAAAATATTCCTTACACTCTCTCTTTGAACGTCAGTTCTGCGAGAAACATGTCTAATACTAGTTTGACAGCCGGTATATATATACCGGCTGTCCCAGCTAAGCCTTTCAAGTCATATATCTCCATTATTATTGAACGATTTTTTATAAAATTTGGAATATATACAATTTATTATGTGAAGAACCATTGCGCTATACTGAAACAACCATAGATTTTAAAACGTTAGTTTAATAACAAAAGTTGATAACAAAAAACGACCAAAAAACGAGAACACTAAAACATAAATCATATGAAAATGTCATAGTAGATGTTCGAATGCATCACCATCCGCTTCAATATATCTCTCTAAACGAATCCTAAAATCATCAATTACGTTTCGCATCATGTTAGCATTTATTGATGCAAATGCTTCTCGGATTCTGTTCTGCAAATCTTCAGGGGTTGTAGGCGGTGTTGAATAAACTTTTGTTTTAACGTATCCTCACAGGAAGTAGTCACAGGGGGTGTTTTACTTCATTTTTTTTGTAGAGGCTTGATTTTTGGTGCTTAACCATCTAAAGATATTTTCGTGGAATTTGAAAAAAAAGATCGATGAGTGAAAATTACATTTTTTAATTTTCACTAATTTCAAAAATAACAGAACAATCTTCATTCAAACATTTTAAATTTCAAAAAAGGTCGTTCAATAATAATAAAGATATATGCCCCGAAAGTATTAGCTGGGACACCTACATATATATATATATTGCTAGTTATAGGCATTAATCAAAAGTCAGTACTAAAAATTAATCTCCATTTTTAGTCCAAAGTTTTAGTACGATACGTGTCGTGTTCTAGCTACAACGAACTGTCAAAGTTGACATGTTAGTCGAAAAATGGAATTAAACCGAGAAATTTTCGCGCAATAATTTTTGATAATTTCCAAAGACAATTGTCTCAACAAGAATGCCTCGCCGAGTTAGTTTCTGTTATCGGCAGTGAAGCACCACATCAGTCAACAATTTCTCGTTGGTGTGGTCGGATTAGTCTTAGCGACGATCCAAAGGCAGCTGAACCAAGAACGGTAGTCACTCAGGAAAACGTCGATGCTGTACGCAAGCTCATCAACGAAGATCAACACGTGACATATAGGGAGATTGAGGCATCATTTGAGATTTCAAAGATCGCAATTCAAAAAAGTTTGCATGAAGAATTGTGTGTAAAAAAAAATAGTTTCCCATTGGATACCGCATTTGTTGACCGAAGAAAAGAAAGCAGCTAGGGTGAATTGGTGTCAAAACTCTAGACCGAGTCGGAGTAGGAAGCTCTAAAAACGTGTACAACGTCGTCAGTGGTGATGAATCTTGGATTTTCTCATACGAGCTAGAAAATAAACGCCAATCGTTTGTTTAGGTGTTCCAAGGTGAAGAAAAGCCGACAAAAGTCATCCGTTCTCAAAGTATCTCAAAAGAGATGGTAGCGACATTTGCCTCGAAAGCAGGTCATGTAGCAACAATTCCGCTACAAGATCAAAGAACTGTTACTGCCGATTGGTATACAACCATTTGTTGGCAGCAAATCATCGTTGAGTTACGAAAAACCAACCCCAAACGATGAATCATCCGCCACCAAGACAATGCACGTTTGCATACAGCTTGCAAGACAATAGAATTTTTAACGCAACAAAACGTCTAATTGTCAGACCATTCTCCTCCGTACAGTCGCGACCTAAATCCCAACGATTTCTTTACCTTTTCGAAAATCAATCGAACTGCGTGGTCAAAGATTCCAGTCGTCAGAAGGACCAACAAACGAGTGGGATAACTGCTTCCAATGTTGGTTCGAGCGGATGCAAAAGTGCATTGATTAACGTGAAGAATACTTCGAATAACAATAAAGTCTTTAAAAGCTATCTATTGTTTTATTCCAGCTCTGTATGCAAAACTTAAAAGACATCCGTCATTTATGCACTATTATTGTATTGTTGAGTTATCGATTTATTTATTTTTTTGCCCTGTAATTAGATGTATGTCTCTTATTATTATTATTATTATTAATAATACCCATAAGCAGTCAAATTTAAATCAGTGGGAGAACATTCTGGTCTGATGAAACCAAAATATATCGTCTGGGATCGAGTGGAAGACAATATAGTACGACGTCCACTGAAACAAGAATTGAATCATAAGCATACTGAAATTTCTTTAACACACAGCTCTATTATGCTTTGGGGTTGTTTTTTGCGGCACGGCATTGCTCCAATATATAGAATTCAAGGTATGTAATATGAACCATGTCAGCATTTGCGATACGATTGTATTATATCAACTGTGAAGAAAGCATTTGTGCAGGTGTTCCATTTTAGTCTATGGTCGTTTTTCATTCCAGAAAACTGGATTTTTCAAAAATTATGGAATAATGCGTAAGGAAAATAATTGTGCGATTTTAGAAAATAATACGGGTCCGTTTGGTTTGATCTGAATTGAACAAATTTCCACATTTATGCACGAAAACGATCAAAAATATACTGTCAAAGTATGCAACGATTATTTGATACAGAAATGAACAGTAAACATTTTTTGTAAATAATGACTGGGCCGCCTCAAAGCCTGGTTTGGCTCGCATCGACACCTTGTGGAGTGACATATAAGAGGGTGAAAAAAAACTGGTCCTACCTCGAAGAAACAGCACCTTTGGAATACCCTTCAGAATGAATATGCGAAATACTTGTTGTGCGGGCTGAACTCTACTCAAAAAAAGGTTTTTTTTAACGAAAAGCGAATATAATTTACGAATGGCCAATAATTCCATAATTATTAATTTAGAATAATTTTTCTGTTTCTATTGTCATTTTTAATTTTGGATTAATATATATGATTCTGTATCTTCAATTCTTGCATATTTTTAATTTTTTGATATTTTCTATTTGGTCAAATTTCCGTAAGGGCCAGTGTACACAAGGTTTTTGTGAGAAACGTCTATAAATAGGAGATGATATCAATTAAATCTACTGGTATTATTTTGCACGGGTTTGTATTTATACTCATTATTAAGGATCGGACGTCAGCTTTACATTCCAGGACTGGACTTAAATGAATAATGTAATTAGCAATTGGGCACAGTAATAGCAATAATACAATAACACGTACCATGTTGTACATTATGTATGTAATGTTCTAATGTATATACATATTATAAAGACTTTTCAAACTCGAGTTAGTCAACACTGCTGGATTCAGTAAAGATATTTACATCTTATGATATGTATATATAGAAGTAGATGCATCTATCGCGACTAATGTAAGCGGCAACAGTACGGCGGGCAGGCATGTGCGCCAAAAGTATTTTAGTTAAATCGTAAACGCCAAATATTATTGAAAGGTGAATAAGAGATTAGATTTTGATTACTGTCGTGGCAAGTGAAAACCTTCAAGTAAAACATGTGTCGACCAGCACATTATGGTGCTGTTGCAAGAGCACATTAGCTAGGATATTCACCAATAGGTGGATTGGGAGAGGAAGCTTGATAAGCTGGCCACCGTAATCACCACATCTCACACCTTATGACTTTTTTCTGTGGCCAACTAAAAAACATTGTTTACACAACACCTCCTACAACGGCAGAGAACACGCAGCAACGAATAATAAACGTCTTTCTTCAATTAAATGAGAACAGCATGGCTCAGAATGTAAATCTGTCGATACAGAGGTGGTTAAGTGCATGTGTAGAGCAGAACGAAGATATATTTGAACACATTTTAAATTATGATTGCTTTATTATGGAAAAATTTCAATATATAATTCTAAAACCAATAATAATAAAGAATTAAAAAACAGGTATTTGAAAAGCCAATAAAAATCGATAACCTACGCACGACATATTTAACACCTTGTATAAGTATTCACGTTGTTCAACCACAAAACAAACAACGTGTCACTCCATAAATTAAGAACACAAGAGTTACGCGAGGCACTGTAGTACATATTTTCAGATTAAGGCTTAAAATGTTAGATGCTGCAACTGTTAAGATTTTAACAAAATTAACAATAAAACTAAAACTAACAGTCGTAAGTGCACATATCCATATATCATTGCAAAGATAATTTGGTTGGCTATCATCATAATAGCCAGAAAGTATAGCAATCTAGTTAAAATAAAAAAGTTGAAGGTGGTTGCCGAAATTTGGAACAGCTTGTATATTTGTAAATAAAAATATAGAATGCACAGTAGTACTGTACGTAAAGTCTCATTGCTACAACGTTATTAGTTTTCATGCTAAGCTTCGCCGACACACTATTGCCGCACGCCGTAGAATGCACAATTTACGAGACACATATTTGCAAAAAATCGCTATTCGATTAGAGACATTTTAACATTTTTTATACAAAAAGTATTGAAAATCAAGCTTTAAATACTTTTTTGTACTCGCTTATCAAATCTGTCATTTCACGATTCGATTTGCGTGCGTAAAAAGTCACTTTAAACACGAGTGCGTAAAAGTAAAGTTGGTACTTCCTAGAACTTGATTAATTTAGTGACATTTTAAAATCATAAATCCCTAACCTTAATAATATGCTACCCGGTTCGTTGTTTTTCTAAGAAAATAAAAGGAAATGAAATAGAAATTGTTATATTTGGAAGGTATGTAATTCAATGTCAGAACACCAACAAATATTATATAAATTACCATTATTCATTCTTTTCAGAAATTGAAACGGAACAATTATTAAAAATTTTGATTGGGCAATTTTGACAACCAGAGATTGATACCCCAGGGATTAACTGGTTTGTTTGAATTGATCTTGATTGCGAAGGTAGAGTAACGTTGATTGTATTATTACATATATCTTGTATTTCAGATGTCGAACAAGTTGCAGGCGGAGTCGATATCTCTAACGAGGTCATTGTTTTAGCCAATTGAATTCTACTATGCAGATAATTTTCGATATATCCTTCTGCAACCGTAGATGATTTCCATCCACCATGCCTTTTAACTCCTTCGGGAACAGTGACCTGTGAACTCCTTCGGGAACAGTGACCTGTGAAGTTACTTGCGCTATCAAGCTGAAGGTACTCAGCTATTCGCATTGGAATTTTGCCAATTGTATTAAGACCAACAGGTGAACAAACACACTTGCCATTGCGATATGTTAAAAAGAATCGCTGCTGGCTGTCCGGTCTTAAATTTGCATATTGCCGAATTAATGCAATCCATTCGGGCTTAATGATTGCAAATGTACGGCTGTTACCTGTTTTAGTTTCTGGAATTGTTACGATAATTAAATTCGATTTAAATTCTGTGTCTCGCAATGACATTTTGCAAAGTTCTTCACGTCGACACGCTCCAGAAATACCCAATATTAATACAGCCTATAAATACATATAGTGTTGCATGGAATTTAAATATACGGAAATGACTTTACCTTCATTAGTAGGAACAAAGAATTTGGTGCTTCAACAATAAATTTAGTAATTTGTTCTTCGGTTAATACTGCTGATTTTTTAGGCTGATGTTCCTTCGTTATCTGTTTTAAATACGCTATGAGTTTTGCATATTTAGATATATCCGTATTATCATATATTATTAAGCATGATTTTAACATAGAATAAGTGGACCATAATGATTTATTTGATTGTAAATTTTGAAAATAAACTAATAAACAATTTTCGGAGTATTTTGGTATATTTTTAGATCTAGCCCAAGTTACAAATTTAGTATAAGTGTTTTTGTATACGTTTTTTGATTTTATGGGTAATAAATTGTCCACTGCAATATTGGCAGCTTCGCGAATTTCAGGCGGTGTACATTGCATTTCATTATCAGAATTCATGTTGTTGGTGAGGTTTTTATTTTGTATGGAATTTTTTGAATTTGATAATTTTAAATTAAATGTCACTTCAAATAATCAATACTGCCAACTCAATTTTTTTAAATTAATATCAAGAGATTAGTAGTGTGTCATAAACGATAACGTATTTAACAATATGTATTATTATTATAGTTCTCGTACAAAAAATATTGTACAAACTTCGTGCGTGAAACATTCGCGAATTCGTGTCCATAAAGCGCTCGCCGATGTTCACTCATTCGCGAAATATGATTCCACGCACTTGGTTCGTAAATAACTATTATATTCCTATTGTATATACCTAGAAAGCATGACTTGCGAGATAGTCGCAAAAAACTGATTTTCGATAACAGGTCCAGCAACATAGGCCAAAAAAGGGGGTGTCGACTAATTAATTCTCGGAAAGCTAAATACGGTTTTAATTTCTTCATTTGTATGTAAAAAGGGTTTATTGAAGTTTGCGCTCATTTTCTGCAAGTACGGGTATCCCAAAAACCTGGAATTTTCGGACATTTCAGTTTTTCACTAATAACTCCTAAACGATGAAAAATGTAACTCTCTTAGAAATTGAAGTACATAAAATTCTGCATTGAATAAGCACCGTATATTTACAATTACGTTGTACAGTCGTTAGGAATTTAGAGCTCTTAAGGCGATTCTACTTTTTTAAATGAAACAGAAATTTTAGTTTTTGAGGATATTTTTCCTTACATACTGGAAGGTACAAATAACGTAGATTCACAACCAAATAAAACAGATTTTATTGACGCCAATAAAACTAGTCCATAATGCAGCTGGTACATGTGTTTACTGCTATGTTTATACTTTTTAATATTTTATTAAATGTGATATTTTGAAGTCGGGTGGTATTTGCAAACATGTCTCTATGAGTGTTTTTGTTTATATGGATATGATAATTACCCTGTCGGTATCAGACAAAAAAATAAATATGTAAAAAAAACTATTAAGCATTCAAAAAGTACAATAAAAAGAGGATTTTCTGGATTTTGTTATGCAATATATAATTATAAAAAAAATATGTATTTTCAATTAATAATAATAACATTTACTTTTTTATTACAGTACATCTCAAATAAACTCATTTTAGGAGTTAAATTAAAATGAAATACAAATACATATACCTATACACATTAAAAGATATGTAATTTTAAAAAAAGTCACCAACATTATACAAGACCCTCTTTATCCATACATGGCACAATTCAGTTTTAAAATTATTTATTGGTAGCAATTTATTCATTCATTTGGTAGATATATACAGAGTGAGTTATTTCCTTGGATAAAAAGGATTGTGCCTTTATGAATAATGATACTTCAAAGCAGTTTTATTTGCTATAATAGCAATTTTTTGGTATTGGAAGCGCCTTTTATATTTATTATGTATTATACAGAATGTTTCATAAGTTGGTTACTGACCATAGTTACAGTTTTTTAAATAGAACCTATTGTCCTGTCCTCCCTTTTTTGTATTCTCCGTATAATTGTTAGATAAAAAGTAATAAGACAGTATATGCCTAAAATCTAAAGTTTTCGACTATTGCAGTTTTTCTGACAATTCAATGTTATTAAAAAAACTTTATTTATTGAGAACGATGTATTAGATGGCCGCAATTTTTGGTAGTGTTGTAGAAAAGGACCTAATACAGACATATTTGGGTTTTCTCAATTACAGTTGGATGTGCAGAACTGGATTAAACTTACATGACACATTTTTGTCTAAAAGTCAACTGTATATCGTTTACGTTTTGAATTGCTTACTAAATTTCACACCAGACATATAAAGCGTTACTATTTTAAAGTTCTGGGTTATTGTCATTTTTTGATATAATATTGTCAGTTTCTTGGTTATATCTGAATATGCTATAGTATACGGTGACATTATTTTATTTAAAAGTTGCTTCTCAGTTTACAGACTTAAGTTGTTGATGCTAGTTAGTTTAAATTAATTGAAGTGATTTCATAAGAAATTGTTCTAAAGAAAAGATTATATACGATTTTTGTACTGGGGGAACGTCAAATAAATTATTTATTATCCCAGAGAGTTGGTCTTTTCCATAATTGGTGTAAGTGTTGCCAGTAAATTTTGAATGTAGCATTACTTTGATGATTTTTTTTGGATTTGTTGTGCTTCTCATTTCACAACTTTTTCCAAATGAAGATGCAGTCAAACGTTTCCTTCTCTCAGAAAATCACAAATTTGAAAAGGATTGCTCCACGGTTGCTGACGACAACTGACTAATTTGGCTTTCTGTTTATAATAATGTCTTTAAAAATGAGGTTTTCCTTTTCTCCAATTCTTCTGGATCTATGTTAAATACATGTACATTGACTCCATAGTCGTCCTAATTGAGGTTGTGATACAATCGTCTTCTGCTATGGTTTTTTCCACGTCGCTTTACCAGCTGTTGCGTAAATTTGTTTGTATGAAACCCAGGACTCTTCTTTGTTATTGCCTTATGGACCACAGCATGAACTACTCTCTGCTGTTCACAGAGAGTCCTGCCAAATGACATCTCATTTCGTAACCTCCTTTCTTGGAATAGTCAATACGCTTTCCGCCCACAAATTGTGCTAACACAGAATTGTAGCGTTCAGCACTATTGTTAGTCATATTTCTTATTAAACTAGAGCTGTGTTGCGTCAACCTATTTACGCACGACATAATATCCTTAAAAAGACCGCAACTTTTCATTATAGGGGTCAAGTTCTTCTCATTCGGTTTCCGTCCTTTACAAAAATAGTCATCACAAGTTTCATGATCTCCAAATACACGCTTGACACTGTTATCTTAATCTTTAGCATGTGTTCACAATTTTGAGATCCTCTATATTTGATTGCACAATCAACAGAAAGACGGAGTCTTCGAATATTATTTTTCAAATAATGCCTTAAAAATATGTCTATCTCAGTACCTTTAGAGCTAAACCGTTTTAGGGTCAAGTCTTTAAGTTTAGTGATGTAATTCCTAAGAAGGTGATTAGAACATTCCACCTTCTGTACTACAAATGACCCGTAAGGTTTCACACTTAAAATTTTCTGTGCACACTGGAGTCACCGTCGCCAACCAAATATGCATATTTCACGTTATGCATTTCCATGCTTAGTTTGAATCCTGCTAGTATGATATCGCTTTCCATGGCCGAGCTTGATTCTTCCCAGTTTTTAAAACAGCGATGAGGCGCATCCTTATCTTTCTGGCACATAATACAGTATTTGTTTCGTATTCCCAAAAAAAGGATTTTCCCCGTCTTTTCCCCAACTATGCATGCTGCTCCGGATTTAGCGTTGTAATTAGATCGATAAGATCGTTTACACCTCGCGTCATCTGCAATCACAGTTAGAAGTGGTACATTATTTTCGTCTACTTGTCCACATTGTCTTGCAAGTTTGGCTTCTTCCTTTCCTGTCTCCATCATGGATTGCCAACGTTCAATATCAAAGATTTCATTCATTTCATCTTCAATTTTTTTATATAAGTTGTAAGACATTCCGGGCATATTTAGAGAACTAGCTAGTTCATTAAGTTGAGAAAATCCGCCACCAACGTTCACAATTCCTGTCACTGCAGCACCATTAGTATTTAGTTTGCCATCATTTCCATCAACTTTGCACATTTCACACTTAAAAATGAATTTGGATATAAATCCCCTTCTGACTTCTCGAATGCACTTGACAACACTGGAATTGCAGGAGAAAAGGTTATGGTGTTGCTAATTCATGGCTTGTTCAAATAGAAAGGGAACATTTACAAAACGCCTGCCAATTTTTAGTTTAAAGTTGTTACGGTACTACTTGATATCATCATCTTTATTTGAGACATGGACAATTGTTCCGTCGGCATCCTCATTATTGGTAAAATCCATGGAAAAATCTAACAGTCGTGGCGATCGTGTTTCGGCCATGGAAGTGCTTGGAATCGGGGTGGTTCGAATCGGATCTACATGTCTGAATGTAGACCTGATTTTGATAGGAGTCTCAACTATGTGTTTGCAAATATTCGTGTCAAAAGAAAATCATTAGTTGATTATGAATAGATTTTATTATTAGATGATAAATATATAATACCGGTCTACTGTGATTATGATTCTACAAAACAGCAACAGTTCTTGAATGTTTACAACATTGTTAATTACAAAAATGAATGGTATTTTTGCATCAGATTCCTAACATTCTACAAAATTACTAGTCATAAAAAACAAAACATCTTTTCGAAAGTAGGCCAGTGTAATTACTTATTTATACGGATGTAACAACTGATATTTAAATGTAACTGAACAAATGAACCCATTTTACATTTTTCTCCTAGGTTTCGAAAATGAAATTTTCGAATTTTTACCTATTCTTCCCACAAAAACGTGCAAGAGAATATAAATTATAATTTTCAAACACGTTGTAATCCTACAACTGAACTCAAGCATATTGAAATATATTCCCATTTTAATTTAATATCTAAGGAATTTTTTTTTACTTTACAACACTTATAAAACCAGATGTCGGCCGAGGTTCGACGACGATTGAGATCGCATGTAAAGGATAGAAAACTAACTCCAGCATTTACACGCTTCAGCAAGGCCTACATTTTAACAATACTATTTAATTAGTTGACAAGATAATATATTTCTAATTGCGGGCTGTTGTAGGTAAAGCTTCAAGGAACTTTCGTAACTTGTTGAATTTTGATGTAAGTCTTCCTTTTTAACCATAAATATTGTTAAAAGTAAGGTGATTTTCATGAACTTTACGATTTTATTACAAAAGAATGTGTACTTAATTTGAAAAACAAATAAGTTAGGAAAATTATGGATTCATCACAGATGCACTATAAAAAATTTCAAGGGTGTACATCAATTGGTATTGCCGTAGTTTTGTTAAGAAAACTGTTGAAAATAGGTCGAAATTCGGCCGGGTAGTATCGCCTTAATATCCGGATATTCGAGTATCAGAGTTACTCATTATAACTCGAAATCCGGATCCGGGTATCCGGATATCCGAATACTTGTTTAACTTAGATTCGAGTATCCGGATATCCGGTTTCGGATCTTTTATTATGGCGCCTCAAATATAAAGCTGTCCTTATTTGTATTCTGATTAACCCTTGTATCTATGATAGAGGTACCTACCTGGGTATTTTTCGTTAAGACTGTTTCAGATTTTATCTAAAGTTATTCTTTTGAGGATGCACGTTTATGCCATCGACAGCCTCATCAAAATAGTGCAAAATAATACAAATACTTAAGTTTGTAACACTTTGTTCATATTATTCTCAATATCAAAGTCTTTTAGACGTTGTATAACCGTGGTACCCGGGTATTTATATTGTATTTTGTGCATGATACATTCGGGCAACTCTTAAGTAAAATGGAAATAATTTAGAAACATACTATTAGATACGTACTACACTTTTTTTTATACACGTGTAGCATTCAGTCGTCGTTACAGAATGTTCATCAGAAATTGGACGATGCATAATTTGTGTATCAAAACAGCCGTTCTTCTGTAACTGCCGCTAGTGTGCACGCTTAAAAATTGATTACTTGTTACTTTTAAAATTGTCAGGCTTCCATTTAATAAATTTAAAAGCCGTCAACTATCAAAAACGCTTAATTAATCGGTGATTATGCTACCCGTTGCCATCGCGTCGCACTCAAGCAAACAACATACAAAGAAATAACTAAGAAAAACTTTAAAAGGCTGTATTCCAAACAAACAAAAAACTATGCGAGACACGGCGATAGACAGTTCCAACAGAATTTATTGTAAAATAATGGCTTAAATACATTGCAATGGCAATATTTGAGATGAACAAAAAAACGAGGTGTCTAGACGAGAATAAATAAAGAGTTATTGTTGAATTTAATATTTATGGGCAATATATGTCGGGCAGATTAATTTCAAAATGAATTATAATTTTGGAACGCAACTTTTTCCTTCAAACATAATTTGAATTTAAATCCGATTATTGCTGAAAATGTTGAACCAACAACCAGTTTTGGTGAATCAAGGGATTTAATTAAAACCGCATATTGTAATGCAAATATTTATGTAATCAAAAAGTAAAAAATTGTCTTGAAGTACAAAAAACTTTGATGAAAGGTTTGATATGCAGGTGACAAAATAAAAATTAAAAGTAAGAATACAAGGTTAATTGAATTTGCTGCGTTTGGAAGTAGTAAATGACTGGAGCAATTGATCTGACTTAAAGTCCTCATCATCCATAAGGTCTTCGAATTCATCATTGTTAGGTAGCAATCTTCGCTGTCGTTGAAGTTATGTTCGTCATCAATTTCATTTGGTGTATTTATGCAGGACGCTGCTCTGCAATTATAGCATACTGGAGAACATTTCATTGCAAGCAAGGGATCTTCCTGTAACCAAACGCTTTTCGGCACCCTTTCGAAAATTTGCGGGCAGTATTATTATTATTCTTATATGGTCAATTTATAAGACAGTAACATTTTCCCAGAAATGCATCGCTTAGGAGTTATTAGTGGAAAACCGAAAAAAAAAACGAAAAATTCGAAGTGTTTGGGACACCCCCAAAAATTGAAAATCCAAGACACGATTTTAAAAAAAATGGAAAAAATTGTCGTCCTCTGAACTTGCATATCTTCTTCACCCTTCATACATCACTAGCAGTAAATTGGTGCAAACTTCAATAAAATCTTTTTACATGCAAATGTAAACATTAACCCGTTTGCAGCCGTCCGAGATTGAATTAGCCTACAAATCCTATGTTGCCTAACCTATAAGAGCGAAAGACCTATTCGAAAACCTTTTTTTAAAAAATAAGAACACTTATTCATTAATATATTTTTAATTTGTGTGTTAATTTGTTTATACCATAACACCTGAATCATAATGGTAATTTATTACTCAGTGCAATTTGGATTAATGATTTGTTTTCGTAAGTCCAAAAAACTGCCGGCCTTGTTGCTTTCTATTCCTGCTGCCATCACAAGAAATTTACTAAAGTATAATTTAAATATTTGAAAGGCAGCTCTTTGATGTAATAAGAAATGAAGAATGTGAAGGAGAATGGAAAGCAACAGTAGCCTGCATTCATCCATGATGCATACGAACATTTATTGAATGCAAGTATCTGTCAGTAGTACAAGTACCTTAACGAATCAAGATTATATTTCCAATTCAACCCAGAATCTGTAAACTTAATATTTATCGGGCTATCACAGTGAATCTATTTTCGAAGCATGTGATGTAAATATTGTCAGTATGTAAAATTTAATATGCAGTGGAATTGTTCAGACGATATGTATTATGCACACTATGCACAGTCTCCGAAAAATGACTTTTTGCATAGTTTCAATAAATGGGAACCTCGCTGAGCTAGTGTGTAAATTTGCAAGGGATAATATCGAAAAATAAAATAATTTTTTTTATTGAGAAGTCTTTCGTCAAACCGCCCTCGTATAACTACAATTTGCAGTCCCCACAGGTCGTTCATATACTTTGTAAAATTAATACCGGTCATTTTACAAAAACTGTAGCAATTATGTATTTGTATAAATTAATGAAATATTTTTTTGGGTTTAACAACACGATTATAAAACTTAATAAAACTTTTTTACTTTCTTATACGTAGTATAAGGAAGTATTGTGATGATGAAAATTTTCGACCTCGAGATTTTTGCAGATGTCCACGTTTTGAAGTCCCCTGATACCCAAAAAGTGGTTTTTAAAAAATGTCTGTGTGTGTGTCTGTCTGTCTGTGTGTGACCACGATAGCGGTCAAACCGCTGTAGATATCAATTCCAAATTTTGTATTTACGTGTATAATCTCCCTCTTGAGATCTGTTTAGTTTTTCAGTAAAATCGGTAGACAGGAAGTAGCAATTTACTTCAGTGAAAAATTTGAATTTTGCCAATATTTCGTCAATTACTAAGTTTAAACAAATTTATAAGGAATTGAAATATACTCAAAATTAAATTTGAGACAAATTATCTTAAAAGGGTTTTTTGAAATTCCAACCGGAAGTAGGTCTTTTACTCTTATCGAAAATCAGTTTTTGCGAATATCTCGCAAGTCATGCTTTCTAGACAGGTACATTATGAGTATAAAAGTATTTAAATTATAATTTCAAATATCTTTTGTAGAAAAAAAATTTCATAATTGTGACCGGAAGTACCACTTTTACTCTTACCGAATAGCGATTTTTTGCAGATATGCCGTAAATTATGCATTCTATATATATTTATTAAGAGTACAAAAGTATTTCGAGTTGAATTTGCAATATTTTTTGTATACATGAAATTTCAAAATTCGGATCGGAAGTGGCACTTTTACTCTTAGCGAGTATCACTTTTTTTCGAATATCTTGCAAAGTATGTATTCTATAGGGATTTATTAAGAGAATGAGAGTACTTAGAATAGGATTTTGAATAAGTTTTGTATAAAAAATTCTTAAAATTGTATAGTTTGAAACGCTCATACGTATAAGAAAGTCGTGTGGTGGCCACACCTCATTTTTTGTTTTTAAAATCGTATCTTTATTTGTTCAAATATTTCATTTGTTCTTAATATTAATAATAATCTTTATTAGCATTTGCTATTAAAATATACAAACAGAAATTTAGAAATTATAACTTTTTCTATAATATACCCACGGACTAATTGTTCAAATATTTAGATAACTTTATAGTTACATTAAATCAGGTTTATTTTGATGTGTGCGAAAAAGGTGTTAGAAGTCATAATGAAGGTATGATCAGACTATTCGTGATGAAGAGAATTGATATCAATGTATTTGTTGACGTAATACATCTTTGTTTATTGCTGTATATTCGCCGCATATTTTGCTCATACCTTGTATACTATCAAATCAATGAATGAAAGCTAATTTTAGCCCAAAAGAAAGAAATGCGGATATAAATCTTCGGGAAAGCTTTGCAATAACATCCGTTTTATATAGGATGTACAATATACTTTATTGATTAATTGTCATCGTAAAGGACAACTCGTAAATGAGGAAAACTGTGTCAATCTTTTAAAATAAGTAAACCAAACAATAGTAAATTATTTATACATATACACCGGGTGAATCATTTCGGTGGATAAGGTAGATTAATTACTGGATAGATTTTTCGAAGCGGTTTTTTCCCTATGATGGCCGCTGATTGGAAGAGCACCTTTTCAATTTATTTTATATTATACAGAGTGTTCCATAAGTTAGTGGTTAACCATAGTTATACTTTTTAAACGGAACATCCCATATATTATTACGTTTTTGTATTCCCTGTATATTTCTCGGTGAGAAAATAATTATAAAGTATAGGCCTAAACTATAATGTTTTAGATTTATTACCATTTTTCTGAAAAATTCAATATTTTAAAAAATTATAATTCTCGAAAGCAAGGTATTAGATATCCATAATTTTTTGTAAGGTAATTCATAAAAAAATGACCTAATGCAGCTATGCTTCATTTCTTCTTCAACTACTAATTGCATGTGCAAAAAGCCGAATAAACTTACATTACATATTTTTCTCTAAAAGTCATTTTTTTCAAATAGAACTGCCTGCATATCACTTGACTTTTGAATTGCTTACTAAATTTTACACCAAAAATATGTAAAATGTTATTACTTTAAAAGTGACCATTGCGGAGCTCTTGGCATTTTTTGATATATTTTGCGGTGTATATGTAAATTATTTATACATATACACCGGGTGAATCATTTCGGTGGATAAGGTAGATTAATTACTGGATAGATTTTTCGAAGCGGTTTTTTCCCTATGATGGCCGCTGATTGGAAGAGCACCTTTTCAATTTATTTTATATTATACAGAGTGTTCCATAAGTTAGTGGTTAACCATAGTTATACTTTTGAAACGGAACATCCCACATATTATTACGTTTTTGTATTCCCTGTATATTTCTCGGTGAGAAAATAATTATAAAGTATAGGCCTAAACTATAATGTTTTAGATTTATTACCATTTTTCTGAAAAATTCAATATTTTAAAAAATTATAATTCTCGAAAGCAAGGTATAAGATATCCACAATTTTTTGTAAGGTAATTCATAAAAAAATGACCTAATGCAGCTATGCTTCATTTCTTTTTCAACTACTAATTGCATGTGCAAAAAGCTGGATAAACTTACATGACATATTTTTCTCTAAAAGTCATTTTTTTCAAATAGAACAGCCTGCATATCACTTGACTTTTGAATTGCTTACTAAATTTTACACCAAAAATATGTAAAATGTTATTACTTTAAAAGTGACCATTGCGGAGCTCTTGGCATTTTTTGATATATTTTGCCAACTATATGTATTTTATATGAATACGGTATTTTTGTACTGGAGGAATGTCAAAGAAATTATTTATTAGCCCAGAGACTTTACCAGCAGCGTTACCCAGGAAAAAGATGTCTCAGGACTAGTCAGGACAGATGCCTCTGTAAGAGTAATGCACACTTATTACCACTGGTATATTAGTATTATTTATTCAATACCATAGAGACCTAAATATATGGTAACGATGAAAATGAATTACGAATTCTTACCGCAACAACATAAAATCCTCACGTCAGTACCCGTGAAGTAAGTCGTTTGCAGGATATTAGCCAAACCAGCGTTGCAAGGACCTTAAAATAAAATAAACGTCATCCGTAATGAATACATTTAAATATTGCGTTGCACACCCATCATTTTGAAGCTACAAGAGTGTTCTGTTAATGAGTAATAAGTAAAATTAATGCCCACGCATTTTTTGATAATGTGTTATTTAAGGATGAAGCTTCTTTCAACATAGTAACGGAATAGTTAACACAAACAATTAATTTGTTACTTAACTTCTTGGCCGGTGGAGAGAAAGAACTGTTAAATTGTAGATACAACGACTAAAAAAAGTGGGGGGAACCAGTCGTCCAGCGAACAAATTCTTATTGTCAACCAAGGGATTCGAATAAAGAAATAATTCTAAAACGTAAAATAAAAAACTCTTTCCTTTTTTGCAGAAAATACGTGGAATCCCATAATATGATTAAAAAGATTAGCAAGGACAACGGGGTAGCATGTTTCTATATACCTTATTTCACCACTGATATAATATATAATGTACAAAGATGTATTGATCAAACAATTTCCGAAAATATGTCAACAACATTAATGAAAGTGAACTAGCTGGGATTGCCTAACCAGTTATATTTTGGTATTTCTCTGTTGCAGTTCAATACCATTTATCCGCAGTTAAATATATGTTGTTAGTATGTAACTGTCGTGTTGTATTGCCCACTTTACAGAGACGTGTGTTGCATGCTCCTGAAATTAAAATGTCCGTGTAGCACACAGACGAACAATTACGCTGTATAATCATGGGTGATTTCGGAGAAGGTTTGAACATTTTTCGAATAAATTGCATAAGTTTTGTTCTGCACAGCATACGTAGTTATTAGTAGTTTTATTTATGGTCGCGTTAAAAAGAAAAGAACACTGTTAAAGAAAAACATTTCATGTAGTTCAAAAAATAAATGAATTTTCATGTCTACAAATGTTCGCCTTGATATTGCATTGTATTGTGTGGCTTTTTTTGTCATTAAATTATAATTATTATGATTTATAGCTTTACTAGAAGTAAATAATATATATACAGGGTGTCCAGAAACTTTCCTGACAAACGATGACCGGAGATTCCTCAGATAATTTTAAGACAATTTAACCCAATTCACCCTAGTCCGAAAATGCTTCCTAAGGTCATAGGCGTCCGTTTTGGGTAGGTAAACGGTTATTTTAACGCATAACTTTTTTGTCTTTTACTTTTAAGCATTTGTGACACTAGATTATTAAATTTTCAGGTATTCTAGTACTAAAAGGTACTCTTACTTTAACTCGGTAGGATACACCGTTTTCTAGAAAAATCGATTTGAAAATTTTTCGTTTTTTCGTCATTAAAATTCAATTTATTATTTTTTGCACTAGTTCGCTCTGAACTGCCAACAGAAATAAAACCTACGTTTTTAATTGTCAAATTGTTGTCAGTTCGCGAAGTTGAAATGACGAAAGAGGAAATGACGAAAAAACGAAAAATTTTCAAATCGATTTTTCTAGAAAACGGTGTATCCTACCGACTTAAAGTAAGAGTACCTTTTAGTACTAGAATATCTGAAAATTTAATAATCTAGTGTCACAAATGCTTAAAAGTTAAAGACAAAAAAGTTATGCGTTAAAATAACCGTTTACCTACCCAAAACGGACACCTATGATCGGTACTAGAAATTCGCAATTGATGGAATCGATTCATCTCTGGAGGATACATAAGCATACCAGTTTTTGTTTTTCTAAATAGAAGCGTTCGGGAGATATTAAAAGAAAAACTAATTACAAGGCGCCATCTTCAAAGAGCTCTAGCTCCCTTAGGAAGCATTTTCGGACTAGGGTGAATTGGGTTAAATTGTCTTAAAATTATCTGAGGAATCTCCGGTCTCCGTTTGTCAGGAGAGTTTCTGGACACCCTGTATACTATTTATATATAATGGCTAAAAACACAGTAATGGTGCTGCTGGCTAAGGTTTGCTAAATCCATCTTTTCAGAATGTATGATAATATATACAGGTTGATTCAAGTAGCACGTTTATTAGAAAATATTCGAATTGGCAAAATATTATCAATATGAAATTTGGTAGCCGCCCATTTTATCAACTGCTGCAAGTCTAAATAAAATACATCCAAAATGGTGACACTTCCATAAAGACCAGAAATTGACGTCATCTTCGTTTTTGCAAATGGAAAGACCCCATTTCATTTTTATATTTGGATTTTATATTATATTATGAGTTCGGAACAGATTTTCCAACTCCCTTACAAAATTAAAAACCACTCATTTTTTTGACCAAATTTGGCTGACCATAGTTATAGTTTTTTACATGGAACAGCCTAAATATTACTACAAGTTTTCGATTTATTACCATTTTCCTATGAAATTCAATGTCTCTATAAAATTATATTATTTCTCTAAAACGACGTATTAGATAGACACAAATACAATAGGTCCTAATACAAGCACATTTAATTTTTTTCAATTGCTAATTACATGTACAGAAAACTAAAATTACATCTAAAAGTATTTTTTTAAATGGAACAGCGTGTATATGGGATCATTTTTGAATCGCTTACTAAATTCCTTGACATTCCTCCAGTACCAAAATACCGAATTCAAATAAGACATAAAACTGGCAATATCATATCAAAAAATGACAATAGCTCACCACGGGTCATTTTTAAAGTAATAACGTCTTATATGTTTTTGGTGTAAAATTAAGCAAGCAATTCAAAAATGAAAGGACATACAGGATGTTCCATTTCAAAAAAAAATACTTAGACAAAAATGTGTCAAGTAATTTTAATCCAGTTTTCTGCGCATGCAATTAGTTGTTGAAAATAATAAAACATGCTTGCATTAGGTTCTTTTATTATGAATAAAAATACCAATAAATTGTGGCTCTCTGATACGTTGTTTTCGAGATATACTTTTTTTTTAAAAATACTGAATTTTTCAGAAATATGGTAATAAAACTTTAGATTTTAGGACTATACTATCCTATTACTTTTTGACTAAGAATTAATTATACAGCAGTAGAAAAATGTAATAATATACAAGGTATTCAAAGTATAATTATCGCCAGCCACCAAGTGATGAAACACTCTGTATAATACAAAATACATTTAAAAGGTGCTCCTAATGAGTGGCTATCTTAATGAAAAAATCGCTTCGAAGTATATTTTCTCATAAAGTCACAATCGGTCTTCCCCACGGATATGACACCCTGTTTATACATGCTATAAATCTTAAATATACTCTCCTTTTAACACTGACAATTTGGAGTAGAAGGGATTTTGGATTTTACTTGTTCTTCCTAATATAATTAAACAGGGTATATACTAACTCACAATTTTGAAATTCCCTGACTTTTCCAGGTTTTCTAGGGATTTTCAATCAAAATTCCAGAAGAATTTTCTGTTCCTTTTCAAAGTAACAGAAACATTATTATTTATTTATTAAGAAAATATATAATTAAAAAGAAAACAATAAATTCTTTACCGGCTTACGTAACAATTAACAACTAAAAACTAAATTCTAATCTTTGTACTTGTTGTTGTATTTTGAGTAGGACTAGGGTACTACTTGTTATTATGAACAGCTAGTAACTTTTTAAATAAATAATGACTACATTTCATTAAAAAATTTCTTTATCAATTAAAGATTCTCTTTGCTTTGTCTTTTCCTACTCTTTTCTTTTTCGTCTGCTCCAGCTTGCAGCAAATTCTTTTTTTGCAGATCTTCATTATATTTAGCGTTCGTGCTTCTAAAATAATGTATCATTTTTTTATCAATGTCTACACCTTCTAGTCCTTTCTCCACCATTGCATCATATACAATCCTTTGTCCAATTAAAGACTGTTCAAATAAATTATCAGTCAAACACTGTCTGTTCACAGAGAATCCCCTCTCAACAGCAGCGTTCCCATGTGACAATGTCATAACAAGCTTGACAAATTGAATCACCTCCTCTGGGGCACTTTCTTGTTGGCATAAGCTAAAATATAATTTGTCCAATCTGCCAGTATTTTCTTTTTACGCATCCTTTTTTAAATACCAGAATATCAGTTTCCTTGTCAATTTTTCTCAGTTCCAATTTTGTTGCAAATCCTAGACTGACACCATCATTTTTTTATCAATGTCTACACCTTCTACTCCTTTCTCCACCATTGCATCATATACAATCCATTGTCCAATTAAAGACTGTTCAAATAAATTTTCAGCCAAACACTGTCTGTT
Source organism: Amphimallon solstitiale (assembly GCA_963170755.1). Classification (NCBI taxonomy): domain Eukaryota; kingdom Metazoa; phylum Arthropoda; class Insecta; order Coleoptera; family Scarabaeidae; genus Amphimallon; species Amphimallon solstitiale. The sequence continues at coordinate 13,216,079 of OY720684.1, forward strand.
CACAGAGAATTCCCTCACAACAGCAGCGATCCTGTGTGACAATGTCATAACAAGCTTGACAAATTGAATCAACTCCTCTGGGGCACTTTCTTGTTGGCATAAGCCAAAATATAATTTGTCCAGTCTGCCAGTATTTTTTTTTACGCATCCTTTTTTAAATACCAGAATATCAGCTTCCTTGTCAATTTTTCTCAGTTCCAATTTTGTTGCAAATCCTAGACTGACACCTTTTTGTTTTAATAAATCTTCCTAAAATTGTGATCATTCGGTCATGCAATTGTTCGTACAATAGAGGTGCCAAGGGTTGATCTGCTTGAAATTTTCTTAAAAATGGCTGTTAATCCTCTGCTACGCTTTTAAAAAAAGGCCAACTTACATGCTATCATTTTATCATCTAAACATTGTTTCACAATTTCATAGCTTCCACATTTCCGTTCCTTCTTTTCGAGTTTGGCGTGTTCTATGAATTTTTTTAAATGAGGTATCATGTCTATAGCTCTCTCTGCAACTTGAGCATTTTCCAGCCATCGCACAGCGCAAAATTTATTGGGAAATTGACATGAGCCAGTATAGCGAATAAAATCAGCTCGTCTGGCTGGTATATTTTTAAATAAGTTTTAAAGAGCTCGCAGAAATTTTATTACAACAGTTTGAGACTGGTTACTTCTCAAGGCACATTTAAATGAATTGTGGACCGTATACAATCCACAACTTCCCAATTCTAGAATGGATGGACCATCAGGCGTTTCTAGCTCCATTTTACGGTCATTGAGAAGTTTGAAGTTCACATTTGGGCCATCCATAGAGAGTTGAAGTAAATTTTGCATATTGAAGTCTTTTAAGGCGTTTTTCAAAGCTTCTAGAAGATCTGCAGCAGTCGTGTAGCCCAGAAAGGATGATTGATCAAATTCTTTGTCGTCTGTTTTAATTAATTTTCCCTGACTTATTTTATAAATCAAGCAAATTCCCTGACTTTTCCAGGTTTTCCCTGTTTTCCAGAAAGTATACACCCTAATTAAACTTTAATTCTACATTCTAAACTAAATGCTTTAGTTTTAGTGTTATGGTGGCAAACAATTTGTGCTTATTAAACTGCAAACCACTGCAAACACATGTAAAAGCAAAAATATTTAAAAACTTCAATTATTATGCATTAATTTTGAAGTGTGGTGTATTTTTCGTAAACGTTGTTCATGTCTTTATCCAACGTGGATAATAATACATAATAGGTGTAGAAAATCATGTCGTAATGCAAAATCTGAACGAATTGCACGATAATAGGTCAAACAATCTAAGTAGTTTTAGGTATGTGTGAGAGCTTTATGTTTCGTGCTATAACTTGATCAATTTCTGATAACGTGCGCGATATATGGTACTAGTTTACGTTGTTTTAAAATGTGTAAAAGCTCTCTCAAAACACATTCAGTTGCGTTTTAATGTTTGAAGTAAAATTGCATCTATACATGAACACATAGAGTAGCAACACGTTTAAATAGTGGTAAAGAACAGTGAAGACTTGTACTTCATTACATTAAGTCATGATTTGCGATCCCTTAGATCACACGTCAATATACCGTATGGCAAGAGAAGGTTAAATTGTTTATAATATTGTTATTTACATATTGCAATTGTAATTATGTAATTAGCATTTATAATTTGCATTTTACAGATAGCGATGAAAGTGATGGAGAAGGAAGTTTGGGAAATGTAAATAGGGTTATTATGAGACCACCTGGTCATAGTGGTAAAGCTAAACGTGGACATTTATGTTTCGACGCCTCGTTTGAAACTGGAAACTTAGGAAGAGTTGATTTAATTAACGAACATGAATACGACTTGTTCATAAGGCCCGATACTTGCAGTCCAAAATTACGATTTTGGTTTAATTTTACTGTCGACAATGTGAGACAAGATCAGGTAAATTTATTAAATAGTATATATACTTCAATATTCTGTAATGAGTTGGTAGATACTGCATTTAATAAAATGCAGAAATCACTTTCAATAAAACTAAGTATTTGTGTATATACTGATATAAGCTAAATTACTAAATGTTCCTGTAAAGAACAGCTTTGTTAAGTAGACATTACTAACTAGATAAACCATAAACCTTAAATGACAGAGATTTAGAAATTGAAAGTGAGAGACATCTGACATTGTTGTTTAGTAAAATCCGTTTGAACTTAAGAACAAAAGCAGAAAATACACTTTCTACATAATTTATTACGTCTGATGTAAGACCTATAAATGTTTTTCTAATTTATCCAATTTCTTAGCTTAGCGGCTCAACGAGAAGAGCAAATTTTCAATATGCAAGATTTAAATTAACTTTTAATTTGATGTAAATTTTTTATTCATCTTTGTATATAATATCATGACTTTGAATTAACACGAATTTCCGCCGTAATGCAAACCACAGACACATGTTTCAGACTCGTTAGTTATCGACAGTACGGTGTGGCTGAGAATACAGACGGATATCCTTAGGGATAAGGAACAATAAACTAAGGAACATCAGGAAGACTGACAGCCATTAGAATCATCTGTCAGAAGATTCTCGTATTTGAGGCACTATCTACGTCACGGCAATGTCCGTTGATATACTCGAAACCGGAAATCTAACAGAAACTTTAATGGCGCCATGTGTTCCTGATGATTTTAAGTTTACAGTGTCTATCTCCCAGAATGTTAGCTATTCCGTACTGTTGATGACCAGCGAATCTGAAACACGTGCCTGCAATTGTACTACAGCGGCAACTTCAGTCAAGCATTTTTCCTTACTATTAAGTATTCGTGTTATCTCCCTTCCTATGACTTCTAGGTCAAATATCACGCAGATTGACATTGTCTACCTCGTACTGATGTCGTTAGTTGTGTTCAAACCCGAAAATCTCCTGAATGAAACTACAAATGGCTGCCGTATATTGTTTCTATCTTCAAGGATATCCCTTCTTATTTCTTAATTGCATCATACTGACTATTTCTATCACTTCTGAGTCAAATAGCACGCAGATTGACAATGTCTACCTGGTACTGATGTCGCTAGTTGTCCTCAAACCCGAAAATCTCCTGAATGAAATTTCAAATGGCTGCCGTCAACTGATTCTACTTTCAAGGATATCCCTTTTTATTTCTTAATTACATCATACTGACGTTGACCAATGGGTATGATACTGTCCACGGTTGCACTACAACGGTAATTCCCGTTAAATCTTGCTTCGGTGCTGTTTTTTTCATTTTTCTTATTTGTTTTACTTTTAAAATAGGGAAATGTTGATATAATCAGTGGTACCTATTTTGCTAATTTATCCACGTTTCAAGTCCCCTGATACTGAAAAAGCGGTTTTTAAAAAATAGCTGTCTCTAATCTCTCTCTGTGTGTTTGACCACGATAACGGCCAAACGGTAAAATATATCCAAAATTTATATTTAGGAATTTAATGTTCCTCGGGAGATCTGATTAGATTTTCAGTGAAATCGGGTAAACCGGAGGTAGTACTTTGCTTCAGTGGAACATCCAATTTTACCAATATGTCATCAACTACTAAGTTTAGACACATTTCTAGGGAATACGGGGGCTGCTCTCTTTCCGCTGACCACTGAAGTAGAACACAATTCATTTTCAAAAAACATTTATTTATAATGTTTCAAAGTATTGTCCTTCACAGTCAATGCATTTTTGCATCCGTGAAAACCAATCTTGAAACATTTTCTCCAATCTTCTGGCAGTAGTTTGTTTATTTCATTTTTAATGGCATCAACCGCTTCTTCGGCCAATGTAAAACGTAAACTCGCTGAAATAAATCATTAGGTGCTAGGTCTGAACTATACGGTGAATGGCCCATTATTTCTATGTTTTGGGCATTCAAATACTCAGTTGTTCGAGCGGCAGTGTGGGCCCGAGCGTTATCTTGATGCAAGCTGATCCTTAGTCTTGGATGTTTTTCACGAACATTTTGGAGAAACTGATGAAAACAAACTGAATCAACAGTAGGACTATCCTCCAGTGCTACAGTGGAAACATGCCCAGTAATTCCAAAAAATGTGACGACCATCTTCTTGTATCGAGTTTTTGACGAGCAACTTTTATTGAAGCCGACTGATTCTCAAAGACCCAAACTGCCGATTGTTGCCTTTTTTCGGGATTATAGCATGTTTCCTCACATGTGATGATGTTGTACACCAAATGAGACCATTTAAAGCGATCTAGTATAGATCTGCACCATCTCACACGGTCTTCTTTCTGAATTGAAGTCAAGTTGTGGAGAATCCACAGAGAACAAAGCTTACGGACCTTCAAATATTTGTGTAAAATAATGTTAATTGCTTTCACACCAACCTTTAAAGTTGCTTGAATGCTTCTGACAGTAGTAGACCGGTCTTCTACAATCATGTTTCGAATAAGAGCATTTTTTTCCCCTGTAACTGCCGTTTTTGGCAGGAGAGTCGACCGCGTTGAAATTCATTGTACCGCCACTTTACAGTAGTGAAACAACTCTACTTGTCACCAAACACTCGATTGATTTAGTCAAAACATTCTTTACGGCTTACGGCTTTGACTACTTGTCACCAAACACTCGATTGATTTAGTCAAAACATTCTTTACGGCTTACGGCTTTGACTACTTGTCACCAAACACTCGATTGATTTAGTCAAAACATTCTTTACGGCTTACGGCTTTGACAACTGTCATTATAAACTTGTAAACAACTGATTTAAATTATCACAAAATTTGTCGCAAAATATCATCGCCTACTAGGATAGGCTCAGCGGAAAGAGAACATCCCTCGTATTAAAACACCCGAAACTAAATCTGAAACATTTTTTATAAAAAAAGTGTTTCTAAATTAGTTTCTTGCGAATGTATTCAGGCGTTCTTGACAGATATATTAAGAGTATGAAAGTATATGAAGCTTGATTTTGAATAATATTTGTATACAGAAAAATTCTAAATTCGGACCGGAAATAACACGTTTACTCTTACATAATAACTGTTTTTTTTGCAAATATTTTACAAATTATGCGTTCTATACAAATTTATTAAGAGCATAAAGGTACGAGGGATATCCGATATTGAAGGTACACGCCAAAATTTCACTAACACATATATATCTAAAGAAAATATTTAATACATTCTACAAAAATCTACCTACTTTTGTTTACTTCTAGACATATTCTCCATAAAGATTGAGACATTTATAAATACAAATAAAAATCGAAGGAAGACAAATCGGGACTATATGGCGGATGTTGGAGCACCTCCCACTTCCGCTGTCTCAACCACTCCTTGGTTTGATTTGACGCGTGCGGTCTTGCGCCGTCGTGCAAAAGTTTAACTCCTTGCCGTAATCGTCCTGGCCTTTTCCTTCTAATGGCTTTCTGCAATTTCTGGAGAGTTTCACAGTATCTGTCATTGCTGATGGTTGTGCGCGGTTCAAGGAATTCACAGAGCAATACGCCTTCACTATCCCAAAACACGGTGGCCATGGTTTTGCGGGCAGATGGTTGAGTTTTGAATTTATTTTTTTTTTTGAACTGGGGAATCTGCATGGACTGTTGTTTCGAATCTGGGGTGAAACCCAGGTTTCATCTCCGGTAATGATGCTTTCAATGAAAAAATCCCCTTCCTGTTGGTATCGGGTGAGATGTTGAAGTGACGCACTCATTCGACTGGTTTTGTGGTTCTCGGAGAGCATTTGAGAGGAAACTTTGCGAAAGTTTAGGTCGCATATGATTTCATGGACACAACTCTTAGGAATGCCAGTCATTTCCGCAATTTCACGAACTTTAATGCGACGATCTTCTCTAATCAAACCTTCTACAATTAAGCAGTTTTCATCCGTGTGTGAGGTCCTTGGTCTGCCTCTGTTCTTCTCCGGATCATCAAACAAGCCCGTTCGTCCGTCTTAAAATTTTTTGCAGCAAACGCTGACTTCTTTTCGGCTTAAGACCTTCGGGCCAAAAACGCCCTCTAATCTACGATGAATTTCGCTCTGGTTAACCCCTTCGGCTTGCAAAAATCGCACGCACTTCACACTTGGAATACTCTGCGATTACACACGCCATGTTTGTTTGCTTCCCTTACGCTACTAAATTGAGTCTTACACACAACAACGCTCCAGACTCTTCTACCACGTCTCAACCGGTCTAAACATGCATATGGTGACAGTATTTCGCTTACGGTGTTTGTTTCACAGCCACTTGTACCATTAAAATCGACTTGACAGGCAGCGTGACGGGATATTCAAACTACCGTCACGCTGGGATAAATGTCTCAAAGTTTTTTGTAGAACGTATTAAATATTTCCTTTAAATATACAGGATGAGTCATTAGTAGCCGCTTCCTCGATTGCTCCTTTGTATTTTAAATAAGAGAAAAAGCAAGAGGCGGAAGAGTTGCAGCTCTGACGCACTTCCGGTTTCACCGGATATGCATTAGGATTATTTTTTTTAAATGACTCTTCCTATATATTTTTGGATTTTCTAGTACTGTTTTAAATTGTCTATTTAACTGTTTTTTCTTTTTCAAAATTGAACTAACAGTTTTTGAGTTATTAATTTTTTTTGGAAATTTTTGTCCAAAACGCGTGTTCAGAAAAAAAATCATATTTGCATGGTTTTTAAGTGTAAACGCATTAATTTTAGTGGTGCGTGTAGACAAGAAAATTCTGCATCATTTGGTATAAGTTGCATTCGACAATACCTCAAGAAACTTTGTTTTTTCAAGGCCTACTCCTGGAAATTTTCACATACCAGAAACTTATTTTTTTTAAATGGAACACCCTGTATTTTATTATGGTATTTTGTTCCTTTTTTTAGTCTCTTTCATTTTGTTAACTATGTACTATACCTATCTTGTGTAATTTCTGAGATAATCACTATAGGAGTAATCAGCGGTCAAATAATGAACTACGAGCGTTGTTCTATGCACCCCAAATATTCGTTTAACCAATGGGAAGGCCCGACTGCCTGTCTCAACTGTCAGACAAAGTAAAGATTAAGCGTCCTATACCTATCTTGTGTAATTTCTGGGATAATCATTATAAGAGCCAACAGCGGTTAAAAGAACGCTGTTGTCGGTTGAACGAATATTTGTGTGCAATATTCGTTCAACCAATGGGAAAGCCCGGCTCCCTGAATTACCTGTCAAACAAATTCGGTAAACGTTTATGTCAAATTTATGGAAGCATCTCTATTTGTTATCATCAAAATGAATTATTTTCATGAAGAGTTAATAGAAATGATTTACATTTTGGGTGAATCTGAAAGAAATTCTTTCCTAGCATCCAGGCTTTATGCACAGCGATACCCTGATAGAAGGCATCCGAAGCCAGAGGCCTTTGAAAGTGTAAAGGAACGGTTCGAGAGGACTGGAAGCATAAAATATGAAAAAAAAAGAGCGGACAAAACCAATAACTGGTGAGGAAAATGAGATTATGGTACTTACGAGTATAGTCGAAGACTCACATACTAGTACTAGGAAAGTTAGTCATCAGTTAGATATAAGTCAAACTTCAGTATCCCGAGTGATTAGGAAACATAAATTTCATCCATATCATATTAAATTAGCACAGGAATTAGATGAAGGAGATTTTCAGAATCGGTTAAATTTTTGTCAGTGGGCATTAGATAAATCAGCAGAACAGCCTGAATTTCTCAATTTTGTGTTGTTTACTGACGAAGCCACTTTTCATAAAAATGGATACGTTAATCGTCACAATTTTCATTATTATGACACACAAAACCCCCACTTTATTCGACCTGCAAACATTCAGAATCGTTGGTCATTAAATGTTTGGGGGGGAATAGTAGGTAGTTTCATACTTGAATCTTATTTCTTTGACGGAACTGTTACTGGAGAAGAATATCTTCGTTTTCTAAGAACGGATTTTCAAAACTTTTTGAAAAATCTTCCTCTAAATATTATTATTGGTCGTATATGGTTTCAACATGACGGAGCTCCAGCTCACTATAGCCATCAAGTTCGTGAATACCTAGATGAGGATCATCAATTTCAGAACAAGTGGATTGGGCGGGGTGGTCCTGTACCATGGCCCGCAAGATCACCGGATTTATCCAAATTAGACTTCTTTTTGTGGGGATACGTAAAAGGTCTAGTTTATCAAACAGTGCCCACTACCAAAGAGGACATGAAAATTAGAATTAGAAATGCGTTTACAAGAATCAGTCAAAACGTTTTACGTAACGTTAGTACTTCTTTGGAAAACAGAATACGCACGTGCATTGTACAGAATGGTAGTTATATTGAACATATTTGATGAAATTTGTTTGGCTTACTTTAGTTTGTTGTTGCTTTGATTAATAACTATTAGGTTATTTAAATTGCGTTTTTATATTTGTTTTGTTTTGTCTTATCAATTTATAATTTCGAAAAGCTGCAGCTATCTATTCTGAAGAGCATTAACTAAATGAATGAATACGAGCAATCAGGCAAAGTAAATTTTAAAACAAATATTGGAACTGAACATTGCTGGAATTACAAAAAAATTAACTGAAAATGCAGTAGTCTGTAAAATTATGACTCTTGGAATAGTTAGGTTTAATCTTGACTTTGTTTAACAGTTGACACAGGCAGTCGGGCCTTCCCATTGGTTAAACGAATATTTGGGCTGCATAGAATAACGCTCGTAATTCATTATTTGACCGCTGATTACTCCTATAGTGATTATCTCAATTATCTCAGAAATTACACAAGATAGGTATAGTACATAGTTAACAAAAATGAAAGAGAATAAAAAAGAAACAAAATGCCATAATAAAATACAGGGTGTTCCATTTAAAAAAAATAAGTTTTTGGTATGTGAAAATTTCCAGAAGTAGGCCTTGAAAAAACAAAGTTTCTTGAGGTATAGCCGAATGCAACTTATACCAAATGATGCAGAATTTTCTTGGCTACACGCACCACTAAATTTAATGCTTTTACACTTAAAAACCATGCAAATATGATTTTTTTTCTGAACACGTGTTTTGGACAAAAATTTCCAAAAAAAATTAATAACTCAAAAACTGTTGGTTCAATTTAGAAAAAGAAAAAAACAGTTAAATAGACAATTTAAAACAGTACTGGAAAATCCGAAAATATATAGGGTGTCATTTAAAAAAAAAATCCTAATGCATATCCGGTGAAACCGGAAGTGCGTCAGAGCTGCAAGTATTTTTAGAATATGTGCTCCAAGCAACCATAACTCTTCCGCCTATTGTTTTTTCTCTTATTTAAAATACAAAGGAGCAATCGAGGAAGCGGCTACTAATGACTCACCCTGTATATGTTAGTGAAATTTTGGTTTGCACCTTTAATATCGGACATCCCTCATATTTAAAGTTGGATTTGGAATATTTTTTATATAAAAAAGGAATTTCAAAATTCGATTTAGAACAACTTTTGTATTACATATTTGGATAGCACACACGTAAAAGAAAGTCGTGTGGTGCGAACACCTTATTTTCTAATCATTATTTCACAAGAAGTAGTAGCTACATATGTTTTTTCTATTCGTACAGCTTTATAAAGATGGGGATGAACAGACATACATTTACTAATAGGATATACGTATTTGATATTCCAAGAACTGAATACCTTGGTATATAATTTTAATGCAATTAAGAGACTATTTATAGGCAAAGTTTCTTTTTTTTTTTAATTATCAAGTTGGAAATGTTTGCTGCAAATTTTGTTGTACCTTGTAATTCGAGATATCCGTTATGATTTAATATTTCAGAGAGTAATATTTAACATCGTGAACATAAGCAAATCTAGAAATTTGTTCAATTCAAACATGACTCCTTTGGTAAAGTCGACAACACGTCCTAAATGGTAAGTATATACTGAATACACTACACAACCATCTACAAATATAATCGCAGTTCAGAAAAAATATTACACCTATATGAAATTCAAGTATTAATCACCTAAATTTTTTTTTAATAAATATCATATTGTTCAGGTTATTTTATTATTTAATTCGGCTAAAGACTACATTTTCTACTATGCAATGATATGATTCTTTCTTTCCTTTTGATTGTATAACAAATACATTAGCTGTCTATTATAAGTAGAATTAACAGGTGTAAAGGTGGCTATACACATGTAACAGAACATCGTAACGTAACTGCTAATGTAGCTTTGTCGCGCAACATTTTCTGTTGCGACAAAGCTACGGTGTGATGCATTTTTGAGGTGCAACAGAACATCGTCGCGTACATAATACCGTCCCATCCCGCCATGAATTTAGCGACTGAAGAAGAAAAAAGGCGAAGGCTCTGATGGCAGACGAAATTCAATGCGAGTAGAACTGCATAAGTCACTAACTGAGTTAGTGTCTTATACAAAAATTTTACACGAATGTCCCCACAAACTTGAGTTTTTGATAAATTTAATTGATCTTAAAAATAGCTGGAAAAGATACGAAGAGAAACACTATTTCTGTTCGCCATATTGTTCGCACTAACTGAGTTAGTGACTTATACAAAAATTTTACACGAATGTCCCACAAACTTGAGTTTTTGATAAATTTAATTGATCTTAAAAATAGCTGGAAAAGATACGAAGAGAAACACTATTTCTGTTCGCCATATTGTTCGCACTAACTGAGTTAGTGACTTATACAAAAATTTTACACGAATGTCCCCACAAACTTGAGTTTTTGATAAATTTAATTGATCTTAAAAATAGCTGGAAAAGATACGAAGAGAAACACTATTTCTGTTCGCCATATTGTTCGCAAATCCCGTCCCGTAGTTTTTAGTAACCAGCCAACCAACGTGACTAGCGCACGAAATTGTCTGAAGTAACGAAAATTGAGTACTGCGCAGTGATTAAATATTTAACAAAAGAAGGGCATACACCTTATCACATTAAACAACGTTTAGACGGCGTTAACGGTGATTCATCTCCTTCGTATTCAACTGTAAAAAAGTGGGCAAAATGTTTCCGTTTTGGACAAGAATCCCTGGAAAATGCCGATCGGTCGGGTCGACTAATTGAAGTGATAACGCCTCAACAAATATCAATTATTGAACATTTAGTGCTAGAAGATCGCCGTTTGAAAGTGAAGGAATTGGCAGTGATAACAAACATTTCCGAAACAAGTGTTTGCCGAATTCTCTATGACCATTTGGGTATGAATAAAATTACTGCTAGATGGGTAGCACTTCTTTCTGCTCTCGAACGTGAACGTCGAGTCGAATGTGCGCAGTCGTTTTTAAACATGTGTGGAGACGAGCCAAAACCGATTTTGGAGTCCATTGTCACAGGGGATGAAACAATGGTTCTGTTTTACGATCCTCTATGGAAAAGGGTGTCCATGGAATGGCGGCGACCTGATGAACCTCGTCCCAGAAAGGCGAAAGTTATTCAATCAATGAAAAAGGTGATGGCCACAATATTCTGGGATTGTGAGGGCATTTTGCTAATTGACTTTAAAGAGCGCAATGCATGTGTGCAAGGGTATCGAATTATTAATTAATTGTTGTAATAAATGTATAGAAGTTAGGGGAGATTAGATTGAAACATAAAAATTCTTATATTGTTCCAAGTTTCTTTTTTGAATATCAGGCCGAGAATTTATGGCGCCTACCTCGTACGCTGATGCGAGATTGCGTTCACACTTGATATGCGACGGTGTTACGTTATGATGTTCTGTTGCATGTGTGTAGCCACCTTAACATTAGTACAATGTTCTTTGTTAACACTGTCATACAAAACACGGAAAAATATTTCAAGACAAACGTTTTTTGCATTTATGGGTTTTCCCATCAAAAATTATTTAGTCTTATATGTTAAATGCTTCATTTGCGCGCAACCACAACTAATTATTTTTGAACGAAACATATTGTATATATATCATTACATGTGCCTATTCCTTGGGCAATTTTCATATAAGTTTGTATAATAGTATATTATGCAATGAGCATTTAATAATAGCTATTAAGACACGAGTAAGAAAATTACAATACGAGGCGAAGCCGAGTATTGTAATGAATACGAGTGTCTTAATAGCCATTAAATGCGAGTTACGTACACTATTTTTTCTACGACCCCATAATAAAACATTATTTTTTGAACATTCCATTTCATAAATTGAGGTTAAAATTTTCCATGCACCTTTGGGAATTTAGCTGGTAATAAATTGTTCGTGGTTACTAAGGCTTGTTCCATAATTTCTGGTGGACTCAAATTTTACATTTAACTGTCATTATCCCTCATTTTTACCGTTTATATTTTCAAAAAAGCACAAATTTTAAGTACTTACTTATAAATTGCAGAGAACTGTCACATTTATTTAATTTGTATATCTGTCAGATATGCAGTCGCCATATTGAATATTGTTTCAATATTGAAATGTCGCATTCCTATTGGATATAAACTTGTATCGTAATGAAAAATCTGTATTCCTATTGGATATAAACTTGTATCATAATGAAAATCTGTATCGTAATGGACATCGTTAAAGTACAGCTTCGGCATTTCTAATAATACAATTAAAGTATGGGAGTAGAAAAAATAACATATGCTTATGCCTATTCGTTTATCAGGTATTTACACTTGTCGGGAATTCTGATAGGTGGCGGTCTTCCCAAAACACCAATAGTTCAATAACGAAATACTCCAATATCATACAACGCTAGTGATAATTAGGAATTGGAAATCAGAAAGCCCACAAATGCAAAACCCCTTTGTCTAAACATATTTTTTGTATTTCGCATAACAATGGAAATATCGAAGAAGATCGCGTTAATGCTACATCCTCTATAACCAAAAGTTTTTCTACAATGTTTTTCTTAAACAAAAAACAAACAGAAATCCCTCAATATACTAAAAATTAATAAATAAATAAAGTAAATATGTTAATTGTTCATATTAAGTTGTCATCTTCAATAGAAATCCGAAAAACAAAAAGAAAACAGAGTCAAACCCAGCGTTTTTGGCTAAGGTATAACCTTTGAAATAGGCTCTCCATTGTTATCTCACGTCAAGATTATATGTACTTTAGCCAAAAATGCAACGTTTAACACTGCTTTTATTATGTTTTTGTTTTCTACTGAATATGGTAACTTAATTGCCGAAACACATATCTAGTATGTTTTAACATTATTGTGGTTAGGTATACTTGTACAGACTCCATTATATTTGAATATCTGCCTTTATAATTTTTAGTTTTATTTTACCTGGGATATCTGCGTTTACGGTTTTGAACGATGGACTGTATTTTCTATATATTAACCATTATTCTTCTTAGTAATAAATTAATGCTTTTACAGGCAAAGGATACCCAAAGGAAATGTGTTTTACTATAGATCACCATTTCATCAAAATAATTATGTGCTTAGTTTCACATTTGGATTCGACAGAGAAGATGAAATATTTCAATTTGCCTTAGCCCCTCCATACAGTTATTCACGACTGCAGTCCTACTTATCGTCATTGGAAAACAAAAGCAGGCAGTCCAAATGTTCTTTAAAAAGAGAAATATTAGGAAACAGTATTGTAAGTAGAGCTAGTTAAATAAGGCACTAAGGAAGAATAATGATTTAAAAAATTTTCTATGAAAAATACATGCCCCTTAGAAAGAAAATTTAATGAGTTCCCTCCATGTGAACGAATATATTCTGCTATTCATCTTTGAAAAAGCAACTTGCAGGGTTGTTGTTGTATAATATAATGGTGATTTGACAAAAATAGCAGAGATTGTTTTAAGGTGGAAAAATGTTGGGAGTGCAACCAACGAAGACAGTAATGGTATTAAACGCTTTGAAACGATCAAACTGCAATAAAATTCATTTAACATAACTTGGCTTTGAGATAGATATTACTTATTCATAGGTATTTTTGCACAACAGATGTTACTGTTAAATATAGGTAAAAGGAGAACAAAATGTATATGCGCAAAGATATACAGAATGTGCATAAAAACACATTTGAAGTAGATAACATGAATCATCATGCCATAAAAAGTTGATAATTCCTGAAATAAGGCATATTCTTTACTGGTAAAAATGATTGCACTCTCTGTTATTTTATCAATATCAAACCACCGACGCCACAGTGGTCTGAAACGTCCAAAAAGTTGGTCAAAACCTAAAAAAACATTTTTTTTTTCAAATAGTTTCTTGTGTGGTAGTCGGTAAACGAGGTGCCTGCGCGTCTATTTCTCGAATAGCAGATAGATGGCGCGCCTACGGGACGTGTAGTTGTGTGTGAAAGTCGCGGTTGTCAAAACTTGCTACGTGCACCGTTCAACAATAAACGAGAAAAACAACATTTGAAGTGCACACAAAAATTCGTGAACGCGCAAATATCTTCAACAAGAAGATGGAGGATGCGCCTGAAGATTGGTATAATGTTTTGACACTTTACTTTTTTTAAACAATTTTTTATAATTTGTTATTAAAAATTTTCCGAAATTGTCAAAAAAGTTATGTTTCCGCGAGACTCCGCGTTGTTCGCTGATGCATTTCCCAGATGAATGTCTAACTAACTAGAAAATCGAAAATTCAGGTGCGACTTTCTGCGATTCTCCTCGCAATTGATTTATTTGTATTTGGTTGCGCGGCCATATACATCTGACGCGTCACATGTATATGTCACATCATAATTACATATTTTTAATTAATCTTGAAGAGATTTAATATGCACACGATCCGAACCAACTAGTAACTTACAAGAAGTCACTTTGAATTATTTAAAGTGCAATTACCAAGAAATAATCATAATTATTAGCATTATTTTCATTATTATCATTATTATTATTATTATTACTATTGTTATTGTCTTTATCGTAAGTATAATTATAAAAAGTATAATGAGAAACAACACAAAATTTATTAAGCCAAATTTTATATTATTTTATCGTATTTTTGAACATAAAACTGGCAATTTCAAACTAGCCCATTTTGCAATTTACCATTTTTACCTCAAATCTACAATCAGAAAGTAAAAAAACTAAAGCATACTGATTTTCAGCCTAATCCGAACCTTTTTCGAGTTTTGACCAGCTTTTCGGGCGTTTCAGACCACTGTGCGACGCCACGTGCTTTCGAACCATTTGGACAATGATGAAATAGCTGGACGATTATGTATCAGTATAAGTAGTCCCTAATGCCCGAATTACTCTGTTCCGAGGCTAGCGTAAAAGGAGGTATACCTTGTCTACTGTAGTGTTTTTAAGATTACTTCGAATATTTTTCCCAAGTTTTAACCTCTTATAGTAAAAGATTCTATTGAATTTTTTCGTACACATGTTTGAGGAAATATTAAAGTGGTTTATAAAAAGAAAATATATCCAACATATACAAGCAAATATTTATACCTACTTCAAATATTTGGCTAGATTAATCATTATTACTGAGTATTTGTATTTATTTTGGAGTATGAAATTCGGTAATTTTTTGTTTATAGTTTTTATAATTTACCATTATACAGGGTGTCCGGGAAATGTGGGAAATCTCTTGGATGCAGATAGAACATGAAAAAATAAGATTACAAGTTCCTATAAAAAATTTTCATACAGGCCCTTCCTACGGAGATATGCGTCCCTAAAGGACGTCGCTGGAAATCGGTTTTTATTAAATTTCTTTCACCTTAACGGAATTATTGAAAAACATCACAAGAGGGTTCAACATGGGCTCAATTCAATGTGTCAACGATGTGATGACAAGTTCTAAAATGCCGGATATTTTATTTATTTCGTACCATAGTAACGTTTACAACAGCAATAGGTTTTTTTGGTGCTGATAAAAACTAAAACGCACATTTTTTGCAAACTTTTTCTCGTAAACGGTTCGTTTTAACGACAATAAGCAAGAGTACCTATCCAGTTTAATATTTTTAAAGTCTTTATTATACAGGGTGTTAAAAATGTAGGCATTAAGTTGTAAAGATTAGCCCGCCCCTGGTAAACTACAAAAGCTCAATATGTTTCAAGGACACTATTTTAAGAGGTACTAGTGTCCATCACATTAAATTTTTATTAAATTATATTAATTACTTTCAAAGACATTCAATAAAAACCGACTTCCAGCGGCGTTCTTCATTGACGCATATCTCCGTAGGGGGGGCCTGTAGGAATTTTTTTTATAGAAACTTGTCTTCTTATTTCTTCATGTTCTATCTGTATCCAAGAGATTTCCCACATTTTCCCGGACACCCTGTATATTATTATTGATAATTGATGTATTGAAAATTAGTATTAAAATATATATTAATCTAGCTGATTCGAAAAACGCTGTTCTACCCAAAAATATTGTGTTTTTATTAAAAAGGTAAATGTTTTGACGTAAAAGAAACACAATTCTTGTTTTGAATGTAAAAAACATAATAATACTTTATTGTAATGCTAATTCGTATACAATATTTTGAAGGCTGGTCGGCTCTTACAACAAACTTAAAGTAGAATGATGCATATTCATGTTTCGCACATACTCTTCATCGAATATCAGAGGAAGTCAAAAATGCTACCCGAATTCACATAAATCGAAATCTTTATCAAAGGAGCCGTTCAAGTATTACGTATGCAGAATTTTAGTAATTTTTAATTCCCAATACCACTTGACAGCGAAATTAAGCAAAGATCTTACCCCCTCCAGTGGCGTAACTAGGGAGGGGGGGGGTGAGCCCAGATACACCTATTTGTAGGATACACCAAGGTAATAATTGGTTGGTTGAGCTGGATGTTGCAGGAGGGCCCAAAATTTGTAGTTACGCCACTACCCCCTCCTATATGCTTACGTAAGCAATGGTATAATTTTTACAAAATCGGTTCATGTTTCTTTATTGTTATTCATGAGCAATTAAATAAGCAATTTATAAACTGTAAGGAATGTAATGCACATTGAATATTTATTCAAGCAAATCATTAACATCATATTTAAATATTATATTATTAACATATAAACGATATTTATTTACATTTTTTGTTCGTATTTAATAATTTGATAGACTCAAATTATACATATACCATAGTCGTCAAATTTTAATTTCGGTTTGCACTTCTATCATATGCAGAAGATGACCTTATGATATGCAGCGATGCCTGCTTGTTAACAGTGGTGGAAGAGCAACGCAGTGGCGGGGGACCCCCACGCCTTACATTTCATAGCAAACGTTTGTCGAGTGTGGCAGCCTCGCTTATGTTTATCTTTAGTTTATTTCGTCGCGCTCTTTTCCTCTTTCTACTTTCGTATAAGAAATTAAAATATGTCGACCCCGGTATATATATACAGTGTGTATAAGCCAAATGGAATAAATTCATTATTTCGGTTACTGTACATATTTATATAAAATCCCGAAACATGTCATATTTAATTTATAAATTAACATTCTTCAACGTGAAAATGCGATCCCTACCTTCAACCCCCTTCGAATGACAGGTACAACCCCCATTTTTTTAAATGGGAAATATAGGCTTGTGATATATCGTTGTAAAGGTCTCTTTATTCTCTATTCAAAAATGTTATAATTTTCATGTTTGTTGCAACAATTAAGATAGAATAAAATAAAATCATGTTGTTATCGAAATTCGCTACAATATACTTAAAAAATAAAAAAAATATTCATAATAAGAAAGTGAGTAAAAACCATACCAATGTGCTTTTTAGATGGTATCCATTAAAAATACAATAAAAAGTTTCCGTGGCAACATTAGTTTGTTTAAAACGCCTTAGTAAATAGTTTTGTATTTAAAAGTTGTCATTTAAATTGACAGTTTGATAATTTTAGTTTGAATTTCGTAAAATACAATTCTGGGAAATGGTTAGATTAACGGAAATGCATAAAATAACAGTCATACAAATGATTGGTTACGGAGATAGAACCCGAACACAACAAGAAGTAACCCGCCTATTTCATGAGAAATTTCCTGATTTACCGCCTATATCTCAAGGAACAATAAGTAAGATAGAGAAGCAGTTTCGAGAGTTTGGTCATGTAAGGCAGATAAAAAAACCAGCTGCCAATGCAGTGAGTGATGAAATCAAAGTTGATGTGATGCTTGAGTTTATGGAAAACCCACATACATCGAGTAGACATGCATCCACAACATTAAATGTTAGCCATACATCGATAGTAAACATATTAAAAGAAAATAAAATGCATCCCTATAAAATGATACCTACTCAGGAGCTTATGGAAGACGATTTTGATAGAAGAACTTATTTTTGTGAGCTAATGATGGACATGCTGTATAACAATATTATCAATTTAGAAGACGTTATGTTTTCTGATGAGTGCACTTTTTCTCTTAGCGGTCATGCTAATCGGCAAAATTGCCGCTACTGGTCTACGGAAAATCCTCACTGGATGAGGGAAGAACACACACAATACCCAGTAAAAGTTAATGTTTGGGCAGGTATTGTTGGAAACCATATCATTGGTCCCTTTTTCATTGAGGGCAATTTGAATGGCGATCGTTATTTGGCACTACTTCAAAATGATGTCATTCCAACTCTGGCAAATTTATATCCTGATCCAGGAAACCCTCAAGTTCCAATGAATACGATATGGTTTCAGCAGGATGGAGCACCACCACATTACCAATGCAATGTCCGGCAGTACCTCGATGCAATATTTCCCAATCGGTGGATAGGAAGGCGAGGATCGATAGAATGGCCAGCGCGATCACCTGATCTGACCTTACTTGATTTTTTTTTTATGGGGATATTTGAAGAGCATTGTGTACAAAACTAAACCTTTGGATTTAAATGACTTAAGAGAACGAATAACGCTTGCGATTAGGTCGATCACGCCTGATATGTTAAATAATGTTAGAAGACAGTTTTATTTAAGATTAGGATGTTGCCAAGACGTTCATGGTGAACATTTTGAACATCTACTTCATTGACATTCATATTTTTTTGGCGTTTTAAATTTTTCTTTACATTTTGCATTAAATTTTATTTTTTGAGTATATTGTAGCGAATTTCGATAACAACATGATTTTATTTTATTCTATCTTAATTGTTGCAACAAACATGAAAATTATAACATTTTTGAATAGAGAATAAAGAGACCTTTACAACGATATATCACAAGCCTATATTTCCCATTTAAAAAAATGGGGGTTGTACCTGTCATTCGAAGGGGGTTGAAGGTAGGGATCGCATTTTCACGTTGAAGAATGTTAATTTATAAATTAAATATGACATATTTCGGGATTTTTTATAAATATGTACAGTAACCGAAATAATGAATTTATTCCATTTGGCTTATACACACTGTATACATAAATAAGAAAAGTAAGTAAATATATATTGCTGACGTAATCATCATTCAAACCGCCCGCATGCATGTCATCAAAAATAAGTAAAGCAAAGACCCCCCCTTTCGGTGCTTACGTAATACTTGAACGGCCCCAAAGTCAGGGTTCAGAAAATACACACATTATACACACAATGTTCTGTTCAAAATCAACCAACACATATTTTTATTTTCATTACAATTATGTGCGTCTTTAAAATTCGTACGGCACCGAACACAGACATGTACGTGTACATATTTTTATTTTCATTACAATTATGTGCGTCTTTAAAATTCGTACGGCACCGAACACAGACATGTACGTGTTTTATTTTTATATTTGGTTCCGTACACGGACATGTACTGTACACGTATTGTTCGAACACAGACATGTACGTGTTTTATTTTTATATTTGGTTCCGTACACGGACATGTACTGTACACGTATTGTTCGATTCGAACACACTTAAAGCGTACATGTCGACGTGTACCTATACTTTAAGTTCGTGTACGCGTACGTGTACGCTAAAAAATAGATACATGAACGATAGACATGTTCGAGTGTGTTTCCATATTTATTAACAGCATTATTCAAAGTTCAGAAAAATACGCACACTGTATAAAATACTCGTACATAAATGTAAACAAACACAGCTCGAAGCAACCAACACATATTTTTATTTTCATTACAATTATGTGTGTCTTTAAAATTCGTAGGGCACCGAACACAGCCATGTACAGTACTAACCAAGTTAAGATCCAAGCTCTCAAAGAAGTCTCTTTCTAATATTTTAATAACAAAATTAAACTTTGACTTGCTCGACTGTGCAGCTCTTAAAATAGAAAACACCTGAAAACAGTGAACAACAACAGATAAATTTTAGCCGCATAGAGAAATTCATATGTTTTTTTGTCAACTATTTTTGTTTTGTTTTGTTATTTTATTTTATTTTTTGGGTTATTTCTTATTTATTTAATTATGTATTTAAATTCTTTTAAATAAATTTGGTTGAAACAATTGCTGTAATTTTTTTTATGTATACATATCAAAAAATTCATTTCTTTTGCATTTTCACTAATACGTTGTCATATTGAAAAATTATTGCAATAATCTTGTTAATGTAAAGTGATGAATTGAAATTTCAAAGCCTCGCTAAGAATTAGTGATAGTTATTGATTTAGGTAGAACCACCTGGAATTCCCGCAATTAGTATTAGCGGCAATTTAATGAGGGGAATTTCTGCATATCACCCGAAAAACTTGACCTTTTTGTAGCACGCAGGTATTTTTTATTTGGAAATATCCAATACAATTAAAGCAACAACAAAGGCATACACAGCAACTACACGTTGCAAACCATAAATTTTGCTAACTTCATGCCTGGTTTTCATTCTGCATAATGCTGTTAATAAATATGGAAACACACTCGAACATGTCTATCGTTCATGTATCTATTTTTTAGCGTACACGTACGCGTACACGAACTTAAAGTATAGGTACACGTCGACATGTACGCTTTAAGTGTGTTCGAATCGAACAATACGTGTACAGTACATGTCCGTGTACGGAACCAAATATAAAAATAAAACACGTACATGTCTGTGTTCGAACAATACGTGTACAGTACATGTCCGTGTACGGAACCAAATATAAAAATAAAACACGTACATGTCTGTGTTCGGTGCCGTACGAATTTTAAAGACGCACATAATTGTAATGAAAATAAAAATATGTACACGTACATGTCTGTGTTCGGTGCCGTACGAATTTTAAAGACGCACATAATTGTAAGGAAAATAAAAATATGTGTTGCTTGCTTCGAGCTGTGTTTGTTTACATTTATGTACGAGTATTTTATACAGTGTGCGTATTTTTCTGAACCCTGCCCCAAAGTTTCACTAGCATGCATTTATTTCGTGAAAAACTGCTACGTGTGCCATTATTACTAGAATCTGCTGTGGATACAGCAAGCAGCATCCTATTATCGCATACATTTTGACGATGTTAAAACTATAATACAGCTACTTGATCCGAATGATGCTCTTTCTATTTTACAAGCATTTTTGGATCCACTATTTAGGTAGATTTAGCCAATATTCATGGACATTATTCCAGAATACCTTTAGCATTAAACTTATTTACTGGTAAAAAAGGTTTTTCCGAACCGAGGATAAATGTCCTAGCACTAAAAAAACATTATCTAATTTAAATAGATCGCGATTACGACGGTATATGTTGAACGGTTGATCTCAATGTATAAATGTCTTTCCGGTGACTGACCATATGGAACAATTAATGGAGATTTACTTTCATTTGAACTGTCAACGTTAGTAGTGAACAGTCAGCACGTGTGATGTTTCATAAACCCTGCAATATTGCTTTTCGAGAAGATGTATTTACTCTTACTTAGTAATTACGTGATTAATTTGGGTGTGAAAAATATCAAATCGGGATTCATGATGTACCTACCTATACGATGCGCCCCTGCCACTGACGTAATGTAAGCCTAACTGCCGATCCCAAGTTATTACTGAATTAAAATTACTTTATTACAAGGCAAGCACGGAACATAAAAAGATAAGACTTACTAATGTAAAAAAAAAAAAAATAAGGAAAACCGTTGGATGGCACCAAAGCAAGGTCACTGCAAAAACGAGTCTAGCCTCTACATATAATACGTTTTTATTGTAAAATATACTCTTTTAAATGCCTATAACTTTTAACTTTTATGGAACATATGCACGAAAAAATTGAATCCGGACAATCTTTTATTTCTTAAATAAATTTCTGTGGTTCCACAACCCTCCAAAACTTTTTTCTATAGAAATTTCATGGCGTGCCTCTAAATGTTATTAAGGAATATAAACTAAGACCTTTACTCACAAAGAAAAAATATATTACTAAAAAACATCAACTGGATTTAAACATGAAAATACAAGGAATGGCAGACTTTGTCATTAATATAGAGAGAATTTAAATGCTTTTCTACAAATTATACTCGAAATCAAACATGAAAAATTTTAAGATAAACTTGGGAATGAAGATATCGTAAAATTTAAATTTAAAAGAAATTGTAATGAGACATATTTTACAACAATCAGGTTA
This sequence comes from Amphimallon solstitiale, assembly GCA_963170755.1. Lineage (NCBI taxonomy): Eukaryota > Metazoa > Arthropoda > Insecta > Coleoptera > Scarabaeidae > Amphimallon > Amphimallon solstitiale. Next base: position 13,238,436 of record OY720684.1, read on the forward strand.
TTATTATGTTAAATATCTAAAAATTTTAAATGGTGTTCTACTAGAGAAAAAAAAATTAGTCAAGACATTATAAAGAGTATAAAGAAAAAGATGTGATGAACATTTGGACAAAACATATGGTAATTTTGAATTATAATTATTTGTTTAATGTGAAATTAGTATATAAAATGTTGTAGGAACTGTTGACGTAAGCTTCAGACTTTAAAAAAACATTTATTGTTTTAGCACCTTATCGCTCTACACAAAAGCATTTAATTAAGCACCATTTCTCTTCAATTCTTGTGTATTAAACCATTCTAAAACATAACGCAATATTTGCACATCACTGACATTAGATTGTGCCAGTATACAAATATGATGGTGGTGGCCAATCGTTTTGAAATGAGGTGACCACATAATAAAACTTGTATTCATATTTATGGTAAATTTTAACTTTTTAAGACATCTCTCGGTCTTTCCGAAATTCTGTGGAAATATTCTTTCGGCTTTCTACAAAGATTTCCACCTCTACTTGTTGAAACTGTGACGTTACTAATTGCTATATTACTATAATTCTAATTCAGAACTAAATTCTTTCAGCAAAAACGAAAATTAGATTTAATTACAATAGGTTCACAAGAAAATGTTAATGAAAAACAGCGAGTTATTATAATAATAGCTAGAGTACACCCTGGAGAATCCCCATCAAGTTTTGTTTGTCAAGGTATAAATAATAAATACTACTTTTTTGTATACATTCTGCTCAAAGCAATTAACGGATATTTCATTACAGGGATGTTCGCGTAGAACAAACGGCATTATTTTTTCCCGTATATAACGAACCGATTTATAAAAACAAACTTTACATAAAAAATCCTTAAAGTTTCCGGTTAAAACAAACTTTTGAGTACTTTCCCAACTTTACTGAATATAAAGAACATTTTATTTCATACACAGTATCCAATCGGTATTCACAATCAGTATCGTGTTACCAAGTCGTTCATGTGTTTGTTTTGTATTGATACAATAGTGAATTCAAAAATAAATACCGCTGCTGTAAACACTTACCCAAAAAGATCGCTTAGAACGTGTCCAAATAAGTTAAAATATAATGTCGAACTTCTATTTAACGAAGTCGCTAAATCCTGTCAAAAAGTTCGTTATAAGGAAATTTCGTTAAATGGAAAAAAGGTTTTTGCATTGCAGTACGTACATTAATTAGTAAAAAAGTCGGTAATTTTACTTTGACCAGAACGGTTAAATAATTTCTCTCTCTCATAATAGATCTCGCACTTGTCCAAGGCACTAAAAATATTTTCAGGAACATTTTCTAAATATTGTAGTCCATGACGAATTGTTTAAAAAGCTTTAACCATGTCTTCGTTTGTAGTTATTCGTACAGGTTCATTCGAAGCATCTTCTTCGTCATCATCGTTTGATGCTATTTCACTTCTCTGGTTACTTTCTACCATCTTCAGGAGGTCATCATCACTTGGATAGTCAGTTGTAACAATATCTTCATCAACGCCAAGGTAATCTTCTACTTTAATATTGCTATCAATATTACCAGACATTTCTAGTGCTCTCCAAGAATTTCTTACTTCGGCAAGCGGCAATTCATCTTCTGGATCCCAATTTACTGCAACTTCAGAGAAGCCTGCTTTTGAGAAGCAATGGTGAATAGTAGATGCAATAACTTCATGGGTCCACACTTTTGACAATTCAGAAATGCATTCTCACAGGTTAATTATCTGCTTAATAACTGTGGTGTTGTCTTTTTCAATTGCATTTATCATTTTTACTAGAATCCTTTTGCGATAATGAAATTTGACATTCTTTATTATTCCCTGGTCCATTGGCTGCAGTTTAGACGTCATGTTTGGGGGGAAATAGACGAGCTCTATGCTTTTCAGTCTGTTTGAAATTGTAGAAGGGTGTGCAGGACAGTTGTCAACAATCAAAGCTATCTTTCTGTGTTGCATACTCATCTGTTGATCTAATTTTAGTAGCCAGTTTTCAAAAATCTCGCTCGTCATCCAGGCTTTCTTATTGAAATAATAATCTACTTCTAACGACTTTGTACCTTTGAAACACCTTGGATTTTTGGATTTTCCAATAACCAAGAGTTTCAATTTCTCGCTTCCTGTCATATTTGCTCCAATCATTACAGTAATTCTCTCTTTGCTTTGTTTTCCACCGAAACATTTATCATTTTTAAAGGTGAGGGTTCTGTTTGGTATACATTTGAAAAAGAGACTGGTTTCGTCGGCATTAAAAATGTTTCTAGCTTCGTACTGTTTTAGTATTCGTTTCAATGTTTTATTCCTCCAATCATTGCAATCTGCTTCATTAACATCGGCGCTTTCTCCACTAATAACTTTTACAACAATACCGTGCCTTTTTTTGAATTTATCGAGCCAACCGTTGCTTGCTTGAAAGTTTAGATGTCCAAGAGATTGAGCGAACTTCAAAGTTTGTTGCTTAACTAGCGAGCCTGATAGTGGAACATTCTTGTTACGAACGACATGTACCCATTTTAAAACTGCCTGATCAACGTCTTCAAAAACACACATTTTAACCCGTTTTCTTTCACGTCCTGCATTATCACTAGATTTTAAAATTGAATCTCGATTTTTAATTATTGTCGATAAACTACATACTGGGAGGTATACCGAATTTTTCCGCAACGTCTCTTTTTTTACAACCTTTATCGATGCTTTCTATCACTTTAAGTTTGTCGTTTATATTCAAACATTTTCTTTTCGACATTTTCGCAGTCGTTAAACAACCGATCGATTTAAAATGCAACGAATTACTGAAGTACACGAACTAAATTGTGCTATTCACGTTTTATTTAGTCTAGCTGACCATTTCTTAGAAGTCATTTACCTTTTATGTAAATACATATCTGTTAAAAAATTCCCAGAAAATATTTTATTTCTTTTCCCAGAAAATATTTTATTTCTTTACTGAAAATAAATTCGCTATATAGAAGTCTGAAGTTTGTTATTGGAAGGTAATTTTGCACGCAATTTCAATTCAAGTGCAACGTTTGTGGAAAAAGTTCCTTAGACAGAGAAATTCGCTATTTAGAAGTTCGTAATATGGAAGTTCCACTGTATTCTATTCAAAAATTCAAGAAAGCCACAAAATCATGTCTAATCAACTGTTTCTTTTAATTTATTATCAATTTCTTGAAATATCCGATAATAGTTTTGAGGATTATATTGAACAAACTATATTTTTTTTATTAATATATAGGTCTTCTGGAATATTTAATAAGTGCAGGCTCAGTACTAAACTTACTTCGACAAACAGTAATGTTCAAAATAATACCAATGCTAAATCCTGATGGAGTATTTTTGGGAAATTATAGAAGTTCCAGTATGGGATTCGATTTGAATCGTGTGTGGCATATAACGTCACAATGGGCTCATCCTACGTTAAAAGTTGTGCTAGACATGATTATGTCAATTGACAAAAGTAAGGTAGAGCTATCTCCTTTTTTCCTGTTAATTTTTTAAGAAATCAATCTGTAGAGTTAAACCACGAGAAATTGCTGGCAGCCTAATTTTAAAACTACTTTCAATGCATTTTATTTACAAATAATTAAGTTTTGTAGTTTATAATTGTGTACGAATTAGAACGTACATTGTTTAATGTAGATGCAGTTATGAAAATCAGTCATCAAGATCTTTCCAATAGGATTAACTCTACAAACTGAAAATTTTACGTAAATATTTTAGGATTTATTTGTACAAATGTGAAATCATTTTCAGGATTTTCAGTTAGATTATGTTGTAGATATTCATGCCCATTCAAGTTTAACAGGATGCTTTATTTACGGTAATTCATACGAAGATGTGTATAGGTAAGCTAATTTGATAATATTTTAATATATTGTAATAGATGGATAAATTGTACATATACGAATGGTGTTAATAAAGAAATCAAGATTTATTCTTAAACTGTTAGGCATATGGAATAAAAAATATATACTATTATTATTTAAAATAATTTAGTTAAAGCCGCTGTATCGCAAAAAGGGAATTCCCCAAGTCAACAAGGTTGAAATCAACTTACTATTAAAATACAATAGGTATACAAATTAAGAAAATAATTATATTTTCCATTGTTGTTTTTATATACCTACTATGGTTAAAACGTCTGAGCTTTTCACACACCCTACATCTTCAAAATATGTCATTGAGGTCCCAACGAGTATTTTTCCGTTGTAAAATCGTCTGTGTTTGTTTATGCCGATTATTGTTTATAATATGCACAATAATGAAATTTTTATTAAATTATAGACGTGAAAACATAACAATCTGTAGAAAAATAAACGAAAACTATTGCACCTACCTTTCATCCTGAGAATTCAATCCGATATCCCCTTTAATTTGCATTTTGACGTTAGTAATTTTTTCAAAATTACTTCACCTTATTTTGTCTGGAATATTGTGACACGTGTTCTACGTTCTTCGCTGTAGTTTTTGTCTTGTTTTTAATGAAACCTATTGAAGTGCCGGCTTATATGTCTCGTATCTACCTTTTTCAAATGGGCTGGTCTTTTTTATGCTCATATATCTAGTTCAGTGTTTGATTCCGGCTATTACCTGTATCGATTTTCTTTTAACATATATTCATTATGAATATATGGATATTTCTATATAAATATTATGGAAAACAATAACACTCCTGGACGTAAAAAAATTACGGTGCGAACTGTACTTTATCTTCGTCTTTCTTCGGTATTGAATGGTTAGATTAGTAGTATTAGTACATTGGGCGGAAAACAGAAAAAAAATCTGCTCTAAAAAACATACAACGACATCTGGTTTTCGCTGCTTCAACACCCATATGAGGCAGTGATATATGAATTCTATTTAAAATTAAAAATAAATAATTCTATACTTACTAGATTTGCTTTTGTATTTTAAAAGTACCTATGCTTTTTGAAATCCAACTTAAAAATCGTTGTGTATATTGTGACTGTCTATAATTCTACTCTTAACTTACTTTTGATTGATTTTATAAAAATTGCCTTTTTTTATATTTCAATGTTGTCATTCAAATTTATCGCAAATATTAGTCAAGCCTTATCGTCCAAAATCAAAAAAGTTATTTTAAACAACATGCTTAATAAAGTCAAACATGCATCAGAAAATATATATTTACAAGCAATATATAAAATTTAAAAATAAAATAGATTCGGCTTTTACTTGATGTAGTTCCATATTAGAAATGTAAATAAAACAAAACAGACTCTTTGAACTACACATTAATAACTAGAAATTGAACAATTGTTTCACCACACAGTGGCTTCTTCAGCAATGACTAAAAATATAAGTTACAAAGCATATAACCACATCAAACCATTAGCAAATGAATCTAGTTTAGAACAATTAGCAGTAGAAACAGAATTTGCTCTCCTAAAGGTACCTAATAATACCCTTACTAAATTTGTTACCTCCATGCTATTCAGTGAATTTGAGAAACAACAATTGATTTCAATGAACCCCCAAGCACCTAAACTTTACTCCTTAATTAAATTACATAAAGAAAATTAAACCTAAACATAGCATTAAAAATTCATATGAATTAATTAATAAATTAAGTAATATAGATTTTAAAAACAATACTAAATTAATTTCCTTTGATGTGAAAAACCTTTTCCCAAGTATTCCCCCATTAGAAGCAGTACAACTAGTAGAAGAACTACTAATAAAAAATAATACAAATCCTCACCTTATTAACGAGATTATAAATTTACTGAAAGTATGTGTACAGCAAAACTATTTTCAATTTAATGGACACATTTACATAGGTAGTGAGGGTTTAACGATGGGTAACCCCTAAGCCCTCTACTAGTAGATATTTTTATGGATAATTTAGAATCAACACATTTAATAATGTCCTTTTTTGGTATAAGTATGTAGACGATATTTTAATAGGCTTTAGGGGTACCAAAAGACAACTAAGTTCATTACATTATTTTATCAATACAATTCACAAGAATATAAAGTTCACTGCTGAAGAAGAGACTAATAATAGTATCAATTTTCTTGATTTAACACTTAAATTCCAATAATAAAATTAGTTACAGCATTTACCGCAAAGAGTCACATACAGACATAACGATTCATAACTCGTCATACCATCCTATACAACAAAAAATGGCAGCTTACAATAGCTTAGTACACAGATTAGTGAATGTCCCCTTATCCCGGGATAACTTTACTAAAGAATTAAATTTAATAAAACAAATTGCATTTAATAATGGTTATGACCCGACCATGATTGATAACTTAGTCTCCAAAAAATTATTATTAAAATCAGTTTCTTTAACATACCCTATGCCAGAACGAAAACATGATAAAGTCTATAGATCATTAACATACATGGCTACATTAAGCTAAATTTACGCTTAATGTAGCCAAACTACTAAAAACACATAATATTAACACGGCGTTCAAAACCAGTAACAATCTATATAAATACATAAAAAATAATAAAGGTAGTACAGAAAAAAGACATAAATCAGGGGTCTATAAATTAACTTATGGATCTTGTCCGAAGTTCTACATAGGACAAACAGGAAGATCTTTTGAAACTCGCATCAAAGAACATCTGTCATGTTACAAGAACCAAAAAACGGATTCCACATATGTGAACCATTTAATGGACGAAGGACATAATTTTAACGACGATTTTTCTGTGTTAGGCGTACAACATAAGAATATAAAATTGAATTTCTTAGATGCCCTAAATATCAATAAATAAAAAAACTCTAATTTTCTTTTCAACGACCAACTGGATGTCAATAAATCTCCTTTACTTAATTTATTTGTCTAGTAGTACAATACACATAGATTTATGAGGGTTTTAACCCACTTCCCCCTTTGTTTCCTTTTTTCTTACCTCCTACAACCGATACACATGATATATATATATATATATATATATGCTTTGTAACTTATATTTTTAGTCATTGCTGAAGAAGCCACTGTGTGGTGAAACAATTGTTCAATTTCTAGTTATTAAAGTGTAGTTCAACAAGTCTGTTTTGTTTTATTTACGTTTCTTATATAAAATTTATATTTGTTATTTTGCAGAGCACTTTTTACTCTAAAACATGGAAAAAGTTAATTGAATTCAGTGATGTTTTCTTTATTTTACATTTTGAAAGTGTCTATATTTCAGGTATGAAAGACATACCGTTTTTCCGAAAATTATGGCAACAGTTGCAGATGATTACGTATCCAATAATACTATGTTCAATGCAGATGCTAATAAGCAAGGTACAGCAAGAAGATATTTGTGCACAATACTGAGTAAGCAAGTTAATTGTTATACATTTGAAGTGTCCTTATATGGATATAAATTAAATGGTTCCGAAGTCATTATTCCATATACTGAAGATAGTTGTATCCTTTAATATTTTATAGATACCTACCAAATAGATGACTTACGAAATTAAAGTTTAGTTTTATAATATTAATTAGAGATGTAGGTACCTACTTTTTATTATACGTTCTTGCTATAGTCCAGAAAATTCCATGCATCACAACATATAGGTACTTACCATATGTCAAAAGTCTTAACTAGAATTAATCAATAATAGACCAGATAGTAGTAAAGAAGTAATAAAAAATCAACGTCATGTTTGGAATTTCCTTGGCTTAAGAGTTATTTACATATATTTTCTTAGCCAAGATAATAGACATGAGATGTGGAAGAAATCTTTTAAGAGCGTTTTTAGAATATTATAGAGCAATTGGAATAATACCGGAAGAATTACCAGCATTGGTGTCAAAAAAGAAACGAAAGTCTAAATGTCATTCTTCACGATCAACAACTAGATTATCCTGTAGAAGACCTGATACAACTAGGACTTTGGCTTCGATACATTACAAAGAACTCAATATAAATTATGATAGTGAATTTTCCAATGATGAATATCCATATTCATCAAGGTATTACAAAAGTCCAACTAGAATATCTGAAAAATTATATAGCATACAAAAGAAATATGTTAAAAGAGGAACGCCAAGTGTAGAGACAAAAAATAGAGCAGGGGAGTCACCCCCACCAGCAACTTACATTGTAATGCCAGAACCCAGTTTGTCAATTATAGACTTTAATATAATAACAAGGCAAGATTTAGAACAAGCATGTAAAAAAAACAAACACATAATTTAATAATAATACTAATGTATTTATTAATTAATTTAAATAAAGTTATACATGATCGAAACTAATAAAAATGTATAAAATAAAAAATAAAATGTAGTACACAAAATACAGTTCAATAATTTTACACATCATACAAAAAAGGGTATTTATAGCCAGGACATTGATTATGTATAAAAAGATAGTCCAACTGCATAAAATAAGGTTGCGCCTAAAATCAACATTTTAGATGTCACCACCAGTGGGGCGCTAGTCGTCAAAGTGTCCACATGTGGTGGGGGTAATTTTCAAGGTAGTTGAGATTTAAAAAATAGATATAACACTTTTATTTGTATGTTTTTTTCGTTATGTATATAAGTACACTGACAATATACCAAATTCTCACGTAATCGTCTGTAAATATTTGGAAGACGGATAGGCGTTTGTCTTCACTTACAGTATTATACAGGGTCGGGCAAAAAGAGCGGAACACCGAATTTATGGCTTAACTAGCACTTTTTCGAAAATTTAACCTAAATTAAAGTTTTTGTATACTTTATGTATTATTTATTGGTGTTTGCAGATTTTCCGTTTTTATCACATTTTTGAAGATATGATGTCACCGGATAGTATTTTAAATGAATCACCCTGTATTTATATTTTTTTTTGAGTAGATATTTTTTTCCTGAATTCACTAATACCAGGTTTAGTGGGTCTCTGACTTATGGTTTCATAAGAAAAAAATAAAATGTAATGGCACCTAAATATTTATTTAATAAAAAACGAACGACAATAACTAAAGATTCTATTCATTAACGTCCATTAACTTTAACAAATGATTATGAAATTCATTTCTCGCTTAAAGGTGACATGAACTTTTAATGCAGCATTAACTTTTTTTAGAATCTTTAGTTATTGTCGTTCGTTTTTTATTAAATAAATATTTAGGTGCCATTACATTTTATTTTTTTCTTATGAAACCATAAGTCAGAGACCCACTAAACCTGGTATTAGTGAATTCAGGAAAAAAATATCTACTCAAAAAAAATATAAATACAGGGTGATTCAAAAACGGAAAATCTGCAAACACCAATAAATAATACATAAAGTATACAAAAACTTTAATTTAGGTTAAATTTTCGAAAAAGTGCTAGTTAAGCCATAAATTCGGTGTTCCGCTCTTTTTGCCCGACCCTGTATATTGGCTATTAACTATTGTTCAATTCATTATGTCATTTAGGTATATAAAAATCGATTCTAACATATCACGTAGGTATTTATAAATATGTTTATTGTATCTATTATTACTTTATTTGTGTTTCTTATAATCAGCACATTATTTCAAATACTGTTTGTTTTTCACAAATGGATATTTGTCTACAATTGATTCTTTGTGAAGACGCTTTCCCTTATACTACGAACACTTCTGAGTTAATATTTGCTTCGATTATATTTAGTATATTCCGATAATGCATTGTCCATTTTATATTCGTTTTATGCATTATAAATATATTTGTATAAAATACATTGTCCAACTAATAATAAAGGTCTTGCTTCATTCATAGTACATAGATAAAATTTAGATAATAGTAATACCTTGTAAAGACGTATAACCCTCTTCTATTGCATTCACTATTAAATATTCCTATTATGCCTTGTAAATTTTAGATTTCTATAAAGTACTGTACTCTAAAACTATGAAAACCGCCATAGATTAAATTTCGTATATACGAGGGCGGGTCAATATGTCCGTGACTTTTTGAATGTTTTTGGATAAAAAATCATTCTATTTTACAACATAGTCTCCTTTGAGCTTTATACACTTTGTCCAACGTTTCTCCAACTTTTATATCCTTTCCAAAAAATAAAATTTGTCGAGGTCATCAAAATAGGTATTTGTTTGTGAGATAATTTCATCGTTGGAGTCACATCTCTTTCCGCCGAGCCATTTCTTTAGGTTTGGAAACAAGAAATAGTCACTCGGGACTAAATCCGGAGAATGAGGGAGCAATTCGTAGACTAATTCAGGGATTTTTGCCATGGAAACTGCACATGTGTGCACCCTTGCATTGTCCTGGCGGAAAATAACTTTTATCTTGGCCAAATGCGTTGGTTTTTTTCAAATCGTCATTAAATCGACTCAATAAGTAAGTAATATTCGCCATTGATTGTTTTACCCTTTTGAAGGTAGTCAATGTGGATTATACCGCGTGCATCCCAAAAACGGTCGCCATGACTTTATTGGCTGACAAACCCACCTTGGCTTTTTTTGGCGCCGATTCACCCCGAGAAACCCACTGTTTTGTCTCTAGTGTGTTGTGGTGGATCCACGTTTCGTCCACGGTTACGAAACGGAGCAAAAACTCGTCCATATTGCAAACAACACCAAACACTCCTGCGAAGTTGTCACACGATTGCGTTTGTGGTCGATTGTGAGCAAACGTGACACCCATCTTGCGGAAAGCTTTCTCATACCTAAGTCAGCATTCAAAATTGAAACCACTGAGCCATGTGATATGCCTATGGCTTCCACAATCTCTCGCACTTTCAATCTCCGATCGGCCAACACCATATCGTGAATTTTTTAATTGTTTCGGGTGTAGAGACCTCTACTGGGCGTCCAAGCACGGAAGATACCGAACATTATCTTCCGTGCTTGAACGGCCACAACGAAATTCAGCAAACCACTTTTTTTACCATTGAAATTGATGGTGCAGAGTTCCCATAGTATTTAGCAAGCTTGGTTTGAGTGATGGTTTTTTCCGCAAAAAAATAATGCTTAATGAGCACACGAAATTCACATTTTTCCATTTTCTCCTCAAATCACGCTGTAGTCTGCTATCAATGGTTGTCAAACACAAACTAAATGATGCGGCTTGTTCAAATTTTGACAGGAGTCAACTGACAGATGTCTGTTGACAGGAGCAGTGTTGGCCTTTCAGTTAAGCGGCGGGAAATTCAAAAAGTCACGGACATATTGAGCCCCCCTCGTATATCCATGTTTTTAGAATTCCATTTAGTAGCCTAAAATAATTCGTTATTTCAACAAGTAAAATCAGTAAAGTAAATTATGTCAGGGAATAAGTGTCTGTATCTAAATTGAGCTCTGTCAAGTTGGCGTCCCCGAGTTACAATTTACATAGTATAAAATGTGTGTCAATTGTGCTCCAATATGCCATTATTAATTTTATTTATGCTCGTCTGTTCTCAGAGATTTTTAAAAAAATCGAAGTGGGGCTAACTTGACGATTGGTCCCCCCAAAATTTTGAAATTCTTTTTAAAATTCCGTGCCATCGCAAAGCACTCCAATTGTGCTCAATTGTGCAGTATACCATTTTTCTGCCAACCACTCACTTTCGAAGTTATATTTAAAAAGAACAGTGCGTCACATCTAGAATTGCAGGCAGTATTAACAAAGTACTTTGATAGAACTAACAGACGCAACATCTGCGTAAAAACTGAATTTGTAAGTGCGACAACAACAAAAATTGAATACAACAAGCAGCACATAGAAGTAACTATCCGAAATAACATTATGCTGCTGATAATAATGTATCTACCAAAGACCATTACTACTGATGACATTAAATATGACCTAGGTGGCCTCATCGCTTACTCTGGGCCCCTTGGAGTCGTCGAGCAGAACGTCAGTGGCCATTTTAAAGCATACTCTTTCAGAATTAACGAAAAATGATCATTTACTGCAACGCAAAGTAGATTGCAATGATAGTGAGATGGTGTATCCTCATGCAATATTATATAGAACATAAATAAAAGTAAATAAATCTTAACAAAACAATCTTTTATTAAAATTGTAATAACCCAAGCACTTTTTTGATAAGTAATTATTCTCAAGAAGAATGTTCTCCATAAAATTATCACATCTATCTACTACTGTTGTTGAATGATATTACTTTCGATCCTTTTTCTAATTTCCTTAAACAGTATAGCTGAGTCCAAATGAAACTAACAACAATTGAGTGCAAATGGAGCACATTTGATTAATATTTTATACTATACAAGTTATAACAAAGATGGGGCAGGACAGTAGACTTTCGTCAGTTTCAGAATTTCTTTTTGGTATAACTTCGAAAGTGAGTCGTTGGCGGGAAGATGCTATACGGTACAACTGAGCACAATTGGAGTGCTTTGCCAAGGCTTCAAGTTTTAAAAAGAATTTAAAATTTTTGGGGGCCAATCGCACATAGGGATAAATTGCTGATCTAGGCGGCCAAAAGTCGGTTTTCTAGAATTAGGAGCAGGTAGAAAACTCGGTATCACTCACATACCTGAAAGCATAGGAAATAACATATTACTTATCCTCTACCCCTAAATTAAATATTTTACCCGTAGCAACAGCCAGTACTAAGCGTTGCTTCAGAGAGTTGACATCGATTCTGGGCGCTCTTGAAAAGTGGTGTTGCGATAAAGGGAATATAATTTTTCCAGTGTTTATCTGTATAGAAACAATTATGGATCCTGATATGCCAGGTAAGAAAGTTTCTTTTTTAATTATTTAACATTTTCTCAAATCTGTTTATGATATTTAATTTGAAAATTCAAAATAACAATTTATTTAGTTTAAAAAAATTATATTTCTGCTATATTGAAGGCGATTTGTTCTACATCAGGGTTCGTCCCCGCTATAATTATTATACAGCCATCATTGTACAAGTGTACATTACAAAATGTAATCTTAATTAGCCGCCGAAACTCGCCTATTGTTAATATATAACCTAATGAAATATGTAGTAGATATTGTAATTTTTCTTCAAAATTACGTTAATCTTTATGTAACAGTATTTCCACGTTGTTGCAGATACAGCAAGTGGTTCGGGCTTTAGAGTAGTGACTCGAAGACAATTATTTGACCAAATGCAACAACAAAATTTGGATAGTATGGAAGAAAACTTGAAATATCTTGAAAATAATATTTTGGCTTCTGATAACTTCCAAGAACCACAAAGAAATTTCTTAAAGAAACGATTTTCATATTTGAAAAGCCAATTTAAACGAAGATGGAACAAATCACATAAAACTGCACAAGTTTTCATAAAAAATAATAAACAGTGGTTACAAGGTACATTTGAAATTCCCAAAGTATCACAAAGTAAACGCTCGGGACGACCTCAAAAATCTTTTCAAGATTTGAGTGAGAGAGGCAAAAGAAGAAAAACAGAAGAAATACGTTTTTCCACAGATCCAGAAGTATTATTAAGTGCAGCTCAGTCACAACTTCATGCTACTGGAAGGAGGGATGCTTCCGCTCTGCTCAAAGAAATTACTGTTTCTCCAAAACGAGCAACAAAATACAAACAAGCATATAGTAAATCTCGAGAAAAAGTAGTTAACCCGTTGACGCCTTTACAGGCCCTTTGTATGTTTGTGGAAGCCGACCTTTCCAGAAGACAGTATGAAATAATAAGAAACACTAACAAAGTATTTTATCCACGCTACGGCAGACTACTAGAAGTAAAGAAGGAGTGTTACCCTCCGAAAGAGGCAATTACAGTAACTGAGACGAGTGCAGAAGATTACAAAATTTACTAGACCATACGGTAACCCGGTTGTTTGTGTATTTAGCAGAGATTTTGGAAACGTTAAACGAAGATGAACGTAATTCTTTGGAACTAAGATCTAAATGGGGTTGCGATGGATCGCAACAGGCGCAGTTCAAACAAAAATTTGAAAATGATGGTACAGATAGCAACATATTTCAAAGTAGTTTTGTAATACTGCAAATATTTTGTGGCTCGAATAATAAAATAATTTGGCAGAACCCCACACCTTCTTCACCACGTTATTGTCGGCCCATAAGGATAAGATTTTTAAAAGAATCCGCTGATATAACGAGGGAAGAAATAAATTACATTGAGGAACAGATAAACTCTCTAAGTGAGACGGAAATTGTTTTAAAAGAAAAAACTTTTCGCGTTAAACATCTGATGATGCTGACAATGGTAGATACAAAGGTGTGTAATGCAGCTACACAAACTACGTCAACAATGAGGTGTTATATTTGCAACGCATCGTCTAAAGATTTTAATAACCTGAAAATTAAAGAAGTTGTTGATCCAGAAACTTTGAAATTTGGGCTTTCGATACTACATGCAAGAATTCATTTATTTGAAAGTTTACTACATCTGTCTTACAAACTCCCAGTAAAAAAATGGCAATTAAGAAAAGCAAATGATAAAGCTATTGTAAATTCAGTTATTGCTTCAATAGATTATAAATGTAAAATCATTTACATAGATAACATATTAGGAAATACCAATAATCCTGTACACAAAATATTATAACTACCTGTACTGACCTTCAAGTTGAACAATGTGTGTTCATGACACAGTCTATAGATAAATTAAGGTAAGGTATTTAGGTAAATTCCTTTGAATATTTAATCACCGGAAATATTTAACCCCAGCCGAACTTATAAAAAATTTAGGCAAATGGTATGGTATTTTTCAATATCAACTATATTATTAAATAGAATATCTCTGTCAAGAATAATATTTAAGTTCATTATTCGCAATAAAGAGTGAATATCGTACTATTCATTAAAAAAATATGTTAATAATTTTGGCGGCCTAGATCAGTAATTCGTCCCTATGTGAATCGTCAAGTTAGCTTCCCTCTTCAATTTTTTTTTAAAAATCTTTGAAAATAGAAGAGCACAAATTAAACTAATAACGGCACAATTGAGCACAAATGATACCCATTTTATACTATATAAATTGAAACTGCGGGGGGGGGGGGGGCAACTTGACAGAGCTAAAATTAATCGTTCTCAATACACAACCTTCTTTTTTTGTATTATAATTAGTAACATCGATCTGCGTAATATAAAAGCAACATTATTTCATAAACTGATCGTTTTTCCTCTTATCACATTTTGTGTTTCTGTTTGAATACAATTTTTACAATGCTTAAAAATTTATCGTTTAAAGATAAGAACTGCCGTTATACACTTTCATATTTTAAATGGCGTCAAAGTATGCCGGGCACATTATTCCAAAGAAATTTTATAAGGAATTCAAAAGTGTATTCGGCATTTTTTGTCCGATATAACAAAAACGACAGTATTACCCCGTTCCTCTACAATTACTACCTAATTCATTCACTGACAGTAAACGTATTCTTTGTTTGTCAAATTGGTGTTAAATAAATCTAGGAACAAATTTTCTTCACATTATTTATAGTGTTTTGCATAGGTACTTTGACATTACTAGGTGTTTAGTATAAATATAAGAAATAAAACTGTACCATAATGTATAATTACTTTAAAATGCTTCTCAGTATATTTATAGAAAAATAAAGATGTAACCTTGAAGGTATACTTATCTAAGATTGTATCTTGAGTATCTTTTTATGGTCTATGTTATTCTTAGTGACTATTTTTCGTGCTATTTTTGTACAGCATTTTATTAGATTTTAAATCCAGAAAAAAGAAAAATTTACCTTCTTTATTCAAATATAGAGAGAAAGAAGAAATAAATAAACCGGCTTCATAGAATACATCCCTTCATTCGCTTGTACGTATATTATGTGTATGTATATATCATAGGTATATATTAGTATATTATTAAATATCTAAGAAAAACATAATATGTGTTGGTTACATTGCTCCACAGCCACACGAACTATTCTTTCGTAGGTAGCGCAACGAGTCAATGTGCTTTGGTTTTAAACTTGAATGCAGTCACGCGCGAAATTGCAATTTTTCATATTTTGGATAGTTAGGCGACATCTTCCGCTAACATTTGTAATTATTAACATATATAACATTTTGATTGTCAATGGACTTGGTATATCTTTTTATACATAATCAATGAGCTAGGATTATATTAGAGTATCATTTAGAAATTTCACTTTAACACTAACTTTACAGATACCACTGTGAAATAATTGCAAGAGCGTAACAAAAAGAAACAGTAAAAAGTATAAATAAAGACGTAAAAACCCGGAAAACGGTTCTTATAAAGAAAGAAATATTGTAACAATATGCGTCGTAACGATCATATATCACTCTTTTTCCGTTAATTCTTGATATCTTGCGTACATCATCTTCTTTACACAATCTTTATAAGATTCACCAGCCATAGCATTATAAGTGGACGCCTTGTTACCCAATCCAACTGTGCTATTGTGAAGTTCAGCCTAAAAATAAGAGTTATAGTTTTTTTTAATACATTCATACGCAAAATTTTGACTAAAGTTTCCAAACAAAGGTTAATGAAAGATATTTACAACAAATAAACAGATGAATCTTCAAACAACAACACGAACAGATAAATGAACTGTTAGGATGAAGAGAGAAAAACTGCTGATAACTTGAGTCCAATACTGTTTATAATATAGTCCGTACCAACTTTCATGAGCTAAAATTCGTGGAAGACCGCTACGTCACTTTCTTGGAATCGACCCGACCCTTGAGTAGAATAAGGCACGCACAGGCGGCGGTCTTTCACCGTACAATTATTATAGCAAATATATAACACTTTCGGCTGTTACTTTGTGAAGAATCATAATACTGGATATAAGTAAAATAAAACACTCAATTAAGCTTTAAATACCTTCACTTTATTTTTAATCACTATGTGACTGCAGTTTCAACATTTTACATGTCATTATCAAACTAGAGTTACATGAATTGATGGCAATATAATATCTTATTTGATAACATCTGAGACACATTACAAATTAAATACCTATTACTCTAATCTATTTTAAATTGTTTATGTTCGGTTACAAAATTTCCCAACTCACTTTTATATTAATATACTGTTATAATAATGTTATAATGTTTTGCAAATCATTTAATAGAATATAACCACACATTCTCAGAAAATAATATCAAAATTTAACATTACAGTGATAAAGGATTAAAATTAAACCTTTTAGAAGCGTTAGAAATTTTTAAAACAAATAATAAATCAGATGAAATATTACTTAATGACCAAGCAGATCTTTAGTATACTCCTCTATTTAAAGTTGTCTAAATCCTATTATAACAGTATATTAATATAAAGGTGAGCTGGGATATTTTGTAACTGAACATCAACAATTTAAAATAGATCAGAGTAATAGGTATTTAATTTGTAGTGTGTCTCAGATGTTACCAAATAAGATATATATATTGTCATCAATTCATATAACTCTAGTTTGATGTCGAGCCTGTGCATCGTTGCGACTTGCGAGTGTGCGCCTATTATTAAAATAAATCAATGGAGGCGAAAAATATAAGACAGGAGTGTAATAGCCAGTGTAAGGGTATTGTGTTCAACGTATATAATTATGTAAAGACAATTTTCCAAATAAAAATAAAACGGAACCAAAAAATTGTGTTGTGGCCGCTACGGGAGTTTCTGTAGCA
The DNA here is from genome assembly GCA_963170755.1 of Amphimallon solstitiale. Lineage (NCBI taxonomy): Eukaryota > Metazoa > Arthropoda > Insecta > Coleoptera > Scarabaeidae > Amphimallon > Amphimallon solstitiale. The sequence goes on from OY720684.1 coordinate 13,255,961, forward strand.
ACCGTAAAGAGAATCATCAGTGAAGGTGTCACTTTGCAAGATACAAAGAACGGTAATGGTAAAATAAAATTCAGTTCTCCCAAGAAACGCAAGAGAAAATATACAATAACTGACATACCACCATGGGAACAAACGGATATTAGAAATATGATTTACAATTTTCATAAAACCGAACATTGTCGAGTTACTTTGGCTCAACTGCAAGAAAAGTTAAGTGCGGAATACGACTTCTCCGGCAAACGTACCTCCCTGCATAGAATTATTAGAAAACTGTGATTCAAGTGGAGGAAAAGTAAGAACAATCGGGGATTGCTAATAGAGAAGAGCGATATTCGTGATTTGAGACTGAATTATCTGGACAAAATTAAATATTATAGAAGTCAAGGTAAGCCAATTGTATTTTTAGATGAAACTTACATTCATGCTGGCCATACTAGTCCTAGCAGTTGGACAGACAATAGCACTAATGGTTTGTTATCAACCATATCTAAAGGCAATCGACTATTTATTCTTCACGCCGGTGGTGAAATGGGTTTCATACCTAACTGTTTATTGATTTTTAAATCTGGAACCAAATCCGGAGATTACCACGACGATATGAACTCGCAAAATTATGAGAAATGGCTTACGGAAAAACTAATTACAAATCTTCTCCCGAATTCTGTTATTGTTTCTGATAATGCATCATATCACAATATACAAGTACAAAAACCACCTACCAGCAACTCAAGGAAAGCAGATATGATAGAATGGCTGACAAGCAAAAATATACCTTTTTCGACGAATTTACATAAGCTACAGTTATATGAAATAATAAAGTATCACAAACGACAACATATTGTTTACAAATTCGATAAACTGTTAGAAGAACATGGGCATGTGACTTTAAAATTTCCACCCTACCATCCCGATTTAAAACCGATCGAAATGATATGGGCTGAAGTAAAAAATAACGTAGCAAAGAAAAATGTCTCGTTTAAACTAGACACTGTGAAGACTCTGACAGAAGAAGAATTTGTTTCAGTTAATGTTCAAGACTGGATAAAGTGTTGCCGACATGTTGTTCAAGCTGAAGACAATTACTTACAACATGAGATTCGAGTTGATGTGCTTACAGTAAATTTACTTATAACAGATTCTGATAGTGAAACATCTAATGACACTGACTTCGAAAATTTATCAGATTAAGGGGCTGTGGAGGTTATCCAAATAAGTATGTATTTGTTTATCCCTTCTTTTTATGCTAACGTGTATATTATTAAATTGTATCATCACATTTATCTTTTATTATTATTACTATTATATTTATCTTTCTGTCAAATAAATAAAAATATATAATTTGAAATTAGTTTTATTACAAAAAGTCGACACTGGCCTACCCGCTTTATTTATCGTGATTTAATTTCTTACAACAAACAAAACTTGCTGAAGATCCATTCTATACTTTCTGAAAATTCGCTAAAAACAAAATACCAAGAAAAAACAATGCACGCCACTGCTTGCAAATATCTAGTCGAGGTAGAGCCTTCCGTCGGCTTTATTCCAAGAAATGACGCAGCGGTTTTCCACGAATTTTAGCTCATGAAAGTTGGTACGGACTATAGTAGTAGACTGAGATTAACACATGACAAAAAGTTTATCAATTTAACTATTCATTAAGTTACTTACTATTTACTGAGTTACAGTTATAATGAAATAAACACTTGCCTGTATTATTGTTGTTCTTCCTTGATTGGATTTACCTAAACCTTGACCTTCTGTCCAACCCATTTTTTGCAATAATCTATTTCCAACATTCTCAGACCCAATAGGTTCTGAAACTGATGCAGATACTGGTAAGTCTACTAATTCCCTGGATTTCAAATATTTTTCTTTAAGTTTACTGGGCTGGGGTTCATCAGGGTCACCGTATTTCATTCTGCGTTCTTTTGCTCGATCACGATATACAATTTTCTCGGCTGTATCAATTTTTTTCCTCTTTATTCGCATTTCCAAATTCTGCTTGTGCAATGTCGACAGCTGTGCATGTTTTGCTAGTGCATCTGCAGAATTGAGCTGTCGTTTACAAAGATTACATATGAATTTAGTATAATCCAAAAATTCCAGATCATTCATTGGAATATCTTCATCATCTGATGATTCACTTTCACCTCCATAAGCTGCAACTAATGGAGGTGGTTGAGGTTCTGTTGCTTCAGTGATTTCAGGTTTGTAACCGTTGATTTGTATATGTTTCTTTTCCAACACAGAGAAGCCTATATCTGCAGAGCCTAATCCTAAATTTAGATGATTCGTGATTGTTTCTTGATTTGTCTTGATTGACGACGCATCCTTTTTTTGGTTTAAATTTTTTGCCCATCGCTCCATGTCTTTAGCAATTTTTTTAGCGGTTTTAAATTTATCATGTTTTTCGGATTTTGGTTTCTTATTTTCTGATTCAATAGAAGGCGCACCTGTTGGCTGTCCCTGAGTACCAGCAAAATTTTCATATGTCGATGGAGCTAATACGTATGTCAATTTTTCCCTGTCCCAATACAAATACTTTTGAATTACGCTATTCCAATAATACGTAGAATTTGAATCATAATACAATCCAGTCAGTTGATCATAGTAGTAACCACTACTTTTATCATATGTATATTTGGTTATATCAGGTATAGCTAGAGAAAAATGTGAAAATTAAATTGATGATGATGATATAATTTAATTAAGTTCTTACGGTATCTTTTGCCATCAGTGCCATTTGGTATTGATATATGTGTTGAATCAAAGAATGTCTTATTCGCTTGCATCTGTTGAATAGCAGATTGGGCAACAGCTGCTGCAGCATTAGCAGCATCCATTTGGTTCTCTTGATGTAAAGTAATAGAATTTCCAGCTGTTATCTGTTGTGTAAAGTAATTCTTATAATACTCTAAGTACTGCTGATATTCTACAGAGTTCCTTGCATATCTCCTTGAAGAATATTCTGCTAGCCTATCTACATCACTTAAAGTGTACGTAGTTGCAACAGAAGCCGTTGCTATTGTGTTTTCTGGTTGAGAGTAAATATTCTTCGTATCACCCATGTTATATTTACAGTAAGAGAGAATTACTAAAAATATAAATTTTGAAATGTTAGTTTATTACATTTAATATTAATTATAATAAATCGTTTATGTAAAACCACAGTAAAAACACTTGAAATTTACTAATAAAAAAAAGTAACGATATGTATTGTTTTATTTATGACGTGTAAGATTGAATGACACCAATTACAAAAAATGATGCCAAAAAATTTGTTTGAAGCCATTACATGGAGACTTTAATAAATTACTATGTTATTGTACACAAACAAAACGTATGTAAAGAGCTTAATTATTATAGACACATGAATTTCATATGTTGACATACATCAAGAGCGGTAAACAACTATATGATGATGATGATATGATGATCCAAGCCCTGTGCTCCAACTTTTCCAGTTCACTGGCGACCGAGACGTCAATCACCGACCTAAGGCTGAATATGCTCGCCATATTTGATTATCTGGCTTCCTTGCTGTCGCTCTATATTGGAATTTTGCTGTGTTTATTACGTGAATATTTGTAATTTTAATATAGATTGTGTGTGGTGAGGTGAATTTTATAAAATAAACTAGTTATTTGTGGTTTTTACCTAATTATTCAATGAACAGTGGGCGAGGTTACACTAAGTTATTTTTTTTTGTTATCTGTTAATATTTAGGTCTGATGATTCACTGGAATATATTGCAGGTATCAAACATACAGATTGTCGTATTTAAAAGTTAATATGCATCTTCAAATACACACATAAACATGTACCTATGTATGTATGTATACAACAGTTCAAGAATGTGGCCCCCCACAGCACCGGTCTTATGGTGGTGTGGGTAAACCGAGAGCGCGAACACCATGCGCACATGGCATTCGTTCCGTATCTTTAGAGCGTGAACTTATGTACATTGTGTCTGAGCAAACTCGCAAATATTAAAATAAAATGCCCTTGGCTGTCGAGGAAAAAATACAGATTGTGTTATGGTATGCGAAGGATAATTCGTACAAAGACGTGCAAAATTTATTTGTATAGTTCATTATAATATTTTGTTTCGTTTTAAATGTGAGAATTTTATTTTAGTTACAATTTTTATAGTTTTGTTTCAGTTCAATGTTAATACATTATACATCAATTACCAAAATAGCGGAGCAATTCCTTAAAGCAAACGTCTGCATACTAGCTTTCAACGTTTTGCACTGAAGCCTCGGTCTCGGTACCCGGTGTCCCCCCGATATGAACTCATCTGTATTCCCCTATTATCGTACCCCTCCATTTCATGTTTGCATGCACATGTGTGCGTGTCTGTGTTTCCCTATATCTACTTTTATTTCAGTCAAACGGTATAGAATTAAAACTGATATCACTCGTATAACTTACCTTCATGAGTGCAGCAGTTATCTTAATAAAACTTACAAATGAGTGGCTAGAGACAATAAAAAAATGGAATCGAAATTTCGTGGTGATTCTTTTAAAAGAGTTCTTTAATTATTTCTGTACCTTTCTAAAAAAAAATCGCTATGAGAAAAACAGTACCTATAATAATGTTAGAATTTTGGGTTTAATACTTGATGAAAATATGAGCTGGAGCCCGTACCTTGATGTATTAGTAAAGAAAATTAAATAAAGTCAGTTACTGCATAAAAGTCCTAAAAAGTTATTGTGAAAAACAGTTCTCATGACTATCTACTACGGGGTATTTATTTCTAAACTAAAATATGGTTTACTTTTTTGTGGAAATTCTCCAGACTCGGGCCAGATCTTTGTAATTCAAAAGCAAATCTTTCGAGTAATTTTTAGCTTCGCTTTAGAGAATCATATCGTGGAAAATTCAACTTAGCCGGACTTCTTACTGTCGCAGCTTTGTATATTTTTGAATGTTTAATTTTAAAAACAAGGAGAAATTTGATCATTTCCTACCTAATCACGATTATGAGACTCGATCTCAAATTACATATAATTATCCAATACACAGAGACTTAGCATGTTGGAAAAAGGTCCGTCCTATTCTAGCATAAAATTATTCAATAAACTTCCTGAATAAACCAAAGGTATAACTTCTAAAAACTTCGAAAGGGCTACCTTTAATCTGCTTGTTAATTTAGAGCCCTACACAATTGGCGAATTTTTTGGGAGCTGATTTTCTTGCAACAATTTTTAATATGTATAATTGTCTCTTTTGACATGTTTCAACTCACATATGTTTTGTATATATATATATAGCTGTGTGAATACGTATAATGTATATGAACATATCTACGTGAGAAATTTCTTGAATTAGCGGCATTTTAAATTAATTGATGACAAATTACTTGCATTATTTTATTGTTAATGATTTTTAAGGAAAAGAAACACATTACTCCGAGGACTAACATAATTACATTAGTTTCGCTTACTCAACTATACGTGAATGCTCATCAGCTCGGTCTGTAATGCATCCATTCTCCTATCTACCGAAATTAGTATATATACTTACGGTGACGATCTTTGCAAGGATCAGAGATAATTTCTTATCATTCTCATTTAATGAAGGAAACATATTAATTACTATGTTTTTCCTTCTACAATTTTCGGTTGATAGGAGAATGGATGCATTACAGACCGAGCTGATGAGCATTCACGTATAGTTGAGTAAGCGAAACTAATGTATATTATGTTAGCCTTCGGAGTAATGTGTTTCTTTTCCTTAAAAATCATTAACAATAAAATAATGCAAGTAACTTGTCATCAATTAATTTAAAATGCCGCTAATTCAAGAAATTTCTCACGTAGATATGTTCATATACATTATACGTATTCACACATTTAAATATACGGCAAAGAAAAAGATTATATGTGTTCAATATGTACATTAACCACATATAAAATAATAATTATACAGGGTGTTCCTAAATATCATGTACATAAGGAAGGGGGTAACTATTTGGTTTATTTTGTGCCTAAAATTTCATATAAACATAACATAGGTCTGCAAACGCTTCGTTACCAATATGCAGGGTGTTGAAATTTCAAGAATTTTTCACTTTTTACTGTATAGCTCCTGCAGTTTTTGAGATATTTTGTTCAAATTTGGAAGGTAGGTTACGCTATAAGGCCTGCATCATTAGCCATGCCAAATGATTATGTAAATCTACAGGGTAATAATTTTTTCGGGGTCATGCCCTCTTTTCTCACCCTGAACTTTTTTGCGATGCGCCACTGCTAGATTCTAAAATACGCAATAAATTTTCTGTGTTGTTTAGAAACTTTTTGATCTTTTATAATTTTTTCTTATCTCTGACCGTTATCGAGAAAAAAAATAGAAAACAATTTTCTGTAATCCGCCAGAGAAAATTAAATTTTTTAAAATGGTCTAGCAGGCTCTGGCTTTATTCAGATAATCACTTGAGTTTATTAATTTGACAATTGACATTAGAAATCGTAAAAAAAACTGCAGGAGCTATACAGTAAAAAGTGAAAAATTCTTGAGATTTCAACACCCTGCATATTGGTAACGAAGCGTTTGCAGACCTATGTTTACATGAAATTTTAGGCACAAAATTAACCAAATAGCTACCCCCTTCCTTATGTACATGATATTTAGGAACACCCTGTATATATAGCTATATATATGTATTGCCTTGTGACTGCTTGAAATGAAATAAATTTTAATAAAAGCAAATTAGAAACATTAAAACTCAAAGCTCTACAACAAAGAAAATCTTGTATAGATTCAGATGCTACTAGAGTGAAAAAAATAAAAATCAGTAAAATTGTTAAATAATTATCATCATTAAATGTTGCATATTTTTTGGAGTGTTTTTTTTTAGTTTATTGTCTGTGAAATACATACTTACGAGGTCTGACAATTAAGTATCCAGAAAAGTTTTTTTGCGGCCCACGTGGCAACACTGCGATCCGCCACATGGTCGGGCGTGGTAGGGGGGACCATGGTACAAGGAAATAAGGTATGCTCTTCCCAAAATCAAAACTCGTCCACGCCGCGCAGGTCGAATGCGCGTCATAGTTGATAGAGGCGTCATTTATGTTTATGTTTGCGTTTACGTTGTAGGTAAGGCACAGTAAGGTTATTTTGTGATTTGTTAGTGCATTTCGAAAGAAGTGATTATAGCTTTTGTTTGACCCCTAACGTATATTACATTGAAAACTATTAATGAAAAATTAAGTTTACACGTTTGAAAATGAAAACAAGAAAAAAACATTTTTGAAGCTAGTAAAAAACTGTATTTTAGTCCTTCTGAATTCACCCTTATTTTCCAAATATTTTGTTTGTTTGTTTATTATACCCTAGAGATAAAATGATTCAAACCTAAGTATAAGCATAAGGAAACATTTTCACATATTATTATTATACTGTAAATGATATGAAGAACTTATGAAAATAAAACATTGTCAATTACTAATTACGTAATTACATATAAATATTCCTACCTATTATATTTGTTTTTTACGTAAACTATAATTACTGCAAAAATCTTTTTGTTGAAGAATTTACACACTCCAAGTAAAATTAGTTTTTATTTGAATTGTATTATGTATTGAAAATTAAAAATAATTAAGTACTCTAGTTAAAGACTAATGATTAAACTATTTAATATTTTTTGCCTACTATAAAATGTAACGCATTTATATTTAAATAAATTTATTTTTCTAAAGCATAATTAAAAAGGAGGTGTTTTATTTAAAATAAAAAATATACAAATTTACATAATTTATAATCAATTTTATTACCATCCCTACACCCCCAGCAGCCTTCAATTTATTTGTCAACAAACTAACATTATGCTCTCTTTAAGATTATTCCTATTATTATTTTTTACATTACAAAATTTCCATTTCTGTTAAAAAGGACTTTATTGAAATAGTGGCCTGTGATTTCACAACTTTATTGAACTGGTAGTACTAGAGGTCGAATGCGCGTCATCCAGATATGCGCAAGAGCATACCTTGTTTCCTTGTACCATGGAGGGGACCTTGAACTAAATGCCACCCAAGTTATTAACTTGTTTCACGCGGCAGTCTGCGTGTTATGCCGGAGGAGTGAACGTTTGTTTCGCAATTCTGTACATGATGTCTACGCCAAAATATTTTGAGCAAAGGGTAACTTTGAAATTTTTCGTTAAGTGAAGGAAATCGAGAATTGAAACGTTTAACAGTGTTGAAAGAAGTGTATGGCGAGAATTTAATGCCAAAATTGTCATTCTATGAGTGGTACAAGAAGTTTGAAGAGGGGCTAGAGAAGTCAATGACGCTCTGGGCTCTGGTCGATCAGCTGAAGTTTGCACCGCCACCTCTCTGCAAAAAGTCGAACAAGTGTCGAAGAATGATTGTCGATACTCGATTAGACACATATCGGAAGTTAGTGGTATCAATCGTGAGACAGTTCGGTTGATTTTAGGCGACGATTTAGGCATGACGAAAGTGTGCGCCAAATTGGTTCCCAGATTGCCTTCCAAAAGGAAACTCGACAACGTATTTGTGACGACTGGCTCGACAACTGGGGAATGTTCGATCGTGTGATTACTGGTGATGAGAGTTGGATATTCCAATACGATCCAGAAACCAAACGTCAGAGTTGTGAATGGAAGAAACCTGGAGAGCCAAGAACCAAAAAGGCGCGCATGTTCAAATCGCAGGTGAAGACCGTGATTATAACCTTTGTCGACTCCAAATGCATCATTTTGAAACACTAGGTGCCTAAGGGGTAAATTGTAACTGCTGCCTACAATGCTGAGGTCCTGAAAACATTGCGGCGCACGAAAAAGACCTGAGTGGTGGGCCAACAAGAATTGGTTGCTGCATCACGACAATGCGCCAGCGCATTCATCCATCTTTACTCGCAAATTTTTAGCATTCACAGGGACTCTTGTGCTGGAACACCCACCCTACAGCCCAGATTTAGCTCCATGTGATTTCTTCCTCTTCCCTAAAACGAAAGAGGTGCTCAAGGGGACTCATTTTGCTACTGAAATGGTCATGAAACAGGACGCTCTTGATGAACAAGCTTTCTAAAATTGTTTCCAGTCGTGGAAATCACAAATGAAAAAATGTGTGCAGGACAGAGGGGAGTATATTGAAGGATGTAATATCTAATTTGTGATCAATTTGAAATAAAAGCTCTTAACACCAATTTTCCGAATACTTAATTGTCAGACCTCGTATTTAGTTTGGAAATATATATAATGAACTACATTTTACACATGTCCACTTTCTCAGTATAAATTTAAGTTAAAACCTCAATACGAATATCGCTGGTTTGACGGGATGCAAAATAATGTGTATATGTATTTCTCATCATTCTTATGGATACTATTCTGAACATATAGTATTCAGCTTTAAAAAATTGCATTAAAAATTAGTTTTGCGCAGAATAATGTAGCTATGTATTTCCTCACATAAACTGCGCGATGCAAAAGCGAATCCGTTCCAATAAACTCGCCCAAAGTGGAATAATCTAAACTTGTATATCCATAAATCTGTACAGAAACATATTCATGTAAATGTATAATATTTTATATTATACTCCGCGTCAGATTGGTCAAATGCATGAAGACTTGCACAAAAATACCAATTTTACAATGTAAAACTCTGTGATACGATATGCGCTTTCCATATCCCGGTTACCATTAGGTCGACGTGTGACGTCATCGCAAAAACGCATGCGGCCAATGAATATGCGGAATTAGGACATTCTTAGTTGTATACCGTCCTTGGGCGTACATCACTCAAACATTTCCAAATAATTTACTTTAAGTGTACCTCACACATTTTCTTTGGCTAACGAAAGCTTATATTAAGTCAATAATTTTTTTACTGTAGTATTTTTAACTTTCACAATAATCTTAAATGTCAATCATACAATATACAAAACAAAAAATACAAACACTTCAAGTCTAAAATTTACTGATATTAATGAATTACTTTATCTTTAAACTAACTGCAAATAAAATTGGATTTCTTAAGAAAGTGACACTTTTAAATTTTAACACATTAACACTTTCATCATCAGTACAATTCTTTCGGTTCTAATTGACATTTCTAACAGATTTGTAATAAGCTCAATCTTCTCAATCACTGGTAGCTCTATATTTATTAAAAGTTCTATTTCGCAACTCTGTAAGTTATACAGTGTGACCAGTGAAGTCCGCATCATATGGGATTTTTTTTTATTAATAGATTTATTCTAAATTTGAGTTTGGCATCAATTTCCGCTTCGATCAAGATGAAAATTAACCAAAAAAATAATAGTCACGTGATTCGCATTATCTGTCAAATTTAAATTTTTTTCCAAAAAAAATTCAAAAGTGGGGTTATTTCTCAAAATATCGAAAAAAGTTATTTGAAAAAGTTTTTCTAAAAACAATTTTTAGCCCATATGCAAAATTTCAGCTGCATAAGATAATTTAGATTTTTTGCCAATTTTTTGTAAATTGCACCACTGTTGCGAAATAAGACAACGCAGCCTACATAAAACTTCTTAGTTTTAACAATGCTTTATTCCAGACACATTTTCTTTAAGGCAGCACTATATTCAATGTGTGTTTTTCTACAAAATCCAAATAGGGCTATTAAAATTTGGTCACATGTGATGCAAAGTTTATTTGTTTTTGACCCTGTATAAGGTAACTTCATAAATTAACTATTTTTGAAAATATAGTTTGTGTCTAAAAGTAATACACATTAATATTAATACAGACAAGTACACAGCGTCACAAGTAAAGTCTGCATTAACTGGAAAATAAATTTTCGTTTAACTTTACGTAAGTTTAACTAGTGTCAATGATTTAATTTAAAACCCCTTTATTAAAATTTGTTAGGAGCTATGTTATAAAAAGTAAAAATAGTCTTTTATTATTTAAGTTCAGTTTCCAAAAAATTAACTAGTTTCGTACCTTACGATGATGCACCAAACACAAGTTGGCCGCAAAACAAATGATAAAAAAGATCAACAAGCCATTGCTTTATTAATGACAGTCAAATCGCTTTCTGTTTGTCATAGTGGCTTTTAATTAATATTGCGTATTAAATAAAAAAATGTTAACTGTACAGGAAAGAATTGAAATTGTATTAATATGTGGTGAAAACACAAGTCATCGTGTAGCGGCCAACATTTTTAATGAAAGACATCCAGGCAAAAATGTGCAACAATCTACTGTGAGTAGGATTATGGTGAAATTTAAATCAACTGGATCGGTGGAAAGTTCATTTAAAAAACCTCACAATCCTATAAAACATAGTGAAGAAGTCCAATTAATAAATGTTTGCCTAGATATTGTGAAACATGGTCAAACTATTATTAGACATGTTTCTCGCAGAACTGACGTTCAAAACAAAAAAAGAGTGTAAGGAATATTTTGCACAAAAATAAATTTAAGCCGTATAAACCTAAATTTATAAATATGTACTCTTAAGGAACAAGATTTCGACATACGTTTGGGATTCTCTTTTTGGTACCAGGGGAAAAAAGAAAAAAATGTGTCCTTTCCGTTTCACGTTTTATGGACCGACGAGGACACTTTCACTTCAAACGGCGTTGTTAGCTTTCAAAATTGTAGATGGTGGGCTCAAGAAAATCCAAATTTTATAATAGAATGCAAGGACCAGTATTCCTTTAAAACTAATGTGTGGTGCGGTATTTTAAACGATCAAGTTGTTGCGCCTTATTTTTTTTAGAGGCAATTTAAATTCTGAAAAATACCTACGCTTCCTTAACAGCGAGGTCATTGAAGTTTTGGACAATATGCCTATTGAAATAAGGCATAATTTGTGGTACCAGTGTGACGGTGCTCCCATCCATACTACAAGACGGGTTCAAGAACGCCTCTTGAAAATATTTAGGGGCAAAGTAATATTACGCCCAATTGGGCGTAATATGGAGCAATACTGGCCGGCTAGGTCTCCGGATTTAACCCCACTTGATTTTTTCTTGTGGGGTTACCTAAAACAAAAAGTTTGCAAAGAAAAACCTTTCCGTAATGTTGATCATTTGGAAACGGTGATTCGAAACTGTATTTTAGAAATAAGGCCCCTTAGTATCAGAAACTCCATTGCAGATTTATCAAGAAGAACAATTGTTTGTATTGAACGCAATGGGAGGCACACAGAAATGTAATTTTAATTTTTAGGTTTTTCAAATTATGTTTAATTTAATATTCAAATACCAAAAATACATATTGTTATTAATTGAAAAGGTGGAATTTTAAATGCGTTTCATTTTCATAATGTATTATGATTATTTTATTAGAAAATTTGACTTTTCAATTAAACTATTTTCTTAATATTAATGTGCATTACTTTTAGACACAAACTACATTTTCAAAAATAGTTATTTTATGAAGTTACCTTTTACAGGGTCAAAAACAAATAAACTTTGCATCACATGTGACCAAATTTTAATAGCCCTATTTGGATTTTGTAAAAAAACACACATTGAATATGGCACTGCCTTAAAGAAAATGTGTCTGGAATAAAGCATTGTTAAATCTAAGAAGTTTTATGTAGGTTGCGTTGTCTTATTTCGCAACAGTGGTGTAATTTACAAAAAAATTGGCAAAAAATATAAATTATCTTATGCAGCTGAAATTTTGCATATGGGCTAAAAATTGTTTTTAGAAAAACTTTTTCTAATAACTTTTTTCGATATTTTGAGAAATAACCCCACTTTTGAATTTTTTTTGGAAAAAAATTTAAATTTGACAGATAATGCGAATCACGCGACTATTATTTTTTTGGTTAATTTTCATCTTGATCGAAGCAGAAATGGATGCCAAACTCAAATTTAGAATAAAATCTATTAATAAAAAAAATCCCATATGATGCGGACTTCACTGGTCACACTGTATATTACCAGTAATCCAAGAAGCATTAGGCATTCAAAATTTGTAATACTTTAAATGGTGCACAGCAACTTATTCCATTATTCATTCATCAATTTCAATTCTATCATACACAAGATACCAAAGAATACGTACTTGTTTTTCCATCGATGTTTAGCGGTGTTAATAAGTTAGATAGTGCTCCATGAATAGCAAGAGCATCTATAGTGCTTTCTGTTCCCAAATAACAAATACCTCTGGATGTAGACGTCAACGGATCCCTACCTATTGAAACTGCTGAAATCTTCTTTACTAAATCTGGTATCGCTGCATTTAAAATTGACATAACTGTATCCTCCGTAGTTAATGCATCCAAGTTCCTGAGCATGATCGCTGTAATATGACGAAATAAATAAAGCTACATCACAATGTTTAATTAACCTTACTCTTCGTTGCGTAATTACATATTTCGTCGCTCCCGCTACCACCTTCTTCACTTTCCATCCTAGATGCATGGCATTTAAAACAATTGTCACGTCTTTTAAAGTTTTGTGCTCCACACTGAAAATTTTATTTCATGGAGTTATACTAATTTAATCAATTTTCATATAACTAATTTAACTATCAAATAAATACGTAAGATGAATCACAAAGAAATTCATTATTTACACCAAAAGTGTCTGCCTAGCAAACTAGAGATGTGGATTCACATCTTCCTACTGTCGTTAAATTAATATGCTATTATAATTAGGGATGCACCGGATCGGGTATTTTGCCGATCCGGTCGGAACCGGAATTCCGGCCGGATCGGGACCTAAATTTGAAATGTATGTGCATGCCTATTTTTATACGTAAAACATTGAAAATATTGAGGCTGATTTGTTTTTACTTTTTTTTAAACTAGCTACAGTATACAGAGTGTTTATTACTATTAATTTTACCTAGATAGAAATTTCTGTTTATTTAAATATTAATTTTTAATCAGCATTAACAAAATTAAAACAATTCTACTCATTCAATTGGAGAATAGCAGCCACCTGTCAATAATAAAAAAATTAAAAAGAAGTCGGGGAACCACAGCCGCCGGTCTATCATAGGCAAGTAAACACGCACACCCATCACTGTTGACCAATTACAAAATATATCTGGTCGAAAGTCGGGGCATCCCATACGCGAAAGTCGGGGAATCACAGACGCGAAAGTCGGGAAATCCCAGACGCCTGCTAATCATAAGCAAAGGCACAGGGCTGCAGGTCATTTAATTATTCATTTGCTCACAGAAAATCTCTCTTTGCATTTTGTATTTATGTCTGCTGGTGTTCACGTTTTAAGTTTCTGAGAATTTTGTGTTTTGTGTTCGAGATTTTTAGTGTTGTGTCGTGTATTTAAGTAAGTAAAAAAAATCAATAATTATAATTACATAGATATAAAATGGCCTGTTTTTTTTAAAATAAACTAATTCAACTAATTGCTGTCTTTCTTTAATACAGATCGTCAAAATGTCAAAAGTTTGGCAATTTTTTGATGTCCTTAAAGACAAAAACAAAGCTACCTGCAATTTGTGTCAAATGGTGGTTTCGAGGGGAGGTTTTGGTAAATCGGCATCTACAAGCCCGTTAATAATACATTTGAAGCGGCATCATCCTGAAGAATTTTCAAATAACTTTAGAGGAAAAGGTACGATATATTTATATCTATATTTTTTTGTTGGGGTAAAGGATTGGGTTTGTAGCTTTGTTTGTTGAATGTTTTACTTTTTTGTCGCTTATTTATCGGACTCAATAGATAACATTTTTTGACTTGAAATTGTGTCTAGTGATTTGATTAGTCTGATTTCAATTTTTTTTGGTCCTGTCTTAATGAAAATTTTACTTCATGATTTACGATAGCTTGATTGATTACTTGATTGAATCAAATTGGAAGTAAAATAAATATTAGCTTTTAGACCGCATATAATAAAGTTTTAATTTATTTCGTAGAAAACAAGAGTTCTGCACTCGGTTCCGCATCTACATCTGCAGCTACAGGCTCAGTCGAGACCAGGCAACCAACTTTAACTGAATTTACACAACTTCACAAAGCATGGGATATCAATGACAAGAGAGCTGAAAGAATTCACTATAAAATTGCAGAAATGATTTGTTTAGATAACCAACCTTTTTCCTTGGTAGAAAATACTGGTTTTAAGCAATTACTCTATACTATTTCTCCTCAGTATAAACCCCCCTCCAGAAAATATTTAACTGATAAAATAATCCCTGACATTTATAATAGAGTTAGGATAAAAATTTCAAAGGTTCTGGGTGAAGCTTCGTTTATTTCTCTTACTTCTGATATTTGGACATGCTCGAATACAAATGAAAGCTTCATTAGTGTTACAGGCCACCGGATTTCAGAAAAGTGGGACAAACGAAATGTTATTTTGTGTTGCGATAAATTTGCAGGCAGTCATACGGGACTTGCAATAGCCGATTAACTTGAAACTTTGACAAACGGTTGGGCTATTGACAAACAAAAAATTCATTTATTGATGAGGGATAGTGGAGCCAATATGGTGAGAGGATGTAAAGATGCAGAAATAAATAGTGAGGGGTG
This sequence comes from Amphimallon solstitiale, assembly GCA_963170755.1. NCBI lineage: Eukaryota > Metazoa > Arthropoda > Insecta > Coleoptera > Scarabaeidae > Amphimallon > Amphimallon solstitiale. Next base: position 13,271,425 of record OY720684.1, read on the forward strand.
TTTTATACATGAACTGCAACTAATAATCAATGACAGTTTACAATCTCAAAGAACTGTGTCAGATATGATTAGTACTGCCCGCAGAATTGCAACTCATTTCAATCATTCTTCTTTAGCATGCAGTAAATTAATTGAAATACAACAAGAGCTAAATATGGAACGGAAAAAAATTATACAAGATGTACAAACGCGGTGGAACTCCACTTTCTACATGTTAGAAAGGTTGCTTCATTTGAGACGGTGTGTAACTATTTACCTTACTGAAAATAGCAGTTTAAACAATTTAACAAATAACCAGTGGGACCTCTTGCAATCGGTTCTTGAGTTAATGCGCCCTTTTGAAGAGGTAACAAAATTAATGAGCAACACAGAATCGATAATTTCAGAAGTCATTCCAACGATTGCAATATTAAAACGCTACCTTTTGTCCCATAAGATAGAACAGTTATATGGTGTTGGAACTATAAAAGAAAGCCTGGTTACGGGAATAAATAAGAGATTCTCCGATGTTGAATCTAAAAATTATTATACAATATCTACTATTTTAGATCCTCGATATAAAACTTATTTTTTTTCAAGTAACTCAATAAGTGATGAGATTAAAAAAGTTCTTTTGGGAAAAATAAAAGATACTTGCAGTACCACTGATGAAGCAGAAACACGAGAAGATGAAAGGGTTACTAGTGTTACTACCGAAGATAAGGATGATGAGCCTTTAGCTGCAATTCAGAAACGAGCAAGAATAAATGAAACAACTGATTCATCAACAAATTCCACTTTTACATTATGGAACTGCTACAATGACTTTGTAACAGCTTCAACGTCTGAATCTTCTATATCTGGTTTACAAAATGACATACCCCATCAACTTGATACTTATTATGGAATGCCAATTATAGATAGAAAGGCAGATCCAGTTGAGTGGTGGAGCAGGCACCGTGAAAAATTTCCTGATCTAATTAACTTAGTTAGGCAGTTCCTATCAAGCCCAGCAACTAGTGTCTATTCAGAGCGACTATTTTCAGAAATTGGTAATATACAGTGTGTTTCACTTTGATACTTGAAAAATCAGTATTTTTTAATGGAACATCCGATTTAATTTTTTCTTTTTTAAAATATATTGCACTTAAAAAGCTCTACACAGTGATGTGCATTTTTTGGATTTAGGCCCTTTGCATGGCCTGCTGTGGTATTAAATGTAACCCCAAAAATGGCAAAATCGTATTAGGCATTTTTTTAACAAAAAAACTATTTATGCAATCGATTTAGCCATGCTTCGAAACCCTTGGTACCAAGTTTCAAAGTCGCATCTTATACAGAGTGTTTATAATTTAGGTGCAAACTTCGAAAAATACCAATGTTTGGGAGCACCCTGTATTAACAGAATAAAATATTTTCGAGATTTTCTTCTTTCGATGGAGGTGTAAGTACTATGGCTTTGAAATTATACTCTTTTTATTGGCCTAGTTAATACAGGGTATTCGTAATAAAAAATCAAATTTAAGGAAAAATCGATTTTTTTCGTTTTTATTTTTAGTAAAAGAAATTTAACTGAACATAACAAAAAACTACAAAATAAGTAAAAATAAATAAGATAAAATATTTTAGTGCTAGTCATGCATTCTTCTGTTATTCTCTGCTTAAGTTGAGGACATTAATTATTTAATTATGTTGGAAGAAAAAATGACAAGTGATTTGGTTATCATAAAAGCCGCACCTTACATTAATTTTATCATAATATTGTTTTTTAAAATGAATAATCAAGTTAGGGTTTACATCCGAACAGAATTTTTTGTTGAGACATCGACAAACTTTGGTTGAAGGTATTTCGCGAAATTTGTCTAACGCTAGTGAAGCAGGCCTTGAAAACAAAAATGTATCAAACTTTAAACAATTTGACACTTGCTGTTATATTGCTTAAAACGTTATTGTGTGTACCATTAAAGTTGTGTAAAAATGGTTAGAAATAAACTAACTTTACAGCAAAAAGTTGAAATAATAAGACTAGTTAGTGACAATGCAAAAACTTATAAACAAGCTGCAGAAGAATTTAACAGGAGACATCAAGAACTAGAACCAGTGAGTTTTCAAACTGTAGCAAATATTAATTCTCTTTTCGATAGAACTGGTAATGTTATTTCCACAAATAAAAGGGGAAACAATTTAATTGAGAACAGAGAAAACATTGTTTTAAATCAAATTCGGCACAACCCTAAAACTAGCGTTAGACAAATTTCGCGAAACACTAATATACCTTCCAGCAAAGTTTGGCGATGTCTTAAGAAAAATAAAAAGGTTGCTTACAAACCAAAATTCCTACACACTTTAGAAAATGGTGATGAAAATTCTCGAATGGAATACGCTCTGTGGTGTCAAGGACATTATCTAAATGACCACAATTTCCTAAATAAAATTTTATTTTCGGATGAGGCAACCTTCACCACAAACGGGGTTGTATCTTCACAAAATTGTAGATTCTGGTCGGAAGTAAACCCTCACTGGGTTATTCACTGTAAAAGGCAATATTCTGAGAAAATTAATGTATGGTGCGGAAATTTTGATAAACAAATAATTGGTCCCTTTTTTTTCAACATAACTTGAAGGCCCAAAATTTTTTGAATTTCTAAATACGAATTTCTGGGATGCCTTAGAAGAACTGCCAATTGCTAGACGTGCCGACATGATATTTCAAATGGATGGTGCACCCGTCCATACTGCAGCAATAATTAACAACTGGCTTGATCAAACATTTCCCAGAAAGTGGATTGGGCGCTATAGCCAAGAAATTAAGTGGCCTCCGAGATCGCCAGATTTTTATCTTTGGGGGAAACTTAAAGAAAATGTTTACCATACAAGACCCAATAATGTGGAAGAACTTATGCGGAGGATAACAGAAGAGTGCGAGTTAATTTCTCATCAGGAACTCGCGAAAGTAATGAATCATTGCCAAAGAATGTTAGAAAAATGTATTCAAGTTGAAGGAGGGGTAATAGAAAACTCGAAAATTTAAAGATATTTGGTTATTTTGTAGTTTGTTATGTTCAGTAAATAAAAACGAAAAAAATCGATTTTTCCTTAAATTTGATTTTTTATTACGAATACCCTGTATTAACTAGGCCAATAAAAAGAGTATAATTTCAAAGCCATAGTACTTACACCTCCATCGAAAGAAGAAAATCTCGAAAATATTTTATTCTGTTAATACAGGCTGCTCCCAAACATTGGTATTTTTCGAAGTTTGCACCTAAATTATAAACACTCTGTATAAGATGCGACTTTGAAACTTGGTACTAAGGGTTTCGAAGCATGGCTAAATCGATTGCATAAATAGTTTTTTTGTTAAAAAAATGCCTAATACGATTTTGCCCTTTTTGGGGTTACATTTAATACCACAGCAGGCCATGCAAAGGGCATAAATCAAAAAATGCACATCACTGTATAGAGCTTTTTAAGTGCAATATATTTTAAAAAAGAAAAAATTAAATCTGATGTTCCATTAAAAAATACTGATTTTTCAAGTATCAAAGTGAAACACACTGTATATGTTAATAATAGGTGTAGGCTAAACTCTGAAAATGCCGAAAAGCTCTTTATTCACCATAATCTTAATAAAATAAATTATGAATACTAAGTTTTTCTCACTCTAATTTTTCATGTAAACTGTATACTTGTCTTATAAGACTTATCCATGACAAGGAATTTGGCTGTTATTTTTGCTGTTAGAATTTGACTGTTAATAATGTTTTCATTTACTATTTGTTTTGTAATTTTTGGAAAGAAAATATATTTTGTTCAAAAAAAAAATTATTTGTGATTAATTAACGACTTAACAATAGGTAAGTAGGCACCAATTAAAAAAAAACCTTAAAATAATTTTCTTAATTTTTGCATATATTTGAATTTAAATTATATTAAAAATTTAAAACTTAAACATTTCCAAAAAGTTCCGAAAATTCGGAAAGCGATCCGGCCGTTCCGGCCAACTGGCCGGATCGGCCGGATTTAGTGGTACCGCCGGAATTCCGGTGCATCCCTAATTATAATGAATCTATTCTTTGTCTTCATCAACGTATTCATTTAGTTATAGGATAGAACTGAATAAACCTTTATGCAGAACCAATCTGCTGATGCTTTATGTGATGGTGCTTTTTCCGAGCTAGGACATAATTCTTTAGGTATGCTATACTGCATTATAGCACGATACTGATCTTGCAACATTAAAATACCCTGTAAAATATTTACAATAATTAGAAAATGAATTTTCATGAGCAGACCCACCCCTCTTACTAAAGAGACCTGCTGGCCAGGCAGCAAATACGCTTGTATTTTGATGATTCTCTTTATTATAAAATGATTTTTATTAGTTTTAACTCATGACTCTTTTTTTTTTTTTTTTTTTTAGTTATAATCTTTAACATTTTAAATGAAATTCAAAACAAAACAGGCAGACTCTTTTTTTGTTATACTTTTTTTTCTGCGTTTTAAAAATTTTTGTTTGGGGGTTTAATGATAAAGAAAAAATGTTACTTGTAAGAATTGAGTAGATTACTCATGGTTGGTATTCATCCCTCTGTAAGCTAAGATACCTGTTTCATTTCCATCCAGCGTGTGGCTTCTGCTAGCGTTGTAAACTCGACAAAGGCAAAACCACGTGAAGCACCTAAACAGCACAATAGACACCAATGGCATTACCCGAGCCAGATATTTACACAAATCATCACCGTCATTCATAAATTCAAACAAAAATAAGGAAATAACAAAATAATAAAAATTAAATGTTAAACGTAATTTACCTGTATCTTTTTTTCTTATCAGTCGAATATCTTTTGGCATCAGACCACACTGTATTATGTCTTGTCTTATCTAGAATTAAAAGTATAAATTCAAATAAATATATATCATTACTAAATTTAGCTTTCTAACTCTTTAAAATTTTTATACTTTCTATTCTTGTGCAAAACTTAAATTGAAAAAAGAATAGTAGTAAAAGTATTCTCACATAAAGGATGAATACATACTATAAATCTCTAATTTATAATGAAATTAGGATCACATCAACAGGAAAAATATGCCTGTTAGTATGTCTATGTAATTTAAAATTTCTTTAAATCAGTAGGAAAGAAATAATACAATTATAAATATTTCATAATCTTACATCATTTTCAGTAATATGCTGGGCTAGACCTCTAATCATGATAGTATTATTGGGAGGTTGACTCTTATAGCCAATAATTTCAGATCCGCTAGCTCCAAGAACACCTCCAGAAGAGCTACGTTCACTGTTAACAATTACGAGAAATATATATGAAATTATTGTTATGAATTAGTTTCCATTCTGGGATCTACCGTAAAATAAAATTGCATTTCACAAATCCGTTCATAAAACTTCATACCTATCTACACTGTCCCTATCATTTTCACGATATGACCTGTCTCTTTCATGTAACTTTCTCTCTTCAGACTTTCGTTCCCACCTAGAACCACTACTTGAACGTCTGTCTCTACTTCTCCTATAATCTGATCTATGTGAATCATAGTCTCTATATCTATCTCTGTTTCTATGTTCCCTACTTCTTGACCGACTTCTTGATTCGCCTCTTCCATAATCACTGTCATAATCACTTCCACGAGGTGAATCCTGATATTCATTGTATCTTTGATCTGTAATTGTAAAAAAAAAAATCAATAGAATTTTTTTTTATCTTATAACTGTCATATACAACATTAACACACTCAAGTGTTATACACAAACATTGATATTAACAGATATTCAGTTAATTTTTGTATACCTATAGAGCAATCCTGTATACATTTACCATGGACAGCATATATAGAATAAAAAATGATATCAGATACAATTAATTTTTATATTTGCAACATTTGTTAGACATTGTATATATAACATATAAATGTACTTTTATTAAATTTTCTACTTACATTTATGCGATTTATGTGGTGATCTCCTGCCATTATGTCTACGATAGTGTGGGGAATGTGATGCAGAACGTGTTCTATGCCGTGATCTAGATCTGCTGTTTCTGTCTCTGTAATCTCCTCTTATTACTTCCATAGGTCCACAATCTTTATTTGAATACAAAATTAAATTAAACCACCTATTTTTTTTTAGATATACTTTAAAATCACTTGATTTATAAACACAATTAGATTTATAGGCATTGAGGAATATGGCTGATCCCGAAATATAAAGTCTTTTGTACTTAATCACTGTCTCTAAACAAATACATTCATTTCAAACTTGTTATCTATTTTCAAAAGCGTTACGTACAAATAATGTATTATACGTAGTGTGAATTTACAAATTAACGAATAACTAAATTATGTGACACTGTTCTTAACAATCGACTATTTTTCTGATAAAATGTCGCTTCTTCAAAATTAATCTCATTCTACACGCTCGCCCTCTGCTAATGAGTAGACGAGTACATACAAATTCTTAGTCATAATATTACTTTATGAACGATACCTACATGAACTTCGATAGTACCGGCCTCTCCATTGTGGAACAACAAATGGAAGAAGAGTAATTGTAATGCTGGGTTTATGCAGCGTGAATTAGTCCTAACTTAGTATTAGTATTATGGTGGGTTTATGCAGCGTTCCCTAACTTAGTATTAGTATTAGTCCTAAGAATTAGTTTTAACCTTAAAAGTATACGTTATACAACAAACATTAATTTTCAAATTACGCTGCGTGAATGGTACGTAGCTGTGTACGTATTACTTCATAAGGTTTAAATCTTGGCTACCGAGGTCTTAACTTAGTCCTAAGAGTTAAAAATTACGAACTTTCAAGGTCGTGTCCTAACGCGGTCCTAAGAAGCTTACGACCATAAGATCAGCTGACTGAACGCTAACCAATGAACACGTATACTCAATGATCGAACTTTCTCAAGACTAATACTAATACCACAGACAATACTAAGTATTGTCTGTGCTAATACTAAGTTAGGATTAATTCAAGCTCCATAAACCCAGCATTATTAGTCTCAAAGGTAATACGTACCATTCACGCAGCGTAATTTGAAAATTTAAATGTTTGTATAACGTGTACTTTTAAGGTTAAAACTAATTCTTAGGACTAATACTAATACTAAGTTAAGGAACGCTGCATAAACCCACCATAAAAGTAATTTTAGTATTAATTACCACATTCTACATCAAAAAAAAAAATATTTTTAAGAATAACAAATTATTTGATAAATTATTGATTTCTAACTAATAATATTATTAAAAATAAAGTAAATTAGCTTTTAATGGAAAGGCTTCAAAAATATGTTTACAGACATCTGTGATTTTACAATCAAAATATAAGTCGGTAATACAGATTATATCACAGGAAAAAAATTGCAAAATAACAAAAAAAAGTTTTTAATTAATTTTGTAAAAGTACTCGTTTTCATTATTCAGGAATAGGCATGTATATATTTACGAAATAAAATTCAAAATAAATAATATATAATTTATTTACAAAAGATCTTTCTAATGTGTGTATATTATACAAAAGTGTAAAAATAAATACATATTCTTGATTATCACAATTTTATGGCAATATTTTACTTTGGTTTAGATGGTAACGATAGTCGATACATGATAATGTAATGAAAAAGTAGTAAAATAAAAATGACATGAAAATAATTTATACAGTGTGTCAAATATAATTCTATGTGAATAATGAGTATATATATGCAAGAAGTGACGTGAAGAATTAACTGATGTTATAGAGACTTGCAATAAAACAAGTGAAGTCACATTATAATTAGCTAATACTAACTAAATTACAGCTGAAAATAATTAATTTTATATTAGCATTACTAAAATAAGCAGTCTTTCTTCAAAATTCCTCCAAGATTAAATGTACAATTAAAAGAGCTCTCTTAAAATATTGGTGGAGAAAATAGCCTTAAAGTAACATAATAAATATTAGAGTTAGCTAGATATGTAATAATCGATTTTAATGTTCCAATACGGTAAAACATGGAATGTTTCTTTTAATTTGTAGTAATTTTAGCTAACTGATGTCCATTTTTATTATCGGTACCTCTAGATTTTTGGGAATTGGATAATTGTCTTGAATCAGAAGCTGTAGCGCTGCTCCTAAAAACGTTAAATAATTTTGTATACGCCGACCTGTATTGTCTATTGCTTGCAGCATAGATAAACGGATTCACAACGCTAGATGCCCAAGCAAATATGGACGCGAATACATGGAGCGTCGGGTATTTTACTTCATCATCAAAGACGTTAACACACATCAATGGTAAAAAGCAAAATACGAAACAAATAAATATTAGTAACATGAGTTTCGTAAGACGTCCATCTTCTCTTTCCCTTCGAGTGTTTTTATTTCTTGACTCACTGATTCTACAAAAAGAAAATAGAAAGACAAAAATTATTAAAATCATCAGTTTTAAAAAGCATAAATCACAAAGAACCTTGTAACAACAATTTTTCATTTATTTGAGGCGATTTGACTTTGAGAATCTAAAATAAAAATTCCGTACAATATTTCTAGATCTAGCAATAATATTCTTTCTATGAATGAATTAATACATACATACATATATATACAGCACGTGTCAATTTTCATTAGCCATAGGCGATTAATTCATGCAATACGTGACAACATGGCACCCCACCTTTCCTCTTCAATGCGAGCGCGAGACCGATACAAGCTCAAGTTAACAGTAGCTGTTGGACTATTGACTAGGGTGTTTCTGCGCTCAAAAATAATATTTACGCATTGAAGGATTTTTCTTTTTCCTTTCAGTAAATGCAGAGAATTATTAAGCTGCGTTCACGCTGCATGTCACAAACAAAAGCGTAATTCTAATAAAATTAAAAATAAGGTAAATAAAAAAGGATTCTGAAAATAATAATAAACTACTAGATCGCGGCGGCCATTTGATGATGACTGCTTTTATTGCAGACTAGATCGGAACGTGTTCGCAGCTAAACATTTAATATAGAAGTGGGAAGATCGCAGAAAGTCGTTGTGATGTCGATTGTTGTCGGGATTGGTGACGGATAGTAGGGGTGACACACGTTGCCACATATTATTTGTATACGTATAAATCGCATGTAAACATTGAATCCATATACCTAATGAAAATTGACACATACGGTATATACAAGGTGAGTCATTAGTAGCCGCGTCTTCGATTGCTCTTTTATGTTTTAAATAAAAGAAAAAACAATTAGTGGAAGATCCATGGTTGCTTGTGGCGCATATTGTAAAAATACTTTAAGCTCTTGCGCACTTCCGGTTTCACCGAAAATGTACTGAACTTAATTTTTTTTAATGACTCGCCCTATATATTTTTGGATTTTCTTGTACTGCTTTAAATTGTCTGTTCGAACTGTTTTTTCTTTTTCAAAATTGAGCCAATAGTTTTTGAGTTTTTAATTTTTTTTGAAAATATCTGACCGAAACACGTGTTCAGAAAAAAATCATTTTCACATTGTTTTTAAAAGCAATAACATTAACTGTGGCACAACTGTGGTGGTGCTTGTAGCCAAGAAAATTAGGCATCATTTGGTAAAGTTGCACTCGACAACACCTCAAAAAACTTTGGGTTTTCAAAGCCTACTTCCTGAAATTTTCACATACCAAAAACTTATTTTTTTTTAAATGGAACACCCAGTATTTTATTGAGGCATTTTGTTCCTTTTTTTATTCTCTTTCATTTTTGTTAATAATGTCCTATACCCATCTTTTGTAATTTCTGAGATAATCACTATAGGAGCAATTAGCGGTCAATTAAAGAGCTACGAACGCTGTTGTTCTATGCACCAAAATATTCGTACAACCAATGGAAGGCAGGGATGGCGCCCGACTTTCTTAATCAACTGTCAAACAAAGTAAATGTTATATCCAACTATCCCAAAAGTAATAATTTTATAGAATGAAGAGCATCGCATTACAATTTTTTAATTCCGGCAATGTCCAGTTGCAGTACTTCATTTTTGACACTGTTGGTTAACATCGAAATAAGATAAAGGTTATGTTTACTGACATATTTAAAGATGTCTTCAAAAAGTTTTGAAAATTCGTCCGTAGATAGCGAAGATACTCTCCTCCATTAACATTTTCATCAAAGAAATAAGGTCCAATTATGTAACTACCCACAGTTACGATTTTGAAAGTTTACAGGTGTGATAAAGTGGGGGATTTTATGTGTTATAATAACATCTGTTAACCACTATAGAACCTCTCTATTTCAACGTTCTTTCTTATACTACATCGCTAAATTTTATAACAATCTGTCTTTTGAGGTCATGGGCTATTCCTTCTCCAAGTTTAGGACATGGATGCGGGAGTACCTGATAGTTGATCAGCGGTAGGCTTTGTTCCATTTTAATTGATGTGATGTCATATGTCTGATGGGAGGTGCTTTTAACTTATGCCTTTGCGGGTATATCTATGTAAGTATATATATACCGTTTGACTGAAATAAAAGTAGATATAGGGAAACACAAACACGCACACAAGTGCATGCAAACATGAAATGGAGGGGTACGATAGTAGGGGAGTACAGATGAGTTCATATCGGGCGTGATATCGGGACACCGGGGTACCGAGGCTTTAGTGCACAACGTGTCTTTTAGTATGCAGTGAATTAACACAACCTTCTGTACGAAATTGTTTCACAATCTTATGGATAGTTGGCACAGAGGGAGGTGGACGATTTTCATACGCCGCAACAAATAAATTTTGCACGTCTTTGTACGAATTATCCTTGGCATACCATAACACAATCTGTATTTTTTCCTCGACAGTTAAGGGCATTTTATTTTAATATTTGCGAGTCTGCTCAGATACAATGTATGTACACGTTCACGCTCTAAAGTTACGGAAAGAATGCCATGTCTGCGCGCGCTCTCGATCTCCCCACTATCTCCCCACACCACCGGTGTTGTATACATACATACATAGGTACATGTTTATGTGTGTGTATTTGAAGATGCATATTAACTTTTAACTACGACAATCTGTATACATATGCATATGTACGAATGTGTATAGGTATGTATCTGTATTAAGGGGGCGTTTGAATCATAGAAAACATAAGTACTTTCGTTACTGTCGAAAAATAACAACATTTTACTCCTAAAGATGTCGCGCGCTGTATCAAAACTCATCATCTCAAATATACAAATAATTGAATTGGCAGAATTTGTTTGAAATAACAAATAGGTATACGATCACTATTAAATCATTTTAAATAACTTAGATATTTATGATTATCTGTAATTTCCTTAGATAACCCAGTTACACTACAGTATTTTCGGATCTCGCGCCCTCTCTTAGGGAATCCTACAAGGTACAAAATACAAATATGGCCGTTCTTTAACAATTATTTAAAATATGCAAATAAACCAAACTAATACATCGTTGCCGAAATTTCTGTTATATTTCTCTTCTACGATACACGCGTTATAGGGTTAAGGGGTTCTTTTGATAAAATTGAAATAAAAATTTTATAAAAAGAATTTATGTAAATTAAACCCCTATACCATACGTAGGAGGATATTATGACTTATTACACACAATAAAATAAACAATTAATGATTTTATAACCGACATTTGCATAATTATAAAATTATGTTGTATTCTATGATTCAAACGCCCCCTTAATGCATTTCTAATCTAGTTTAAGTTAGTTTTTAGTCATTCGTACTTGAAAATAAATGCTATTATTATTATTATTATTATTTTGTCAATAGAGGATTAAACAGGTACCGCTGTAATTATTATCCTTTTTGTTAAAAGAATTGTTAGAAAACGTCAGTATCTATAGATACATCTAACTGATAATTTTGTTGAACTATAAAGTATGTTTTAATGATTTCAATTTACGATTTCATACCGTGCCTTCAAAATCTTATATCATTAAAGTAGGTTGTTTTTTAAATAATTACCTGAGTAATCAATATTGGTGTATGTACATGCCAAGCTTTTCAAAACTTCAAATTCTGACAGTTGTCATACTTCATTTCAAATTATAGACGCATTCATGACATAATCAAACTATCAAAATTATGCGTTTGTGTCTGATTACGTGCATTGTCACAAACCATTAAAAAAAGCATGGCCGTCTCTAACAAGGAACAGTATTTGAAGGCCCGGTATATGGAAGATAAAAACACGTTAACTTTTCTTTGGAAACAGTTAACCATGTTGCGAAATTTTTCTTGCTTGGAACGTAATACTAATGACGTCAATCAGGCATTTCAAAAGGTACAGTTTTGTGCAATAAATTGGCGTACACGTCTTATTGCTAATTTTGACATTATTTTGCCATTGTGAAAATGGCTTAAGTTAAGTTGACAAATGGAATTATAGCGTCAATTCAATTTGTCATACATGACAGGTATTCAAACAAAAGTCATATTTACATAAGCGTATATTAAGTGTACGCCAATTTATTGCACAGAACTGTACCTAACTGATGAGTCACGCACCATTCTTAATATATATAAATGTCATTTTAAATTCACTTACTGGTGCTTACGTAATTTCCTTGTTGAATTTCTAACTTTAAGATATATGCATATGTATGAAATAATTATTACAACACAGGGTAAAGCAAACCCAACGAGGAAAATAAATTTCTTGGGCGATTTTCCATCTTTTTCTAATATCGTACAAGAAAATGTGGATGGATGTAAGCCAAGCTTTCCCCATATTTCCAACAATGGTGGTAACTAGAACAAACAAAAATTAAGGTACACATATCATCATGTAGGTATAACCCTTGTTTATTAATACTATAGTTATACAACCTACAGAAAACTGTAAACAGGAGGGCGAAGGGATGGTCATACAATGGTGTACTCTGTACTCTGATGAAAGCCGATTGTATTCGTAGTAACTTTAACTTTTACTACAATATATTAGCTGGAAAAAATTAATGGATGGGCACATCCCACTGCCGAACCCCTCCCCTCTGGTGGCTACTGTCCCGAACCACAGGATAGAGCTGTATAGACACAGTAGTTTCTCTCGCTGTCGGCACCTTTAAAGTTTGTGTCCCAAAATCGTACTGCGCATTCACGCACGCGCAACCAGAGGCGTAGTCAATTTTTCTATTCAGGAATAAACCAGTGGCGCAGAACCAAATCGTTTATGAGATAATTATGTTAATCTATATTTTAAATTATGAAAAAGCTATATCAATAATACAAAAAACGAGGATAAAACACTGCTTTTTATTAAGTACATATTACACACGCATGTAAAATGTAATACATTATACGTACAACACAAAAAAGGCTACTTTAACCTAAAGATTACTTAAATTTCTTGACACAATTCATCAATGGTGTTGTAAAATTGTTATTTTATTTGAATTGCCACTAACTTTGAAATTTCTATTGCAAAATTTCAAAGTATAAAAAATTCTTACACGAATAAATAGCTTTATCAAAAATTCAGTAGGAAAATTTTCGCAGGGATGTTTATGATATTTCCTCCAACTTCTGTTTTAATTTAAAGCTAACATTTGGTTCGAAGGAAAATGAAGAAAAAATTCACAGAAGGCTTTTTCCTAATGCGGTATTTATATATATATATATATATATATAATAAATAATTCTAAATTTTTCTTGACCTTATTCACATATTCATGTGCATATATATAATTAAATTTCTTGGACGATTTAGAGGTCAAATTTGAAATTAGTATTGACCTCTAAATCGTCCAAGAAATTTAATTATATATATGCACATGTATATATATATATACAACCTGAAAGAGAACATATATATATATATATATATATATATATATATATACTGAAATGATGGTCGGGCGTTGCCAAATTAGTAAAGCTGTTTCTCAAAGCATGCCTTAAAATAAGTGTAAAATTTGAATTCATTCATTTTTGTGTTTTAAACGTATAATTGTTGAAAACATTTGTGTCTCAAATAACCTACAAAATAAGTGAAGGCATTTTGTTCAGTTATATTTTCCCATTGTCGGTAATCAATCTTCGAAAATTAAATTTTGCGTTGGTGGTGGTGGATTTGTCATGAAGATTTGTCATGGAGTAATTATTCACAACTACAATAAACAATATGCACATTTTAACAGTTGAGGACATTTTAATGCACGTGGGGATCTTATCGCATTGGTTCTTTCGAGAACCTGAAAAAGCTTAATTTAGAATTGTTCGAACTATTCTTGCACCGAGGTGCACAACAATAATGGGGCATTTTTCTTCCAAGTATTCGCGAAACGAAACACTACAATTATTGATAAAACGTTATGCTGCGTGCACACTAATTATAAAAAAACAATTTGTTTGTCAAAAATGTTAGAAGTACGTCAGCATCCATTAAACTATATGGAAATGTTTCAAGAAAATGCACAATAATCAAACAAAATTTTTTGACACATTTTAAACACAAATTCTAAATTAATAATGTGTTAATAAATTTATTTGACGTTGATTATAAATGCCAAAAGAATGTATAATTTAGTTTTACATATGCCCTGTTTAATTTGTGTACAACTACCCATTAATTTGTAAAATTAGTGTTCATAATAAAATGTTTGTCAAACATTTTGTATAATAGGTGTACACCCCAGCATAACTTACATTAACGGCCATTCACAAACCGCATGCCGAGCAGTCGCATCAAATAATCCCGCCAACTCAACAGCTGATGGCTGACTACTGCGCAGTCACGCACGCGTCGGTTTGCCGGTGGACAATTATTTCCCTCGAGAGAAACTACTGATTCTATTACATAGCTATATACTGTGCCCGAACTAATCTTCAGTTGTATATCTATAGTATACATAATCAAAAATATAACTAATGTATCTGGTTTTTTAAAAATGGGTTTACAGTATCTACCTATTTTCTTTGCACCCGCTAAAACTAACTGCTGGCGTTTGAATTATCTGACATTTTGTTAAATAAGCCAAACTTCCCCGCAAAAGTAATGCCGTAACTGATAAAACTTTGAAATTACTAAAGTGTTAGGTAATTGCTACGCTGTCATTAGCTACTTGTTTAATATGGCGTAGTTGAAATACTATCGTGTATACAGAATGAGCCGTGGCCGGTGGCACAAGTCCCAAGCTGTCCGAAGATGGGTCAGTGTCAGGTAGATAAAGTATTCGGAAAAAAGAAATGATAATATTCGTTCATCATCGCATACATTAACCGGAAAAAGGAGTAAATGCAGATAAGAAATTGTAATATACTGAAAAGAGATACATATATAGGAAACATACTGCACTTTGATGTGTACCGCTTGACAAGCTTTTCGAAATTGCTCGTGCTTATCGTAATATTATAAGAATCCACTGCGCACCTTGAGGGAGGGGCATCTCACCGACCAACTCTCGCTCTGTGAGCTGTACCTCCCTATTAACTGAAATCGATTGATACTAAACTACGAGGAAGCGTAGCGAATGGGGGAAAAAAGGAAAGAAAATGAAAATACAAAATTATTTTTCTTTTTCAGTATATTGACCTTTCAATTAGTTTGTGTATGCCTTTATAGAAAGCTGTTTTATCTTTAGTCTGATGCGTGATTCAAAATATCGCTTCAAGATTGAAGCGTAGTGTTCTCCAGTTATGGCAACATCTTTATCTTTGTAATCAATTAACGAATTCCATCTATATCCCAAAAAACAGTAGACTTAAGTTTTCCGCCCGACTGTGACATTTCAAACTTCTTCGATGATGGTGTCTTTTTTATGCCACTGCATGGAGTCTTGGTTGGACTCAGGTTCATAATGACGAATTCAAGTTTCATCACCAGTATACTTTATTACAGAGGTCCAAAAACGTACGGGAACATTCTAACTGTTGTTGTTTTGCGACAGCTTGAGCATGCTCAGCACCCATCTTGTGCTGACATTAGTCATACCAAAATGAAGAATTTTAAAAATTGTTTTATCATATGCTTCAGTATATGCGAGTTGCGTTTTCTTAGCCGAGCGTCTTCCATTATTAATTTTTCGACTTTTTTAACAAGTTCTGGAATGGTCACTTCCTAAGGCTGCCCCAACCGTGGGTTATCTTCAAATGATTCCCTACCTTGCTTAAAGTGTGCCACTTAAAAACCACAGTTTTTCCCGGGCAAGAATCCTCGTGAACCGATGACATCTCTTCAAGTATGGTATGAAAGATTTTCTTTGTTTTGTAAGGAACTTGATAACGTAGCGATACTTGATTTTCTCCATATTTCACACTTTCTTCCCGAACTTAAAAACGCTTATTCGTACTTTGAAGCTTTATTTAGTCAATTATTAATTTGATCATTTCGCTGTGGTTCGTTTTTTTGGCTGAGTTTTCAACGATGTGTCATCAGCAAATAAAATAGTACTACAATTTATATCACTGCTACATATACCTACTAGGAAAGAATATCATTCGAGACTCCATCTCTGTGGATATACCTACTTTCTGTTTATCACAATCCAATTTGATTTCTTTGAGCTTTATGTTACTATGTGTCTTTATTATGTCACTCAAGTATCAATTTCCGTTTGATGAATACCATACCTGCAGAAAATATCCGGTATCTTCTTTAAATATGGTGTAAATGTAATTATAACTATATGTTTGAATAGGTTACTAAATACGTAGTCATTTCGTTGAAATTATAAAACATGAATCGACAATCTATAAGAATGTCTATATACGTTATCATTATACAAACATATAAAATCAGAGGTATATGGCGATATAAATACAAATGAATGAAGAAAATGCATAAAGAGAAAGAAAATACTTACCATTATCAGAAATGATATAGCCCAGATAAAAAATAATTGTATAAATATTGAAACTCTTGAGTATAATTTACTGTAGTACGGATAATATGATATTATAGTATATCTAAAAAAAAAAAGTAATTATATTACAAATTATAAAATAAATCTAGACTTTTCTTCATCAATGTACCTAATAACTAACAGTAAGAATAAAGGACCTTTTTTTGGTAATATACAAAGAAAAGTGAAGAAAGAGACATATTTTGTTCTATACTCAATGTATGTTATATGATTATTTTTGCGAGATGATTTATAAATATAGGACACTATGGGATTTCAAAGAATTTCACTGATATCACAAAACGTGTACAGTCGGGTCCGCTTATAACGATGGCGCTGGTGCCAAAAAAATTTGTCCGCTATATGCAAACGCTCGCTATAAGCGATTCTTACCAGGTTTGTAACTACATATTTATTTGACATAGAATGTATATACATATATTTGTTTAATATCAGAAAAAGAAAAATATTGGGTATAATCCGCTGTAGAGCAACCGTAAACACGTGTTTCTGACTAATTGGTCGTCATCAGTACGGTGTAGCCAAGGAATAAGGTGGGATAACCTTGGAGATGTAAGCTAAACGGAAGACCATCAGGTGACAGACCACCATTTGCAGCTTCAGCCAGAAGATCCTCGGTTCTGAGGACAACAACTAACGTCGCCACGAGGAAGACAATGTCAACCTGCGTGCTCTACAGCGGATTATACCCAATATTTTTCTTTTTCTGATATTTTATGTATCCGCAATAATTTCTTATTCTTTCATTTACATTTCCTGGGTCTCGGATGGCACGCAGATTGACATTGTCTTCCTCGTGGCGACGTTAGTTGTTGTCCTCAGAACCGAGGATCTTCTGGCTGAAGCTGCAAATGGTGGTGTGTCACCTGATGGTCTTCCGTTTAGCTTACATCTCCAAGGTTATCCCACCTTATTCCTTGGCTACACCGTACTGATGACGACCAATTAGTCAGAAACACGTGTTTACGGTTGCTCTACAGCGGATTATACCCAATATTTTTCTTTTTCTGATATTTTATGTATCCGCAATAATTTCTTATTCTTTCATTTACATTTCCTGGGTCTCGGATGGCACGCAGGTTGACATTGTCTTCCTCGTGGCGACGTTAGTTGTTGTCCTCAGAACCGAGGATCTTCTGGCTGAAGCTGCAAATGGTGGTCTGTCACCTGATGGTCTTCCGTTTAGCTTACATCTCCAAGGTTATCCCACCTTATTCCTTGGCTACACCGTACTGATGACGACCAATTAGTCAGAAACACGTGTTTACGGTTGCTCTACAGCGGATTATACCCAATATTTTTCTTTTTCTGATATTTTATGTATCCGCAATAATTTCTTATTCTTTCATTTACATTTCCTGGGTCTCGGATGGCACGCAGGTTGACATTGTCTTCCTCGTGGCGACGTTAGTTGTTGTCCTCAGAACCGAGGATCTTCTGACTGAAGCTGCAAATGGTGGTCTGTCACCTGATGGTCTTCCGTTTAGCTTACATCTCCAAGGTTATCCCACCTTATTCCTTGGCTACACCGTACTGATAACGACCAATTAGTCAGAAACACGTGTTTACGGTTGCTCTACAGCGGATTATACCCAATATTTTTCTTTTTCTGATATTTGATGTATCCGCAATAATTTCTTATTCTTATATTTGTTTAATATAATATGTACATACAAACAAGATACAAATTCTTAATATGGAATACATATTAACAAAATTCATACAAACGTATGTACTTATATGTATACAATGTAATGTTCATTTTAAATAGTCTGTGATCTTTTTTTGAGTTGCACTTTTCTTCAACAAAGAATCTTCAATTCCTTTTTGTACAGAATCAAACTGTTGCTTCAAGTTGCTTTGGAAATCATTGAATTCCAAATAAGTGGATACGGTTTTTATTGCACTAAGTACTTGCGAATATACCATCCAACAAAGTAAAGTTAAAATCCTTAGCTTCATCCAAACAAGAAATCATCCTGCATAAAACCATTTTCTTATAATGTTGTTTGAGACAGGCGATAATACCTTGATCCATGGGTTGTAGGGCTGCCGTTGTGTTGGGTGGAAGAAAAACTAACTTTATGGCACGTAGGTTTTCAATTGCAGGATGGGCTGGACAATTGTCAATCATTAACACTATGTTTCTGTTCTGTTTTTGTAGTTCATAGTCCCAGTTTTTTATTTCCTTTTCGAAAATCTCTGATGTTACCCATGCTTTCTTATTAGCGGTGTAATTAACCGGTAACACTTTGCAAGTCCTAAAACAACGAGGTGCTTTAGATTTTCCAATGACCAGCAACTTTCTCTTTTCGGTTCCCGTCATGTTGGCACAGACAAAAACGGTGATTCTTTCTTTGCTTGTTTTGCCTCCTTGACACTTTTCTTTTCGGAACTTCAGTGTTTGGTTTGGGACAATTTTATAAAAGAGACCAGTTTCATCCCCGTTAAAAATATCGCTGTCGGAATAACCTCTCCTTATTGTGGGCCAAACATTGTCTAACCAGTCCTTTGTTGTTTCAGCAGAAACAGTTGCACCTTCTCCATGAATTTTACTAGATGAAATATGGTACCTCTTCTTAAAACGGTCTATCCAGCTTTTTGAACAAGATGTTTCATTATTGGGGAACATTATTTTGGAAAATTCTTCTGCTTTTTCCTGTAGTATTGGTCCACTTATTGGCACATTTTGAGTCCTTTTTTGCTTAAACCACTGCAATAATGCTTGATCAACTTCCTTGTTAACTGGTTTTCGAATTCGTTTTAACTTAGAAATATTCGAATTTAATGTCCCTATAATTTTATTCTTGTTTTTCCAAATTGTGGAAACAGTCGAAGTTGACAAGCTATACTTTCTACAAATGTTAGCATTAGATGTTCCACTGTTGATGTCATCGATAATTTTAATTTTTTGTTCTAATGTAAGGGATTTTCTATTTCTCGGCATGATGATAATGTTACTAGTAACAAGCTATAAAAACTACTGAATAAAAATTCTGTATATGCACGGCATGCCAGTAGACGAGTTATGACAAGTTTGTTTACATCGGGCCTGCGTTAACAGCCGAAGAATGTGTCGACTCCTCGTTATAATCGCAGCGGCAAACAGAAAATTTGCTCGTACTAAAAGAAGTGCTCGTTATATCCGAGCTCTTTGTATCCGAACTTAAATTGTATTAAGTTTAAGGAACAATTTTCCGTAACACTGAAAATCACTCGTTAAAACCGGACGTTCGTTATAAGTTGTACTCGTTATAAGCGGACCCGACTGTATTTGGCTATGTATTTGTTGTGGTCTCATGGCAGCATTATCTCCGACTCCAAATCACTTTTTTTAAATACTAAAATCATCAAACACTGTATTTTACATACATATTATTAAATTACTAGATTGACTATTTTAAATAATAAATTAAGACTGTAATAAAAATAATTGCCATTCGTCCAGCACTCTTTGCATTTTTTGTCACGAGAAATACTAATTCTGTCAGTAAAGAACTAGTTAGTTTTATTCAATTTTCATTTGATTGATAGCGAGTATAAATAAATGATATTGTGGCGACGGAATCAACTATGTGAACATAGAAGCCTGGGCAACAAGATGGCAGTTAGAAAAACATTTATCATCAGAGAAATCGAAATTTAACAATCGTATTTTCAGATTTATAGACAATACAACATTGTTTTTAGAACAAACTGTGGCTGCTTTTTCTGAAAGATTTTATTTATACCCCACCTAGTAAGTAATTAAATATTTTCAATAGAATAATGAAGAAAAAACAGTCACTGCTTGTTGTAAACACAAAGATATATTGTCTATAAATCTAAAAATATAAGTATTTTATATGTTAAACTATAATGAATCGTTAGAATACATTTCAAATATCATACCTAACACCAAAAAAGGTCAATCTATGTACACAACTTTTGTAAAAATTACTTGGAAATAGTCTTTTCTTTAACTCCAAATATTTTACACGCGATAAAAAGAAGTATCGGGTTTGTTTCAATTGTGAACCTTAACATAGGATAATAGTGACGTGAACAGAAAATAGCCGCATTTGTAACATGTTTTAAAGAAGAAATGAAAGCCAGCCAGTCCTGCAGAAATCGTTTATGGTACGCACTGAAAATTCTCGGTGAATTTTTAATTTCGGAAACACCACCATTCAGCAATCCATCATTATTCGCCGAAAAGTTACGCTTGGAAATGGCGAAATTACGACCAACTCCCACTTCCAACCAACTGCAACACATGTTTTTCTGAGAGATTACAGCATCAAAAGACCCTTATAACCATGGTACAAGGAAACACGGTATGGCTCTTGCACATCTCTGGATGACGCGCATTCGACCCAGTGTTGTCAACTGTACTATAATTATAGTATTTGTACTATAATTTCGACTCGATGTACTATAAAATTTTAAACTGAATATAGTACGCACATTGTACTATAATTTCATATTTCTTACAATATACATAAATAAAGCCACTCTTTGGACAGGAACCGTGAAAGTCATGAAACGCCAAATATTTCAAATATATTAGTAACGGGGATTTACGAAATGAAACAACATTTTAAAACATTAAAAATATACAGATTGTCGTATTTAAAAGTTAATATGCATCTTCAAATACACACACATAAACATGTACCTATGTATGTATGTATACAACAGTTCAAGAATGTGGCTCTCGGTTTACCCACACCACCATAAGACCGGTGGTGTGGGGAGACCGAGAGCGCGAACACCATGCGCACATGGCATTCGTTCCGTATCTTTAGAGTGTGAACTTACATTGTGTCTGAGCAAACTCGCAAATATTAAAATAAAATGCCCTTAGCTGTCGAGGAAAAAATACAGATTGTGTTATGGTATGCGAAGGATAATTCGTACAAAGACGTGCAAAATTTATTTGTATAGTTCATTATAATATTTTGTTTCGTTTTAAATGTGAGAATTTTATTTTAGTTACAATTTTTATAGTTTTGTTTCAGTTCAATGTTAATACATTATAGGTACATCAATTACAAAAGTAGCGGAGCAATTCTTTAAAGCAAACGTCTGCATACTAGCTTTCAACGTTTTGCACTGAAGCCTCGGTCTCGGTACCCGGTGTCCCGATATGAACTCATCTGTATTCCCCTATTATCGTACCCCTCCATTTCATGTTTGCATGCACATGTGTGCGTGTCTGTGTTTCCCTATATCTACTTTTATTTCAGTCAAACGGTATATATCGGCATACATATCATGGACCTTCTTCAGAACGAAAAAGGAAAAAAAAACCATTTAATTACACATTTTCTGACTCGTCGATCATTTATGATTTCCGCATGTCAACAAATTAAGAGCAGATTTAGTTTTAATGATTCACTTCTAAAAAGTTTAGACTTCTTTATTCCATGAAATTCGCATTCTAATAATTTTAGAAATAAAAATCCATATTTCTTTCCAATATTTCAAAATGCTAAAAGATTTCTTCCCTATAATACATTTGATATAGAAAACTAATTGATAACGAATGGAGAAAGTTAGGTACCTTCAATTTCACAACAGAAAATAAGAAATGAATAACAAATAGATATTTATTGGTGGCGCTTGTTACAATATAAAAATGTTCTCGAAGTTTTTAAATTTCAAAATTTAGCCAAATTTGTGTAAACCTCACTCTAATGCCCAGGGTGAAAGAACATTTCGTTAACATGATTAAAACTGCAAAGAGAAATAACTCATGTACAATACCTAAATTGCAATCAATTAATTATACGTACAGTTTTGTGCAATAAATTGGCGTACACGTCTTATTGCTAATTTTGACATTATTTTGCCATTGTGAAAATGGCTTAAGTTAAGTTGACAAATGGAATTATAGCGTCAATTCAATTTGTCATACATGACAGGTATTCAAACAAAAGTCATATTTACATAAGCGTATATTAAGTGTACGCCAATTTATTGCACAGAACTGTACATGTACAGAAATATAAGTTTGAAGATTCTGACATGTCTGACTGAGATACTGAGATAGAACCTAATTTCAACTAATGATTTAATTTTATGGCCAACTTGGGTCGGCTTTTAAATTTACTTTTATTTTTTACACAGAAAATTTGAATTGTATTGCATTTTGTCTTGTTTAGTTCGTTACGTTCAGTTGTAATAAGTAAAATAAAAACTAAACATATTTTTGGTTCTTATTTCTTGTATGTACTATATTTTTTTAATGTACTATAATTTTTAGCACTCTGTACTAAAATCGGTTCCAAAATAGTTGGCAACGTTGCTCCGACCTCTAGTACTAGTAGACCGACTCGTGTTTTGTCGACTCTCGGGGAAACCGGTAGGTTATACGGTGCCCGAGAGCCGACAAAACACGAGTCGGTCTAGTCTAAGTGAAACTATACCGTATTCCCTATCTCGCCCATATATAACGTAAACACAAACATAAACATAAATGGCAACTATGACGCGCATTCGACCTGCGCGGCGTGGACGAGTATTGGTTTTGGGAAGAGCATACATTGTTTCCTTGTACCATGCTTATAACCACCGTACAGCGGCCTGCATAAAGTTTAACAAGAAAAGAAAAAGTGTACACTAACAAAGTCAATTACGCCCGGTATTATCAACTTATATTAAAAGGAGTTTTAGTTAAATGACCTTTAAATTAAATGCCCTTTTAAATAGGAGTTCTGTATTATGAAACACATTCAACCAGCATTTAACTAAATGTGATGTTTTGATATGTTGGTAGTGGTATTAGTACAAGTAATTCAAATTTAGCACATATGAACTCTCTGAAGTTGTCAGCACTAAGCACGTTGTGTATTAATTGTGTCATTGGTTTCTTGTGGAATCATATTTGATATTATCTTCAATGTAGCCTAAAATTTCGTTCACACCTTTCGTAAAACGAAATCTTTCAAAAAATTCATCATCAGTTAATATATTAAATGGTTGTGCTCTTGCTTTAAATATTTTTGGCCGTCTTCTTCTACGAACTATTTCTATTAACTCTTCATCTGATGAAGAAGTGAAGTCACTTGACGAAGAATCCATTTCAAATTCCTTTTATAAATTATTTATGTTTACAAAAGACGAAAGACAGTCTCTGACAATATCTAAACAACTACCTAAACTTGTATTTTTGTTTTGGAATAATTTTGCAAGCGATATTACAGGTTATGTAGATGTATCTATGTAAATACGCATGCGTTAAATCCCCTTTTAGCAGTTAAGTGGTGAAATTTGAGCATTTAGCTTAAATGCCCTTTTACCGTTAAATGTCCTTTTAAATACATTGATAATACCGGGCGTTAATGTTTCAACTGATCGCGTCAAACCTGCTTTCCTTCCCGCAAACCTTGATAAACCCCCGTCTAAAACCTCCCACAGTTCCAACAACACCTCCAACATCACAGCACCCCTGCAACCCACGTGTAGTACCAGTACATCTAGCACAAAAAGCAGTCGCAAACTACGTCACAGATTTCGTGACTGAATGTGCAATTATTGGATGGCTCGTTTTATATTGTGATTGGTTTTTTTCTGATATTAAATATTATGAGTAGTGGTTTTACTTCTACTTATAATTTCTGTAAAGTGTGGCAGTGATATATTTTGGAATTAACTAAATTTTCATTTTGCACACATAACATTCATACAACTGTAACCACCAACAACTTTTCTAGAAACTATTTACTCAGATAGTAGTAATTTATGTTTTTGTAATTTATTTATAATTAATGACAGTACAGTTGACTTCAAATTAATGTTATATTCCATGATCAAATTCTTTTCAATCCGAAAGTTTAGTAAAACTAAACAAGACACCATGTATATGGTTTATGTTTTTATGTCTAAAATGACAACAATTTAAATGTGATAATAGCAAATATTGTTAATATCTTTTATGCAAGTACATTTATGCAATTAAATTAAAACTGTGAACAAGCAACTCAAAATATTTGATTCTGATATTTTTAGAAATTATTATTTTGATCAATAACAACCTAAACATGTAGATGTTCATACAGTATACACAAGTGTTTTAGAAAACATGAAATACGTGCTTAAAAGCAAAATTTTGATTATTGCAAATTCATGGTAAAAATATATTTAGAAACAATATATCATATGACCGAAAATATCAAATTAAATACTAATATTTTTTTTCTGAAAATAAATTTATTAAATGTCCAAATATATTGGCACACTTATTTGTGATAAGGTCCAAATAATATTCATAATTAATGGAACAAAGTAAATAAAAGGATTTGATAATAAGAACAAGTTTTAATGGTTAAAGTGAGACAATTACAACAACAAACATTCTTGTATTAAGGATTTACTATGGCTTTTATTATTATTTAATAACCTGCACACGTAGGTGCATGTATTTCTAAATAAATATTTGTTTTCCATCTTATACAAATTACAAAGGGCAATTATTGTGTATAGAGATATGAGATGAGTTAAAAAAATAGTAAAATAATTATAAATTACAGAGTATATCATATTTTATTGCTTTTAATTTTGATTAGTCATCCATTGTTCTATAAATTAGAAGAGGTCAGATGTCATCAGTTATTAACAGTGATGCTTCCTAACATATTGTGTTTTATAAGATGTGTATTATACATATGTATACAACACATATATTTCAAATCATATTCTTAATTAAATATTATAAGTCAACCGTAATTTTGAATAATTTTACAACAATTTATAGCGGATTAATTTAAACAAGCCGATCTTATTTGGCAAACGTAACTTTTTAGATTTCGCAATGTAAAACCAAAAGCTTAAGAAGTTAGTAAGTTTAAACAAAAACTTTCATATTAAGAATAGTAAAAAGTTTTCAGAAACAGACCTACAATTATGAATTATAAACATACAAAACAGGTAATTGAAATGTTTGAAAAGAATGCAGAAATGGTAAAAAAAGCTAATATAATTACCAATTTCAACGTATGAGTAAATATAAAAATAACTACATTATTATCGGGATTCTATGAGATAAAATATCCAGATTTTGCAAAATATAAACTAATATAATCCACCTTGAAAATATTGAACCAATTTTTAAAAGTTTTCACACGTATGTTCGCGACAAACATTTTCTTCGCTTAAATAAATTACAGAAAAGTTATTCGTCTATGCGAAGGATGTAGATTAAGTCTTCTTCAGAATGTCATTTTTAGGGCGCGGACATGACCGAGTTAAACTACGACGGAGTTAAAACGGAGCAAAGAAATAATGTAAACAACACACATTTACTGAATAGCACTAATTCATATGGTGAACTGCAACATCTGTTTACGCTCGAGAAGAGCCCGAGAATGAGAGCAAAGAATGGCTATAAAATAAGGAATTTATGAGTAAAATTCTTTCTACATCGGCGTAGATAGCCTGAAGGGTTTTTAAAATTTATTATATTTACCTTATATTTCGCAAGAGAAATAATGTAAATATGTATATACTTACTGTTATTTAATTTCAATAACATACGCGTACATTTTTAGTTTTCATTTATTTAGATCTAGAACGTTCTTTATGTTGCTTTTTCTGATATGAAAATGAAGTGTCAGTGATTCCGAAATTTATTACAAAGTCTGTAAAATATCGTTACAGAATGCCAAAATATCGCACGATCGTCTCTTAGCTTTGCTAAAACATACACACAAATAGTTTTTATGCAGAAAATTTCGATAGTTTACAACATTTCGTTTAATGTTTAAATGACGATGCTCGAAGTAGTTCTGAGTGCAAGGAACTAACACAAATCCCAAATTTAAAAAATCGGTTGTTATTCCTTCAGGAACTCTTTGGAAATTTGCCTAAACTAATCACATATTTTGAAAATCGAATCTTAAATTAAAAAATGGCTTAACCACATTAGATGTGGCTATTAATAATTCCAGGTGACTTCGGATGTGGCCTTCGGCAAAAGTTAGACGCAGTTTTTAATAGAAATCCAGATTTAATAACATTGCGGCAATTGTGTATGCTAAATACGCTGAAATAAAAGAATATTTCCAGTACGCACATATAACCAGTTGCGATGTAGAAAGGACGTTTTCTATCTACAAGGATGTACTTAATTCAAAGAGAACAAGTCTTACAGAAGAGAAAATGAACAAATAATAAGGTATTTTGTATTTTATAGATCACCAGCCACTTGTTATCCAATTATATAAATAAAATTTAAACCTCTTAAAAATACAACATTTCAATAGTGCGCCCATGGGCGATGAGTGATGACTCGATCGTGTCCGCGCCCTACTCATTTTGTATCATATACCGTAGTCGTTATATTGTAATTTCTAATACGAAAGTAGAAAGAGGTAAAGAGCGCGACGAAATAAAGTAAAGATAAACATAAGCGAGGCTGCCAAGACTCGACAAACGTTTACTATGAAATGTAAGGCGTGATGGTCCCCCGCCACTGCGTTGCTCTCCCACCACTGTTAGAAAGCCATCGCTGCATATTATAAGGGCATCTGCATGGGATAGAAGTGTAAACCGAAATTAAAATTTGACGACTATGGTATGTTAAATATGAACCTATGGGTGCTAAAAATATGCTAGAAAAACAAAGGTTTGCAAAAAAAAAAGAATCTCGATATAAATTGAAGAGTACTTGTTTGTGCCTTGCTGTAATGCAGTTTAAATGTTGTTGTGAACGACGCGATGCAAAATTTTATATTTTACGTAAGAATTTTTTTAGCAAATACTCAATCAAAAAGTCAGTTAAAAAAAATACAAACTGCATTTAACTACGAAACTTCTATCTGATGGTGGCCTAGCAGGATTAAAGATATAAATTACTTTGAGGTATCAGGGTTGAGAGATATATGATTCTTTGTTTGAAGTAGTTAGCAAGTTAATATAACAATTTCCTATAAACAAGCCGCGCAATTCTTAGTACATAATAATCGTTTTTAATTTGATACCTCTGCGTAACATATTTTTGTTATACATAAATATTTAATTGTTTGTGTTCTTTATAATATGTATTCAATAACAATTGCTTCATAAACTTTCTAATGTTTAATTTCTACGTAAAAATAAAATGTTGTTTTATATTAATAAAACCGTAAAATCCCCATAGAGTATCTCTATATTTTATTATCGTGGGGGAGGGGGGAGGGGGGGGAGTACCTTGAACAAGGTCTGCTCCGTCTTTTTTATAGATTCTTCCAAATCCAGCTCAAAATATGTTTATTAGGCTATTAATTATTAATATATCTGTCAGGAATCCATAATTTGCGATATATTCGTAAGAAACTGTTTTTCGATAGGAGTAGAAATTTCGAAAACGTTTTGATAATATTGTTCTCAAATTCACTTTTGAATAATTTGGTATTTTTTAAAAATTTGTCTCAACGTATGAGAAATTGATTTTTCACTAAAGTAAACAACTACGTCTTATCTGCCGATTTATTTGAAAATCTAATTTGATGCCTAGAAGAAGATTAACTTCTTACATAAAAGCTTGGTGTTCATAGCTTTAACAGTTTGGCCGCTATCGTGATGACTAAGGATCGGTAGTCAGGTTTACATTCCAGGACCGGACTTAACTGAATAAAGTTATTCGAAATAATATGTAACAAGCGATACATTATGTATGTATATAATGTTCAAATGTACATATACGAATTTTTCCAGATCTGGTTCGTCAACGCGATGCAGCTGACTTCTCCCTCCTTGCCTTCGTTAACGATGTCTACGACTTACGATATGTATATATACATAAAAGTAGTTGCATCTATCGCGACTCTGCGATCAGCAAAGTAGCAGACAAAGCTATCCTGAGTGAATTAACAGACTTTTCATATCAGAACTCGATCATCCCAGAAGAACAGCACGGATTTCGGAAAATGCACTCCACAACCACCCAGCTCGCCAGGGTCACTGAAACCATACAAGATTCCTTTTACAAACACAACAATACAGCAGCCATCTTCCTGGACATTTCAAAAGCTTTCGACATGTGGCATCAGGCCCTAATATACAAACTACACGCAAAAAATTATCCACCTTACTTAATCAGAATCATCCATTCTTACATAAAACGCCGTTCGTTCTCCATAAAAATCAATAACACACAATCCACCATCAGAACCCTAACAGCTGGGGTACCTCAAGGCTCTGCCCTATCCCCCCATCTCTACTCAATTTTCACCGCAGATATTCCACAAACCAACAAAACCACACTTGCTTCTTACGCCGACGACACTGCCATACTCTCTTCCTCCATCAACCCCACAATTGCCATACGAAACCTCCAAGATGCTGTAAATAACGTCATTACCTGGTGCCACACTTGGCGAATCGCCATAAACGGTGAGAAATCTCAAGCAATAGTCTTCAGAAGACACCCTAAACCCATCATAGGTAACATATATATCGAACACACAGAAGTACCATGGCTCCCTTGCGTAAAATACCTAGGTGTAAACCTAGACAGAAGATTGACGTATTCGTATCATATTAAACAAACATGCGCAAAAGCCAAAAAAGCCAGAGGTGCCCTTTGGCCTATGCTAGGGGCAGCAAGTACACTTTCCCCGAAGCTAAAACTACGTATTTATACACAGATTCTAAGACCAATGATTACCTATGCCTGCCAGATATGGCTCTACGCAGCTCCGTCAATAATAAATCAGCTACAAATCTTTCAAAATATATCGCTCCGCATGACCTTTCGCCCACCCTGGTATATAAGGAACATTCAACTACACAAAGAAGCCGACACCGAAGATATTCCCACGTTCACCAAAAGGTTAACAAAAGATTTCTACGAGAAAAACGTAGACCATATAAACTCTTCCCTCTCCGCATCATTAACTTACGATCCGCAACATTATTTGCCGATAAAGAGACCTAGGCTCGCTACATCATGACTCCTCTGAAAGAGAATATCATTAAATCCCTCTAAATCAAGATCAGCTATTTTAAGATTAATAGTAAAAAGCGTTAGCTTGACTAATTCAATCCAGTAAAGAAGAAGAAGAAGAAGATCTATCGCGACGAATGTAGGCGACGTTGTAAGGCAGGCAGGGTTGTGCGCCGGAAGTATTTTAGTACAATCTTAAGCGCTGTGTGTAGCAGGTCGATATATTGTGTAACATGCGAGTTGATATTAAAATAGTTTTTCAATGCTTACTTGCTGATTATTTCATCAAAAATTACTACCAGATACCATTTTTATATTAGTTTTCGACAAGTTCCAATTTTTTTAAAATATCTTCAAAAGTTGAAAATACTCGTACTATCAAATACACTCCAATTTCTTAACAACTCTGCTAATTTAACCGATCCTGTACCTTCAATATTAAGAAAGTTACCCACGTACAGAGATAGAAAATGGGCACCCGGTATATTACAGGTAGTACTGAAAATAAGATAACGTTTTTGTGATCTTATCTATACATTTACTGGCATTGTCGTTTATTAAAACATACTTTTTGACTCACCATATTTCGAAAACATTTTAGTGCTTGCTTGATGTTCTCTTTATTCGATTATTCTACAAAACTGATACCAATAATAAATTAATTAAATCAATGTTTACTCAAAATATTTGATTTTATAAAAGCAAGATAAATCAAGGAACACTTGTAACGTGATTCATTTTTTAAATCTTCGTACTCATACCTGAGTACTTCGAAATATTAATAAAACCGTTTAATCATAATCGTTTAAAATTTCTTATATTAAACGTGTTGGGAAATTTTTCAACGAATTATTATTAACTGGAAACTGGCAGTTTTGTCGATTTACTACGCACGTAGTCTGAGAGAACAAATTGTGTGATTTAATCCTTCTATTTTTATTTGACATTCATCACATTAACTGTTACATCACAATGCAACACGCCCTCGTTTTTTTTTTTACTGTGTTATAGAGACTAATAACAGGAAAAATCAGAACACTTCAAGTTTTCAAAGTAATTGCAGTAGAAATAGACTATTAAGTCGGGTTGAAGAGGAATGATCTCGTATTTAGAGATAAATAAGCTCCATTCATTACCGAAGAAAACACATGTTTTATGTCTATGATAATATTGTTTAAAAACAGCATCACAGAGAAAGAAGTCCATATAAAATGCTCTTGTCTGGGTGTATATATATATATATATATATATATAAAACAATATCCCTATTTCAATATTTATATTACGCACTAAGTTTGTATTATCGTTAATTTATAATAAATAAAATATACTTTATAAGAAAATTTATATTTTCGTTTTCGATACCGAATCTTTTGAAACTTTTTGAGATTTACTATTTTCTTACTCCAACATTTATTATTCCCAACATTTGTACTAAATTCCTTTCAAATTATTTATTAATTAATTATTGTAATACAGTGAAATTAGTGGAAATTATATTGAAATATAAATATTAAAATTTTCAAAACTTTACCTCGAATATTATCTACCAATTACGATTGAAATTGAAAATTTAGCTTTAAATAGACTTTTTGAATGTCTAATGCTAATACGAGGTAGGCGCCATAAATTCTCGGCCTGACAGGCTTATATAGGTTTAAACGTGTTCAAACTACCTATGTCAAGTTGGCCCCCCCAAGTTACAATTTATATACTATAAAATGGATGTCAATTGTGCTCCATTTGTGCTCCTCAGTTTTCAGAAATTTTTAAAAAAAGCGAAGGGGGGGCTAACTTGACGATTGCCCCCCCCCCGCCAAATTTTGAATTTCTTTCCAAAACTCGGTGCCTTTGCAAAGCACTCCAATTATGCTCAATTGTGCCGTATAGCGTTTTTTTCCATCAACCACTCACTTTCGAAGTTATACTTTAAAAAAAATCCGAAATTGACAAAAGTCTACTGTCGCCCCACGTTTATTATAATTTACATAGTCTAATAAAATGTGTGTCAATTGTGCTCCATTTGAGCTCAATTGTGCCGATATTAGTTTCATTTGTGCTCCTCAGTTTTCAGAAATTTTTAAAAAAATCGAATCGAAGGGGGGGGGGGCTAACTTGACGATTGGCCCCCTCGCCAAATTTTGAATTTCTTTCCAAAACTCGGTGCCTTTGCAAAGCACTCCAATTGTGCACAATTGTGCCGTATAGCGTTTTTCCATCAACCACTCAGTTTCGAAGTTATACTTAAAATAAATTTTCCGAAATTGACAAAACTCTACTGTCGCCCCACATTTTTTATAATTTACATAGTATGAAATGTGTGTCAATTGTGCTCCATTTGTGCTCAATTGTGCCGTTATTAGTTTCATTTGAGGTCTTCTGTTTTCAGAGATTTTTAAAAAAATCGAAGGGGGAAGCTAACTTGACGATTGGCCCCCAAAAAGTTGAAATTCTTTTTAAAACTTGAAGCCTTGGCAAAGCACTCCAATTGTGCTTAGTTACACATACGCAAGGTCTACACTATAAATATGACGGTTCGAAGCCACTCCTTCGTATTCAACTGTAAAAAAGTGGGCAAAATGTTTCCGTTTGGGACAAGAATCCATGGAAGATGTTGATCGGTCGGGTCGACCAATTGAAGTGATAACGCCTCAACAAATTTCAATTATTGAACATTTAGTGCCGTTTGAAAGTGAGGGAATTAGCAGTCATAACAAACATTTCCGAAAAAAATGTTCGCCGAATTCTCCATGACCATTTGGGTATGAATAAAATTAGTGCTGGATGGGTACCGCGACTTCTTTCTCCTCTCCAACGTGAACGTCGAGTCGAATGTGCGCAGTGGTTTTTAAACATGTGTGGAGACGAGCCAAAACCGATTTTGGAGTCCATTGTCACAGTGGATGAAACAATGGTTCTGTTTTACGATCCTCTATCGAAAAGGGAGTCCATGGAATGGCGGCGACCTGATGAACTTCGTCCCAGAATGGCGAAAGTCGTTCAATCAACGAAAAAGATGATGGCCACATATTCTGGGATTGTGAGGTCATTTTGCTATAAATAAGAACGCAATACAAGTCTGAACGGAACATATTATGCGTCTTTATTGCATAAATTAAGGGACAGTATTCGTGCAAAACGCCGTGGAAAATTGACAAAAGATGTGCGATTATTGCACGACAATGCTCCCGTCCATACTGCCACCATTTCACAAGCTGCCATCCGCGAATGCGGTTTTCAAGAATTGGAACATCCACCGTATAGTCCAGATATGGCTCCTTGTGATTTTGTTTGTTTTCTAATTTTAAAAAAGACCTTAGGGCACGTAGTTTTAAGGACGACAGTGAATTGCAAGCAGCTGTTATAGAAAATTTTGACGGAAAAACTTCAGATTATTTTTACAAGGGTATCGAATTATTAATTAATCGTTGTAATAAATGTATATAGAAGTTAGAGGATCACATTCAAAAATAAAAATTCTTAATATTGTTCCAAGTCTCTTTTTTGTATATCAGGCCGAAAATTTATGGCGCCTACCTCGTAGATAATATGCAATCTGGTACAAAGCAAACGAATAACTTCCAATTTAAAGCGAAGTAGATTGAAATGCATCTTTATTGGAAATATATATGCTTTCAGACTTTTTCAAGAAATATTATTATAATTAGAATTTCTATTACAGGGACTTAAAGAAATATTTTGCCATAAATGTACGACAATATAACGGAGTAAAAAAACAAACAAATAAAACCACAGGTGTTAAACCTTCGCATATTCAGATAACAGAGAGAATTTGGTTTCCCGAATTATGAAAGAAAAATGATTGTTTTTATTATCAACATTCCTTTTTAAGTATCTATTGTATTCTCCCTATTTCATGTTTTCCCAAACAATCATGAATTTACATGTTGTGAGTGTCAATGAGTCATATAATGCGATGCGTTTGCTAACATTTATATTATGTATTTAAATAGCATAAGGAGTATATATCATGTTTATTTACCTGTTTTATCTTGAACTCTTTTTGTCATAGAAGTACGACAGCAATGCCCCAAAGATTATTTTATTAAAATGCATAGAACTTTGCTGTTGTTACTGTTGCTTGTGCTATTTCCATCGTTTGCATTTTTATAGTAAACCGACGTTTCGGCTGACATTTCGTCTTTCATCTTCAAATTTATGTAAAAAACTTTGACTCTTCTAAATGTCATACGTGTTTTACACACACACATTTCACCTTAAAACACACAAATTTAGTTTACTTGTGTCAAGAAACAGCCCTTTATATCCTCCAAAACGTCGGTTTTCTTTCAAAATCCAAACGATGGATATAGCACAAGCATCCTATCTAATTATACTCTATCGTTAACAATTACACGCATAAAACATTGGATACATAAGATTATAAAAAAATCAGAAATAAATACTTTAGCTGATAAATATTAAATAAAGAAAATCATTTATATATCATTTCCTTATACAGCTGTTAGTCGGTCTTAAATACAACGCTTATTATTGATAGCTCTAGCAGTTTGCTTGTTATCATGGTCACACACTTTTTCGGAATCAGGGGATTTCAAAACGTGGACATCTGCGAAAATCTCGAGGTCGAAAATCTTCGTCATCACAATCCTCCCTTATATGTACTACGTATAAGAAACTAACTTCTAAAAACAGATGATAGCATCGTGGTATGCTTGGGTGCATGAGATATTCAGTAAATTCGAAATCACCTTATTACACACATGTCAGTCCAGTAGCTTCACTTCCCTTCTACAGACGTATTATACAAATCACAAAGTACTAATTAATCTGCAGATAAAGTGATTTTTTCGACTCACGACTAACACAGTTAAATTAATTTGAAAATATATTGCCATTGTTTCTTAGCGAGACATTGACGCGTTTCGACTGATGTGAGTCTCTTTTGCCTTAATTACACACATGTCGGCGTAGTTTCACTTCTCTTCTACAAACATGTAGAAATCATAAAAGTACAAATTTATCTACAGATATTTTTCGACTCACGACTAATGCTGTTAAATTAATTTGAAAATATATATCCGATACATACAACCATTTATGAAATTGCCATTGCGAACCATAATGCTGAGGAGACTCAAGTAAGGCGAAACACGTCCACGTCTCGCTAGGAAACAAAGGCAATATACTTAAGTATTTGTATTTTATTAAAACAAAAATTGCAAAATTATAAATGGATCAATTCGGCATAATTCTTCATACTGACCTGTTCACTGTTATTGCGACCATATTAAGTAACGATAAAGCGACATTGCCATACAATAATACAGGAAATAACTTGCAACAGGTCGTTCCTAATATCCATTCTTCATAAATATATCGCGAAGCTATCAACGGTAAACTTATGGAGCAAAATACCAGATCAGATATGCACAGGGATAACACAAAAGCAGTCGTTGCTTGTGATATGAGTTTAGGGCACCGAATTAACGCCACTATGGTTACTGAGTTACCTGGAAAAAAAAAGAGAATTGCAGGTAGGTTTTTGGAATATATGTGTACTAGGATATAAAATCTTTACAATACAGAAAAGCTTCCATCCCTATTATATTGATAAAGACCCTCTATCATTCATTCAGTGACTAATACATTTGAGGGTTGTTTGTACAGTTGGGGTAAAAAGAATTAATATATATTTTCTAATAAATTATCATCTACCGAAGAAATGTTTTAAAGAGAAATATATACTCAATGTTTCTTTTTAATAAGAAGAGTTGAAAATGTATACATGTACTTTAATGTTTATATATATATATTGCTTTAGTTTATAGATACAAATTAGATTCAAATCTAAGGTGTCATAAATTATTAAATCATTAAATTAAATACATAACAAAAAATATCCAAAATTACGTATAAATAGTATAGATATTTTATGTATAATAATGAATTAAACAAAACATAATTTTCTTTTTAAATTAAATTATAAAGTGATGTTATTTCTAATCGAAGAAGAAGGAATTCACCCGGAATTCTTAGTATCTCGTAATGGTTTCGTTTACTTCTGATAAAAAGATTAACAAAGGAGTCCGTTCATTCATAAAATTAACACTTTATAATTACAAAGAGGCTTTTATATTTTTATATTTAATCATTACTTTCTTACCTAAAAATCCAACAGCACAAAATGTAATTGCACATACTGCCGCTAATATTGTTGCACTTCTAGGATATTTTATATGTATTATTTCATCTGACATTTTAATTAAATGTTTCTTACATTAACGTTTTCAAAATCGTACAATTTTTTCGTATAAGCGCGCTACTAGATAACATATTCACAATGAATCGACAGCGCAACGGTTTAGCGCAGACTGAAGTTCAAAGGGAAACCAATGAGTATGGAGTGCAGTTTCGTTTACGGAGATAGTGGGGCATAAGAATTATGAATGTAGTTTAGTAAATGAAGGAATTGAATAATTAAATGCATTATTGTTTCTTTAGTTTTTTTTCCTTAAATAAAAAACAATATTGTAAGAGTTGTTTCTTTTTAAATTTAATAATTTTGAACTACTACTCTTTTTACAGCAAAAGGTTTTGAGAAGAAAATATAAATTACAAATTCATTTTATATTTTTCATATAAATGTTGAGATGCCAAACATTTGTCAAATTGTTATTTCTTTTATGTTGCCTGTTGCCTTCTCAAATTGAAAAACCGGCAAAAATCTCCCATCATGACGGGATCCCACGTTTCTCCATTTCCGCAATCTCTTGTTGTAGTACCTTTTTCCTTTGTTCATCACTCGTCTTTCCTAAATTAGCAGGAAGACGTCCAAATGTCAATGCAAAAAATGAATCTTGAGTGATATTCTGCACCCTAAATGCCACTATGGTTACTGAGTTACCTGGAAAAAAAAAGAGAATTGCAGGTAGGTTTTTGGAATATATGTGTACTAGGATATAAAATCTTTACAATACAGAAAAGCTTCCATCCCTATTATATTGATAAAGACCCTCTATCATTCATTCAGTGACTAATACATTTGAGGGTTGTTTGTACAGTTGGGGTAAAAAGAATTAATATATATTTTCTAATAAATTATCATCTACCGAAGAAATGTTTTAAAGAGAAATATATACTCAATGTTTCTTTTTAATAAGAAGAGTTGAAAATGTATACATGTACTTTAATGTTTATATATATATATTGCTTTAGTTTATAGATACAAATTAGATTCAAATCTAAGGTGTCATAAATTATTAAATCATTAAATTAAATACATAACAAAAAATATCCAAAATTACGTATAAATAGTATAGATATTTTATGTATAATAATGAATTAAACAAAACATAATTTTCTTTTTAAATTAAATTATAAAGTGATGTTATTTCTAATCGAAGAAGAAGGAATTCACCCGGAATTCTTAGTATCTCGTAATGGTTTCGTTTACTTCTGATAAAAAGATTAACAAAGGAGTCCGTTCATTCATAAAATTAACACTTTATAATTACAAAGAGGCTTTTATATTTTTATATTTAATCATTACTTTCTTACCTAAAAATCCAACAGCACAAAATGTAATTGCACATACTGCCGCTAATATTGTTGCACTTCTAGGATATTTTATATGTATTATTTCATCTGACATTTTAATTAAATGTTTCTTACATTAACGTTTTCAAAATCGTACAATTTTTTCGTATAAGCGCGCTACTAGATAACATATTCACAATGAATCGACAGCGCAACGGTTTAGCGCAGACTGAAG
Source organism: Amphimallon solstitiale (assembly GCA_963170755.1). Classification (NCBI taxonomy): domain Eukaryota; kingdom Metazoa; phylum Arthropoda; class Insecta; order Coleoptera; family Scarabaeidae; genus Amphimallon; species Amphimallon solstitiale. The sequence goes on from OY720684.1 coordinate 13,308,925, forward strand.
TTCAAAGGGAAACCAATGAGTATGGAGTGCAGTTTCGTTTACGGAGATAGTGGGGCATAAGAATTATGAATGTAGTTTAGTAAATGAAGGAATTGAATAATTAAATGCATTATTGTTTCTTTAGTTTTTTTTCCTTAAATAAAAAACAATATTGTAAGAGTTGTTTCTTTTTAAATTTAATAATTTTGAACTACTACTCTTTTTACAGCAAAAGGTTTTGAGAAGAAAATATAAATTACAAATTCATTTTATATTTTTCATATAAATGTTGAGATGCCAAACATTTGTCAAATTGTTATTTCTTTTATGTTGCCTGTTGCCTTCTCAAATTGAAAAACCGGCAAAAATCTCCCATCATGACGGGATCCCACGTTTCTCCATTTCCGCAATCTCTTGTTGTAGTACCTTTTTCCTTTGTTCATCACTCGTCTTTCCTAAATTAGCAGGAAGACGTCCAAATGTCAATGCAAAAAATGAATCTTGAGTGATATTCTGCACCCTAAATTGTGATAGTTTTCCAGCAACTTAGCTGGTAGTTTTCACACTTTTGATTTTCCATAAAATATTTGTAAACATTTTTAAAAGAAGTCCATGCTGCCAGCTCTAAGTCATTCCATGGTACGTTCAAAATTTTCATCTTAACGGCTTCCTAATTTGTAGACCAACAAATATTCCTTCGCGAACTTTAGCATCAGATAGCTAATAAAATAATAATAATAATATTTGGTAAACCCTACTTGCAGTCCAAGTAATAAGGAAATAACCTTAAGGGGGGGTTTTACTTGATCGGCGTATGCCACAAAATGGTCAAATTCAACACAAAAAATCGCAAAAATCAAGGCACTTGAAAAAGTTGCCGCTACGTGAACGAAATAATGAATATTTGTTCTAGCGACTGACGATTCAAATTTGCAATTATATTAAAAAATAGTTAAAATACAGCACTTTGGATTTTTTTTCGTTTTATAGCGATATAAAGCTTACTCTGTTTAAAAAGTACTTTTTTGAATCGTGAGTACCTAGATATTTTTATTCTGAACTCGACAATGTATTTACTTTACTTTCAAAATAACCCTGGTCTCCAAAAAATTACTTTGAAACCAATGAGAATGATCACAAAGTCCGCACTAATAAATGGCAAATAGGCAACACATAATTCAACCTCTTACTCACACTTTCGTAATGTCTAAGACCAGCTATATGGAAGGTATACCTGGTCGACTGTATTAAGCCGAACATCATATAAACAGAGAGATCTTCACCTTTTTTTATTACCTTAGGTAAACGAATGCTTCATTCAGATATCGGCTTTATTTTCTAATTATTTTAATGATATTTGGGAGAATGTATTAGAATTCTTCGTCTGGAATAAATATATGTTGTTATTATTATGAAATTTAACTTGTTACTTAATTTCTGGCGGTGATATTTTGCTTTAGATGTTGAAGGTTTTTAATCTTAATAATATGAGCAATGTTGTAGTCAACTAAAATATTACAAAAACAATTCTGTGCTGTAACAGTAACAGTAACAGTGCCTGTTTTGTTTTTTAATAAAATGTAAATATATATATTTTATAATAATCAGATGTTTTGGATTGTTGAATATTATATTCTTCCCAATCGGCATTGATGGAGTTGATTAGCAAAATTAAATTATAAAACATTTTGTCACAGGGAAGATTCGAACTAAATTTTATCACTGTATTCATTATTTCATACATAAGTTTGAGTATACATTAAACATATTTGTAAAAGAAAATACGTGCGGTTGATATAGGTATACAAGCAAATTTTAATATATTTCAGATATTTGTCGGTGTTCATTTATGATTGATTACGTGATAACATTGATGTGTCTACTTTTTAGACTCTTTTTCTGTTCCTTGATATTCTTCTCGCTTTCAAAGTGTATTTTATTTTTCAAGGACAAGGTTTCGGCTTTATGGAATTTCAGAAATGCAGTTTTCTTCGGCAATAAATATACATTATTATTATTAATTATGAAGTTGCACGACTTATTGTTTTTTTTTAACCTTACATGTTGAAGCTTTTTAATAATATGAACAATGTTTGTAGAAAACTAAAATCTGACAAAAACAACTTTATGTCATTGTAAGATACGAAATTTAGAGATTTTCCGGACTCTTCAAACTAAGATGCATTCATGGTTTTAGACAGCAAGTTACACAAATTTCAGTTTCCTAGATGGTAAAAGCATTTATTTAAATATCTGAGTTTGTTGTGCCTTCATGTTTTTGTTTTATTTGTACTTTGTATTTTGACCACAGGACAGTTTTTAGATTTTTTTTTGTATATGTGAATAAGTAAAAGAGCATGGGCCAAACGAGCGCATAAGCCTAATTACAGCAGTTTATCAGGAGTGACAGCAATTGTTTAATGGCCAGCGAAAAAAATGTTGTATGTAGGCGTAAAAAACAAATTTTGTTTAATTTGTGCAAAATATGGTGAATCTAAAAATCACGTATGCTACAAAAATTGGTCTTCGTCGTCAACAGCCATGGAGTCGCCAATTATTCCGGAAGGTTTTCGACATTCTGGTGAAATGCACGGTGTAATTTATGGTAGATTAATAGGGGACTGTGATAGCAGCGTTCTTAGAAAACTACGTGAGATGGCTCCTTACGGTCTCCAAAAAATTATTGAAAAAATTGAGTGCCGAAATCATATATTATGTAATAAATAAAATTAGCGACTGTTTGAAAAAACCTAAATTCAATTCGGACATGGGACAATTAATAACAAAAAATTTACTTAGATTCAGAGCGGCCTTGACAAAAGCAATTGAACATTACAAAAGTTCGAACTTAACAATAACAAACCAGATTGTGAAACTGCAACGTCACATTATAAATGGATCAAGACATATTTCTGATGAACACTCGTATTGTGCTTCTTACTTTTGTCAAGGATCTAATGAAGGTGAGATCAATATGTTTGAAAAATTTCAGAATTTTAATATGTATGATAACTTTATTAACGCTTTAAGTCGGCTCAGCCTAATAGTAGATCTTTAATAGGAAACGTAGATGCCAACATTGTAGAATCTTTTAATTCAGTCATTGCAAAATTTGTAGGAGGTAAAAAGATTGTATTATATTCAACGTAATTCTTACAGTGCACGTTGCAAAGCGGCAGCAGTTTGATTTAATTGTAAGGGCAAATATCACTCAAAGCTTCAGACCAAATATGGATGTATACGACAGTGTGTGAAAAAAACGGTATGAGAAGAAAATTTTTTTATAGGAAACAAAAAATACATTCAGGAACTACGGACGATCGCGACTATGGGCCGGAGGCAAATGCATATTTTATTGAAGATATAAATAATCATAACAATACCAATGTCGACTGTGAAGAATATAATTTTCAATAATTTAAAACATGTGCTATTTAGAGAATATAAATTTTTACATTTTGTTAGAAACACCGGCACTGTTTTTTTAGCAGATTTTAGTTTTCTCTAAAACATTACTCATATTATTACAAAGCAACATGTAAAGTAAATACAAATCATGGTGAGAAATAATAAGAAGTACAACTTAAATAATTGTTAATCATAAATAATAATAATTAAGTTATATATTTATTGCAGAATAAAACTTAATATCTAATTAATTTCGGCAAATATCATTAAAATAATTACAAATTACATAAATCGGGAGTCTTAATAAAACTAAATAAATACAAGCCAGGAGAATACTCAGAAACAGCAAAAACAAATTTCGAAGAAAATAGCCGCACCAATATTTTCATGCAATAAATGCAGGAGGCAAATATCCCAAATTTATTTGCTTTCCAGTTGACCAGGCATATCCCTTCATATTGCTAGCCGGTATCTGCATCGTGTACAAGATGCAGGCATTTTAAACTCGGTAAATATATTCAATTTATTTCAGGCAACCCGACATACGCCGTTCGGGAATTTTTCTTAAGGAAAGCCCACCCTTAAGGTCAACAGATTTGCCAAAGATGACTTGAATATTGAATGAGATTTATTATAGTTGACATACTGTCATACGTTTCTTTTGTGTTTGTAGAATGAGCCATTGGAATTCATGGTTTTGAGATACCATTATAAAGTAAAACGGCTGTGAGACTTGTTTTCGATAAACAATTGCTATTCTGCAGGATTATATTCAAAACTCATTCCATACAAACATTGATTTACATCAGTAGGTACAGTAACAGAAACTTGTTTCAACTTGAACTGAATTTTTTGTGACGATTCTTCAATACAGTGATTCTTGTAGTGGAATGTAAACGATTCCATTCCTCCAATCAAGATCCCAAAATTGGTGATTTTTCTTTGGTTAAACCCAAATCCCGTATCAAATCATTCTGATCTGATTGAGTAATGAGATGTGGTTTGTCAGAAGGAACATACTGGCTATGGTATATCGCATAGCCTGGAACTAGCTCAGATTTCAAAAACAAAATTTCTTTATCTCAGGTTCCCTCAGAGATTATAGATAAAATAATAATACAATAAAGTCAATTAATTTTCAAATAACACGAAGTCACTAGTTTTCAAAATTTTCAGTTTATTAATATTATCAAAAAAAAATAATTTCAAAAGTACATAAAGAACCTTTCCCTTAATGAAAGAGAAAGATAAAAAAAACATGTAATGACTTCCGTGACAAAAAAAAAACTTATTTGAAAAAATGTAAATTAATTGAAAGAATATTCACTAAATAAAGAAACAAACAAAACCCCCTTAATAATTATAATAGCCACCCTCATTAAAATTCCAATTTTTAATGACACAAAAAAAAATTCTTTCGATCAATTAAACACTGAATACAAATTTTAAAATATAATCAATTAAAATCACTTAACAACAAATTCTTTCTATGATATTCATAAAAATAATTTTTTTATAAGACGCAATAATAGTAATCATTATAGACAATTTTAATATAAAAAAAAATTTCACATTCAATAAATATGCGTCCTTGAAAAATTTTTACACTATAATTTTTACTTTCTTATACGTAGTATAAGTACATATTGCTGTGACTCTTGCAATTTGAGATTTATATAAAAATAATTTAAATTATTCAATCAATAAGTAAGTAAGAATCAAGCATGCATCCTAGTGCTAGGCCTTATGCTAGACTAAGATTCAACAAATTTTCTGCTAAATAGTAGGTTAGGCAATTTTACATTTAACTAGCTCAGTTTAGAATGACTAAAGAAAATGTTCTCTCAGGGGCAGAAAATATAAATAAATTCTCCAATCAATTTGAATGCTCTTTAATTATCACCAGGTTAGGTAAAGAAAATAAAATGCAAAATAAATCTTATCATCTAATTTATTAAAAGAAAGTATTAAAGAAAGAGAAATTTTAAATTACACAAATATATATTTACAAAAATTTAATATTTCAAAACATCATATAAAATCACACAAATCATGATCAAATAGTCAAAATAATAAAGAAATTATAATTAATGAAAGCATAACATCGAGAAAAAAATTATATTTTAAAAACAAACGTGATTATCATGATTTATATTCGTCAAAGATACATGTAAACAATCAACATTTTAATAAAATAAAATTTATTGCATATTGTGAATTGTACTGGAATATGAATAACAAAAATTACGCGATTTATTATTTACAAAAAATATAAACATTAAGGAAATGGCTTTGCCCTAATTAGTCCTGCCTGGCGCCTTTGCTCGCTCCCAAGACAGTACCATCAGAAAGCAAATTCACACTGGTAGGTAACTAGGTACCCCAAAGTTCCACCCTACGAGTATGCTTTTCAACTCGTCGGACACAACCCGAACATACACTACTATGTGCTCACCCCTTAAGGTATATATTTTAAAATTAATAATAAAAAAAAATGTCTTTGTGCATCCAACTAATTAACTCAGCCCTGATTAGTTCTGCCTGGCGCCTTTTCTCGCTCCCAAAACAGTACCACCAAGACTAATTCGTGTTTTAAGGATTCACCAGGACTCCATGCTATGAATTAAACAACTACTTAATTCATCGCACACATCCCTGATCTATTACCCAACACGTTAATATCAAATACACAAACACTATAAAATATACTTGATATACATATAAAAAAATATATATATAATAAAATAAAACTTTACCTCACTCTGAGAAAATCTCGATCACCGTTCAATTATTCTATATATACATAAAACAAAATTATTAACTACAAATCTTCTAATCTGGTAAATAAAATAGTAAAGAAAATGTTTATTAAAACACCAAGTGTTTATATATATAAAAAAAAATTATTATGCTATTCAATTTGATCGTTACAGTCACTAAAATGCTTTCTCATAATGCATGGTGTAATAACCCTACATACAAAACAAAACATTCTAGAAAAATAAAAAAAAATTCAAAGTTTTAATTAAATAAAACTGTTCCGAACATAAATAATTATTTCCAAAAATAATTACATGTCTCAATGTAAATTAAACTCCAAATTAAAAATGATATCTAATTCATAAAATTATTCTGTTCCACTTCGGTTGGAAAATTCTATAAGTACAGTAAAATTATTACGGAAAATATTACAAGTGCTAATTCTTGTTGAAAAATTTATAAGTGTCGTAAAATCTCTTTGAAAATTATTCGAAGTTCAAATTCATGAATAAACTTCTAAGTTAATATAACATTTAAAAGAAAGAAGAGGTTTCCACCTACTTCTCTTTTTTTCTCTTTTGAGTGCGGTTTACACCAAGCAACTCCCGGTTTCTCATCGGTTCCGGACTTATATCGATATTTTTCTTCCCAAAAACACCCGGTTGTCTTCGATACGATACGATTCCACCTCCAGAAATACATAGCTGCAGTGCTGCACCACCCGGGAAACCAGCGCATTACTAATCTTTCAAAAAGGTAAACAAATATGTAAATATCGACTTGTTTACATATTCATGACTCATCTAATGCATCTAGCGAAGAATATTGTTATCGCCGGGCCAAACGGTCGATCTCTCCCAGTCACGGTATTCTTCGTGCGGGAAACACTTTCTTGTCATCATTCACGTAATATTTTATGCTTATTCTAATAGTATAGTTTTTATAAAAATTATAATAACATTCTTATATTATTTAACGTAAATAAAAATTAAATTTTGGCAAAATATTAACTTAATAAATATCTATATACACATCATGATAAAAATAAATAAAATAATAATTAATTAAATTAAATCTCGAAGTGATCTTGATTATGCCTATTTATAAATTACCACCAAACTCAAGGTCACTGCAATATGTATTGTGATAATGAAAAATTTCGACCTCGAGATTTTTGCAGATGTCCACGTTTTGAGGTCCCATAATACCAAAAAACTGGTTTTTAAAAAATGTCTCTCTCTCTCTCTCTCTCTCTCTCTCTCTCTCTCTCTCTCTCTCTCTGTGACCACGATAGCGGTCAAACCACTACAGATATCAATTCCAAATTTTGCATTTACGAATATAATCTCCTTCTTGAGAACTTGAGAACTGATTAGATTTTGAGCAAAAACGGCAGACCGGAAGTAGTAGTTTACTTCAGTGAAAAAATCAAATTTTGCAAATATTTCGTCAATTACTAAGTTTAAACAAGTTTATAAAGAATTCAAATGTACTCAAAATTATATTTGAGAAAAATTGTGTTAATAAAGTTTTTCGAAATTCCTACCGGAAGTAGGTCTTTTACTCTTATCGAAAATCAGTCGTGCTTTCTAGGCAAGTACATTACGAGTATAAAAGTATTTAGAACGTAACTTTAAATATCTTTTGTATAAAAAAAAAATTAAAATTCGGACCGGAAGTAACACTTTTACTCTTACCGAAAAACGACTTTTTCGAATATGTCGTAAATTATGCATCCTATATATATATTTATGAAGAGTACAAAAGTATTTAGAGTTGGATTTGGAATATTTTTTGCATAAATGAAATTTCAAAATTCGGACCGGAAGTAACACTTTCATACGTATAAGAAAGTTCTTTTAAAAGGCACAAAGTTTTATGTGTATTATAGTGTGTTTGTAGGTGTTCAGAAATTTGAATTTGTATATATTTTTCCAGTATCTTGTTTAATGTTGAAAGCAAAGATATAAGTCAGCAATAATTATCTGACTCTGTTTTGTCACCCTTCTTATATACTGGTATTATAATAGCCTCTTTAAAACTTTGGGGGTATTTACCTTTTACAAATATAGGTATCATTAACTAATTTAGTAAGTATTAATGGTGATTTGTTTTGTTTAAGTGTTCTGCTAGGTATTTTATCATACCAGGAGCTTTGTTTTTCATGTCGTTTTTATTAAGTTATCAGTTCTATGTTTGTATGATTGTACCATTTTATTGTAGGTTATGGTTATTGGTTTTGATATGGTGTTCTTAATTTGGTCTTCCGCTAATTCTTTTCTTATGTCAAGCACAGTACTTGTCTATTTTTTCTGCTTATTTCTGAGCTTTCGCTTGTTATGATTCTGTGTTTTTCAGAATTTGTACTGTGATGTTTCTTTTTTTAATTGCTTACGCTGTGATATTAAGTTTCATATTTTTGATGGTTCTGTTTTACATCTTTCAAATTGCCTGATGCAGAAATCTTTTTTTGCTTTTTTTTCCCCACGTAAGCAGTGTACTGTTTTGTTGATGATATTTCTTCAATTATTATTATTATATGGGTATTTGATATGTTATTTGAACACTTTATTTTTTACTTTTTATTGTGTCCACGAACATTCGTTCCTTGTTTCAATAGTTTCAAGTTTTTGATATTTTTCTACAATATTTTCTAATGTATTTGATAATTTGTGAAACCGGTTTATACTTTCTTCGTCAATTTCTTCGATTTCCCTGCTGATATGTTGATAGTTTGTTTTGTTCTTACGAAGTCGGGATATTGGTGCTGTCTCACAGGCTCTTTAACGGCATAGTCTGAAATATCGTTTGGAATTACTATGACTTTAATTTTGGTTTTCATTTTCGTTATTACGTGGTTTAGAATGCCATAATTATAGTTTGAGTTACTTCTTGTGTACACATTTGACATTACAAAAATTATAATCGCCGCCATGATGAATTTGCCAACAGTAAATATGTAAAGTTTCACCAAAAGTTGAGACTTACCAATTCAAATCTTAAAGTGCAATTTTGTCCAACTTTTAATAGCATAGGAACATAGAATATATAACCATTTAATTACTAAATAATCTGGAAAAGAAATTAGACATGAACTATTCAATAAAATTCTAAAATATGTAATTAGTAAAAAATTAATAGATAAAAACCATTAAAATTAAACCCGAAATATATATCGGTAGCTATAATAGATATTGAAGTGAAAAAATGTTTTGTGCTCACCGTCTGTAAACTGACATTTGGCGCATGTATAGTTCGACTGGGAAATACGTTTTCCCGGTTGAGGCGACTGTAAAAATTGAAAAAAACACTGGCACTTTGGGACATTTAAAAAAAAAACTAACTTGGTAGTAATAAAATTTAGTCTATAAAATACTACTTCCCTCCACTATTCTTCACTAAAAGTTGGGGAAATAGGAGTAATAATTAAAAATTCTTCCAAAAAAATTGTGGCGCCATCTATTTGACGTCATTTTAAGCGACATCTTAAGCAAGATTCAAGCGCCATCTATTTGAACCACATCGACATTCATATTGGTAGTTCGGAATTGTTTGTATTTAAACCAAAAAACGCAATAAATGTACTATAAATTTATAAATATAAGAATAAATACCCTCATGTTTGTCATGTGTGAGAATATAATAACTTAATTTTAGGGAAAGGTAAGTAATAGTTACGTACATGAAATGCTTAAATTAATTAGGTAATCTATCTTAGGTTAGGTATGATACCAATGACATTAATCAATATTTTTTTAATTTAATGTTCGTACAAAAAATATTGTACAAACCAGTTGCGTGAAGACATCTTCCACGCATTCGCTCAATTAAAAGCACGAGCGACCGTGCGCTCATGCGGGAAAATAGCCTTCGCGTACTTGGTTCGTAAATAACTATTATCACTTGTTAAGCACTATAAACAACTTTAAATATAAAATGGGGCTTGTGTGATGACGTGGCACTTTCTCAATTACATAGTATGTATGCAAAAAGTTTTGTCGGGTCGTCAGACCAGCTATATGGAAGGTATCACTGGTCAACTCTACTAAATTCTAACACGAAATAAAGAGGGATTATATTCAATTTTTATAATACCTAAGTTTGAGTAAATATACTTAACTGCTCCCCAAAAGAAAATACATGTGGCATATAGAAGTAAATATATTTCAAATATTCTTCATTTATGATTTATCGCACGATAACATTAATGTGTCAATATTACAAAGAAATCTTGTTGCGTCCTACAAATGTTTCCGGCTTTCCCTATTTATTTTATTTTTCAATGGCTTATTAAGATCTCGGTTTTATAAAATTTGTAATTATTTATGTTGATGATATTTACGAGTATGTATCTGTCATTAATTTTTTTTCGGGAATATACATTCTATTTATTTTAAAATAAATACAAAAAAAATAAGGTTTTTTATGATAATTTAATTCAAAGATCTTCATTATATTGCTAGCATTCCAAGATTTTTTGACCTCTGGCAACACTATGTGCGTAGTATTTACCACTCGTATTTACAACGCAATTGTTAGGGGTATTTAAATGTTGGAAAATTATTTAAATCAAGATTTTTTTGTATCCCAGATTTAAAATTTCTTTTAATAGTTCTCATTATAATCAATAATATTTTAAGTGGTATTTAACGACTGAATAAAAGTCAGCTTTTAGATATTATTAAAAATAATTATAAGAAGTAACAAGCTTAATTACCTCTTTAAAATTGATACATATGAATGTAAATAAAAAAAATAAAGCCTCGTATAAAAGGATTTATTACGTATAATAACAAAAAGTAGATAAAAACAAAAGCCAGAGTAATGCAGTAAAACGGAAAAATCGTACCATATACGGAGTACAATATAAAAGAAAAAACAAAAAAAAAATAGCTACCTAAAAATAAATACAAGAAAGTATATACATACGACTAATTATAAAAATAGAAATGGGAAATAATAAATCAAGGAGAAGTAAATAAAACATAATTCAATATTTAATTTGGTAACCACCATTTTTTATTACCATTTGCAGGCGTCGTGGCATAGAATTAACCAGTGTATTGCAGGTTTCATTCTGGACTTGAGTCCAAACTTCTTCATTTATCGTCAGATGTAATCAAACTGTAGTGTTATTACAGTTTGATTACATCTGACGATAAACGAAGTCCATTTTGCGTGTCTTTGACTTGCAGAACAGTTCTATCACTTTTTCATTAAAATTTGGGAAATCATTTATAAATTCTTTTTCACAAGATAACATAGTAAGGGCATTCATTTAATCTGTCTTCTTTCATTGTATTTCTCAGGAAAGTTTTTATTCTCTTCAGCCGTAAAAACTGGCGTTCCGCTTCAGACGTTGTCATTGGGATTGTAATGACAATTTTTAAAAGCTTAACAACCTCATTAAACGTGTCGCTTAATCCATCCAGCAGAAAGCCTAGCAGACCTACAGCACTGACTTCTATATTTTGCCTAAATTCTTCTCTAGAATATAGAACACTTAATTCAGTTCGTAGTCTGCTTTCATTGAGGCATGGATAAAATTTTACTGCTTCTTTAAGGCAATTTTCCGGAAATTTTTTTCGAAAAGAGGAGAACTGTTTAAAAGAAATTAAGTTTGCTAATATTAAGTGCCCTGTATACCGAAATCTAGTTTTTATTTCAAGCAAAATAATATCGCACACTTCAATAGTTTCCCTCCGTCTTTGGCTACCATCAGTTACTCTTCGTCGCGTTGATGGTCGAGGATTCAGTTCTGAGTCATTTTGTTTAACCAACTGATTATCTGTGTCAGCGATTTCGGTTCGAATTTTTCCAATAGCGCGTTCAAAATTATCTAAACTATTCTTGATTTTTAATGCATCTGTATTGACATTTTGTAATTGATTAAACAATATGTCCACATGTGGCATAATTTTATGAAAGAAAGTTAACCAATAGATAAAATTTTCCTCCTCTAAAATTCGCAAATTGGCACCAGCTTGATGAATGGTAGTTTGTAAACTAGCTTCTCTCTCGATTTGTTCTAGAGCTTCAATTATTTCTTCTCGGTGCTCATATATTGTATTCACTGTCCTAGAATTGAAGTTCCATCTTATTTTTCAAGAACGAGGTAAGCTTTTTCTCTGAAGGAATTCTTCCAATCTTGCAGCTCGTTGTGGTGAAGTGGAGAAAAAAGTACATAATCCCGTCAGATTGGCAAAAAAAATTCTGCAATTACTACTGCTCGATATAGCATGTGACATAATAAGATTTGTCTGATGTGCGTAGCAATGTACAAAATTGGCCCTTGGATACTGGTCTTGGTCATGTCTTTGCAGGCCGTTAATAGCACCACTCATGACTGCTGCCCCATCATAGCTCTGTGCAATCAGTTTTTCTGGGTCATCAACAAACAAACTAATTTCGTTAAGGATGGAGGCAGATAAAGAATTAGCATCATGTCCACTAGGCAGAAGAAATTTCCAAAATCTTTCGACCGGTCTCGCGTTCACAATATATCTTAGAACAACCACCAACTGAAACTGATTGGACACATCTGTGGTTTTATTAGCTATCACAGATATGAAGTCGGTTGCTTTAATTTCACTGGAAACTTGTTCATGATACACGTTCAAAATTGCATCAAGCAGCTCATTCTGTATCGTTTTTGACAATCCCTTAAAAATCGGTGCTGCTTCGATGTGATCTCTGAGCGATTTATCCAATTCTCCCGTAAAATTTATCAATCCCCGTTTGCCGTTCATCATGACCCCGAAGTGCCAGTTCAAACGCGCCACAAAATCTAATGCAATTTATTATTAAATTTAACACATGCCTATTTTTTGTTACCTGTTCATTGTGTTGTTGAACTGCTTTTCTATATGATGAATCTAAAACATTCTGAATGTTATTTTTTCCTAACATTCTTAGACTAAATATATTTTTCAAATGCCCTTCGGAATTTTCATGTTTCGTAATTTTAGCACTAAGATGAATTAAGTCTTTTATTCCGTTCTTTGACCAAGAAGGTCCACCACCAAACAAAAGACACGGAAAACAAAACAAACTATTTTTAATTCCACACCCACAAATCCAGTGATTTTTCTGATAAATATTCATTTTGAATTTTCTTAAAACGTCTTTACCTTTAACAGATTGTTTATTTTCTAAACATAATTGAGGCATTGGCCGTTTAAGATTTTTTATTGCGATTTTTTCATCATACGTTAACCGCGAAAACGTGTTATTCTGTAAAGCAGAGACAAAATTCATCTTACAACAGCGGTGAGCAAACTGGGGATCTTGCTTACACGCTACGTATTATACGATATGGAAGTAGAACAAAATACAGTTCTCCCCACCTTCAATGTAATGTTAATGGCTTAACGAAGCAACGGTTGGGAATTGCTCATGGGTATGTTTCTCTCGGTGGAAGGGGTAAACATTCGAATAGTTTCTCGTCTTCGCTGTTAGTCATCATTATATCTGTGACGACGATCGGTGCATGTAGGTTGTTACGCGCGCCGCACACGCCACGTTCCTGTTCAATAACTATGAATACGTAATAAATAAATACTTTCAAAGTTAGTCGCCGCATGGTTTGTTTTGTTTCAAAATTCCAGGGGGTGCAATTGCTCACTTGCTCTCATTAAAGAGCCGCCATTGAACGATTCTCATTTACATATATTAAACATATTGATTGTACTAAATTTCTTACTTACTGATTTATGAATTTGTAAGGCAATATGCCTGACGGAGAAACCATCTCTCCAAAGACCAATTATTTCCCCCTTGGATGTTTCACTAGTGTGGTTATTGTTATTTCTCTGCATCTTTAATATTATTTTAAAACGACCGGGGTGAGTGAGATGTTGCTCTTATTTTACACTTTAAAATATTTTTGTAAATATATTGTCTTGAAAGGATTCTTTGTGTCATTTTTTGTATGCTTGCTTATTTATTGCTTTATTATGCTAGATGTATTTTATTTTTGATGAAATTTAATATATCTCTCAAGCGTAAACATAAATATTGCAATCTCCCTTTATGGTCTATTAAAATTTAGTGGGAAATATTATGGGATATTTTGAAGCTTTGTATTTTCGCTAATGATTGAGGTTAAAATAGTTTATCTGAAATCGGCAATAAAGTAAATCATAATTATACGATTTTGGTGTATATAGGCTTACATAAGTTGTCACTAGTTGATATCTGTAGTGTCTGGCTAAATAACTTAGGGCGCGGACACGAGCGAGTCATGACTCATCGCCCATGGGCGCACTATTGAAATGTTGTATTTTTAAAGAGGTTTTAATTTTATTTATATAATTGAATAACAAGTGGCTGGTGATCTATAAAATACAAAATACCTTATTATTTGTTCATTTTCTCTTCTGTAAGACTTGTTCTCTTTGAATTAAGTACATCCTTGCAGATAGAAAACGTCCTTTCTACATCGCAACTGGTTATATGTGCGTACTGGAAATATTCTTTTATTTCAGCGTATTTAGCATACACAATTGCCGCAATGTTATTAAATCTGGATTTCTATTAAAAACTGCGTCTAACTTTTGCCGAAGGCCACATCCGAAGTCACTTGGAATACTTTTGAAATCATTAATAGCCATATCTAATGTGGTTAATCCATTTTTTAATTTGAAATTCGATTTTCAAAATATGTGATTAGTTTAGGCAAATTTCCAAAGTGTTCCTGTAGGAATAACAACTGATTTTTTAAATTTGGGATGTGTGTTAGTTCCTTGTACTCAGAAATACTTGGAGCATCGTCATTTAAACATGTAACGAAATTTTGAAAACTATCGAAATTCTCTGCATAAAAACTATTTATGTGTATGTTTTAGCAAAGCTAAGTGACGAACGTGCGATATTTTGGCATTCTGTAACGATATTTTACAGACTTTGTAATAAATTTCGGAATCACTGACAATTCATTTTCATATTAGAAAAAGTAACATACACAACGTTCTAGATCTAAATAAGTGATAACTAAAAATGTACGCGTATGTTATTGAAACTAAATAACAGTAAGTATATATATATTTACATTATTTCTCATGCGAAATATAAGGTAAATATAATAAATTTTAAAAACCCCTCAGGCTATCTACGCCGATGTAGAAAGAATTTTACTAATAAATTCCTTATTTTATGGCCATTTTTTGCTCTCATTCTCGGGCTCTTCTCGAGCGTAAACAGATGTTGCAGTTCACCATATGAATTAGTGCTATTCAGTAAATGTGTGTTGTTTACATTATTTCTTTGTTCCATTGTAACTCCGTAGTAGTTTAATTCGCTCATGTCCGCGCCCTATAAATAACTATTTCGGGACGGATTGGGGAATGACTATTATATAGATAATAAAACAACTTTTTTTCCATATGGTTTTTATTTAAAATACTTGGAAACACAGAATGTCATTCTGTAATGATTTATAACATTTTAAAATAAATCTGTAACTATGTAACAGTACGTATTTTTATAAACATGAAGAAAAAATATTCGAATACATCACGTAAAAGTGGTATAAGAGGCCCTTGTTGTTAAAAAAAAAACGTTCTTTCACACACTTTGACCTTGATTTTGGATGGTAGGTATTATCTTTTAACATTTTCTAATTCCATTTATTATTTTTATCATATTACAAAACAATCACGTCGCCAGCTGCCTTTTTTTAATTTTTTTTTTAAATAATTAATTATCTTATATAAATATCCTTTAGTGGGAAGTAAAATGTAAATCATGGAGTAGTAATGTAATATAATAAATAATAAGTAGGATTTATTTAAATTTGTTTGTTTTATAATAGTTTGACACATTTGATATTACAAAAATTGTAATTTTATAGTTCTTAAATTTGTTTACTTTTTAATTTTTCTTTACTTAATTTTTTTGGAAATCATTTTGCACCCTGTACAATGGGAATTGAAATTTGAAGAAACAATCCTTTTTTTTTTCAAGTAAAGGTTAAAAAACTACACAATATTATTATTATTAGTCTTCTTTGGACCAGAAGAAATTGTATTAGGCACTTGGTTAAAATGACTGGAGTTAGGAGACCATGAGTTGTGGCTGGGTCGACATTAGCTGCTATAAATCCTGTTGTAAAGATGTCACGTTCAAACGGCGTTCCTGTTGCATTAGATGATGAGCTGCGCGATCCATTTCCTCTTGTGTCATGTCTAACGCCTCTTGCATCTCCCGTGATGTGTATCTTACGAAATCTTGATCACAGTACTTACCCAAACCTTGCTCGGCCAGAATTCGTCCGACAAGGCTTTCGGCTGAACCGATCACTTCGAAAGAAGTTGCTCTTCTGTCAGCCGGACTTCCAGGTAGAGAATGTGACAGTCTCTCAGATCCAACGTGTCCATTTGGTTCTCCACTTGTCGCTGAAACTGAAAGGAAATGCTTTTTTACCACAATACTAACGTTCTCCGAATTAGTGCTGAAATATACCAGGTAATATTTTTCATAAATGTCAATTTCATTTGCGAATGACACTTATATGCTGTTACTAATTTAGTTTCAATTATGCATACTTGAGTAAAAAACTTGACGTTTCGTCAATCTTTCGATTGTCATCTTCAGTTACATTGTATACAGGCTGGCTGGTTTGCTATTGTCCATTTTTGTATTTTTAATAATATACCAAGGCATACTGATACAAATGTTATATTTTTGGTTGATTTCTCCAAAACGATCTTATAACATATATGTATATATATTTATATTATTTAAACTCTTGATAAGCATTGGGTATTTTCAGCAGAAATTAAATAAACATACATTAGTTTATAATGATGTTGGATTTATTTAACGTTTCGACCTTTCTTTTGGTCTTCATCATAAATAATAATATAGGCAGGAAACAATTTTTCTGAAACAACATACATCATGTATATACAAAATGCGATAACATAAAAATAATTTGATATATACAAAAAAAATATAAGAAACATATTAAAAATGAGAAAACTTACTCCAAAATATGTAACAACAGTGTCCTAATAACTTTTATAAAACTTGCACAACAATAAAATACATTAAAAGGGGTTTTAAAATTTAAGATATGTAACGTCAAACGATTAAGATCTAAAATGTCAATGAAATGTCTACAATGCTGGTTTAGTCTGACATGGAAACGGCCAAAAACAACAACAAAAACGTATAAAATGTATTTATATGAATGTATGTATGTTAATATTAATGGGTTTTGTAATTATAATAATTGTCGGTATACTGTTGACAAATTCGAGATTTCTCCTCTGTCATTAATTAATTAATGTATTTTATTGTTGTGCAAGTTTTATAAAAGTTATTAGGACACTGTTGTTACATATTTTGGAGTAAGTTTTCTCATTTTTAATATGTTTCTTATATTTTTTTGTATATATCAAATTATTTTTATGTTATCGCATTTTGTATTTACATGGAGTATGTTGTTTCAGAAAAATTGTTTCTTACCTATATTATGACCGGTACTAGAAATTCGCAATTGATGGAATCGATTCATCTCTGGAGGATAAATAAGCATACCAGTTTTTGTTTTTCTAAATAGAAGCGTTCGGGAGATATTAAAAAAAAATAATTACAAGGCGCCATCTTCAAAGAGCTCTAGCTCCCTTAGGAAGCATTTTCGGACTAGGGTGAATTAGGTTAAATTGTCTTAAAATTATCTGAGGAATCTACGGTCTTCGATTGTCAGGAGAGTTTCTGGACACCCTGTATATCAAATTATTTTTATGTTATCGCATTTTGTATATACATGGTGTATGTTGTTTCAGAAAAATTGTTTCTTACCTATATTATTATTTCTGATGAAGACCAAAAGAAATGTCGAAACGTTAAATAAATCCAACATCATTATAAACTAATGTATGTTTATTTAATTTCTGCCGAAAATGCCCAATGCTTATTAAGAGTTTAATAATATATAAATACGGCAACATAGAATAGAAAATATATATTTATATACAACGTTAATGAAGAGGACTACTATATCAGCGTTTGTCGAAAGGTCATTAATCTTTTTTTGTTTTTATTTAATTATGAATAATTAAAATTAATGAATAAGTTAGTTGAATTAGTTATAGCAACTATAATTTGTTTATTAATAAGTCACAAAAAAGTCTCCAACCTACGTGTTTAAAACTTTTCAACTTGCCCCCTTCCGTTGTGTCAATTGCAGCTAATTACATAACAACTAGTGTAGGCATGTCGAAAATCTTGAAATTAAGAACAAAGAGAATCAGACAATTTTCTATAAGGTTCTTAAAACATGTGAAACCTGACAATGATAAATAAAAAATGCAGACGGTACATTGATAATAAATGAAACACATGTAACGAATAGGTCAAAGGAGGATTTCGATAGGCTACTAAACACTGGAAGCATAATAAAACATAAAATTAGGGAAAATGTCACAAAGGGAAACCTCATCCAAGAAAGTCATGAAGAAGACAGCAAACAAAATAGACTTGGTAACGAGACCCAAAAATATCAAGAAATTGATAAGTGAAGCAGTGAAATTGGGATAAATAAAAGCAAAACAAAGTATGTAAAAATGAGGTACGACAAGGAAGATAAACATGACGAAGAAGAACTAAACAAGGGTGAGGAGTATCAATTACGTTGGTGTTCAATAGATCGACACGAGATGGTAGAGAAAACCCAAGCAAGACTCGTTAAAGGAAACAAGTGTGCCGCGATATTAAACAAGTTGCTAAGCAACAAAGAATTATCTAGAGGCGTCAAAATAAGGATTTATAAAACAGTACTGAGAGAGAACAACATCACTCTATGGGCAGAAACATGGTAGAAGTATGGGCACGCAAAATATTGAGAAGAATAATGGGTGAGGAAGAGACAAGACCTATGGCGGAGAAGAACAAATTACAATTTACTTTTTTAAATTTTTAAATGAAGTAGGACTACATTCTGACTAATCAAATGAAGTATTTATGAAGTATAGTTTTCGTCCGTAATCTTCTTGTACAAATGGAGAATGAAAATCAGTTTCCCAAAACTGAAGTTTCGGTGAAATCATCATTCTTAAGTGCAATATAAAATATTATGTTGTAAACTCTTAAAAATGCAACACTCAGTGTGTCTTGTTTTCAAATACGTATTAAGTTCTCAGTTTATATCTTAGTTTCTTACGTGATATTAAAAAGTTTAATAACTTTACTTCTTATTTTGTAATGCAATTACCTGTTAGGTATTTATAGATGAAAGTTCTTATATTGAAATGAAAATGTTGACTCTTAAAAAGAGCACTGGAATTACTATTTCTTTGTGTACCTATGTATGGATATAGATCACAATAAACTGGTGAAGACACCTTTTTTTTATAAAAAAGTTCAATTTATTTGTGATTATTTGGAAAACATTTGAAATATTCTAATCATATAATGAAAACAAAAGCAAATTAAAAATTAGCAATATTCTTAAAGAAAATATATATACCATGCATTTCTTTTAACGCCAACATAAGGATTTGCGTGCTAAAAATTCTTCTTCATGTTAACCGTTTTTGAGATTTAAATTTGAAAGAAATTTCATTTAAAAAATCAAACATTTTTCTACCAATTGTACATTTCTTTAATGACAAGAAGATGTTCTCTTTAATTATTTTTTGACATGAGTTTATGTCATATCGCTTACACCATCATATATTAGAAATATCTATTAAACTAGATAACCCGCGGTGTTTCCAAATTAATGGCCGCCACTGTAACTGCATTTCATGTAACAGATATAGATAGACTTGGTGCCCGTTTGTGTTGATAATTCAGAGAAGTCATATATTCTGTTAAATTGAACTATGGCTTCGTTCAGAATATACCTAAATGTATTAAATGTAACACACACACACAGTCAAATGCAAAATTTTTACTGAAGCGATTACAATATTCCATTTGATTTCCCATATCACAGAGCAATAACATGTGGATCTCTTCTATAATAACAATATTCATTAATATAAGCAAGTAATAACAAAAAACACACTTGGTATTGTTTCACAAATAAATATAATTTATAAATACTCGATGTACATTTCGCCTTGCGGCATCGTCAGGAGTTCTCGAGAAACTAAAGTAAAATTTAATATACTGTAACTACCTACTTCTAACAAAAATGTAAATAAAAATGTACAAAAATAGAAAATTATGAAAAGGTCATGGCTTATCTGGAAAGACCGTTTTTACAAGGCTAGGGTTCATTAGCGGTGAATTTATGAGTTCTGTTTGTTCATTAAGAACATTGCCTGGTTGTAAAAGTAAACTTTCTTTTATAAAATAACCTTTTTGTTATTACTTGCTTATATTTCGACATGTTTCACCAAGAGATTTCCATCACTTCATTAAATTATATTCATTAATGACAAAGTAATCCTGAAGGTTTGATTAGCCCTCCACAACATAGTGGTTAGAACTGGGGTACCCCAGGATGACCTACATCTACAGACGCTGTCAGTTCCTCAAAAAAGATTTGTGTTTCCGTAATATCCAAATTATATCGTGAATAATTTCATGATAGGGATATTCTTGAGCACATAATTCTTATTTCAGCTTTTCTTGTTAATATCGTTGGTCGTAATGGAGAAGGGCTCCAGACTTGTCTTTGCCAAATACACAATCACTTGTAACCACAAGTGATTGTGTATTTGACCATAAAATGAAAACTAAATATGACAGAGAACGTCAATCATAAATTTAAATTAGAAATGACAAATATTTAGTGATTTCGATAAAACGCTACCTTCACATTAAAAAATGGAAGTAGATATTGACGACAAGTTTGCGGAAAATAAAATAAGCTCACGTCAATCAATTTCGATCGCATGTTAGACGCAATAAGGAAATTAAGGAATGGAAAAAAATACCAGGCCATGACAAAATCACTGCAGAAATGCTTAAAAATATATATGATGGAAGGAACAAATTCGTTTAAAATTCAAGTAACTATTTTGCAGAAAAACGCTCGAACAGGTCGATTAGTATTTTTAGTTGTGAATTTTTTGACATAAGAAAATTATATACAGGGTGTCTAAAGAAGAACATATGCAGCATCATTTTAAATGGAACATACTGTATATTATGCCATATTTGAATTGTATGGAAAATTCTCAACACTTTTTGTGTAACATACCATATCCCCAAAATCAGCGGTTTTCGGAATAATGACGTTTGAAATGTGATAAATTAAAAGAAATACATGAAAATCGATTAATTTGAAGTAGAGTTTTTTGTTGAAGATAAAATTTGCAATACCAGGTTGATTTTGTTGGCCTTTAAAAAAATGTTCAAGGTGTCCTTGTTCAATTTAATCATTTTATTTCAGTATTTTAATTTATCACAAAACTCATTATTCCGAAAACCGCTGATTTTGGGGATATAGTATGTTACACAAAAATGTGTTTAGTGTGTTTAGAATTTACCCTACAATTCAAAAATGGCATAATATACAGGGTGTTCCAAAAAAAAAACCAATGATTGCTGCATATGTTCTTCTTTAGACACCTTGTATATAATTTTCTTATGTCAAAAAATTCACAACTAAAAATTCTAATCGGCCTGTCCGAGCGTTTTTCTGCAAAATAATTACTTGAAGTTTAAACGAATTTGTTCCTTTCATCATGAACGCACTGTATATTGGGGTACAACTACTTTAGTGATTTATAATAATAGGGTATAGAAGGGGAAAAAGAGTTCCTAAAAATTGGACAATTAGTATCAGAGTTCCAGAGTCAAAGAAAGACTGTATTAAATTAAGTACCGTGGTAGAAGTATATGAACAGACTTCGGAAACAATATTCAGGACAATGGTGAACACAACACTTAATCAACCGTAGAATGAGATGTACCCAAGAATGTACAGTAACAATTATAGAAACAACAAAACGCTAAGTAAAGGCAAAAAACCTACTTATCAATATGTGTTGTCCAAACTTATATAACAAAGTGATGATCCATTTATAATTTTTTTGCTTAATTTATTATTTGCTTTTTTTTCTTCATGCGTAAAATTTAATAGTCTGACTGGGCCATTATTGACAAAAAGAAACGTTGTAAAAGATATGATGATAACGATGCTGTGACTATTGTGCCAGTATATTCTGTTTAGGAAAATCCTAGAAAGTCGTTTCGTCAAAGAGCAACTGAATAAATGTCAGCTATGCTTTATTGCATAAAATTAGAAAGAGAAGAAAAATATATATCCCTTCATACGGAAATTTGGACACACTCTATAAATTAAGAATATGGTTTTTTCAAAAATTTTAACGGTTAGTGACGAATCAACAAGTTTCTAAACAGAATTGTAGACATTGATCATCATGCATTCCAAACTTTTAAATCAATTTTAGAAACCAGCGATTTTTGTACGTACCTTAACAGTTTGACAATGGTTGTTGTACGTTCATTTTTCTAGTATATGGACTAGACAACATGAATCTATAAACTGAACTGTCAGATCGCCAGATCTACTTTAAGGTTATTTGAAGTAAAAAATTTGAAGGAACTGTTACCAAATAATTTCGATTTATTAAAAACACTATTCACAGAAGCTGTTAGATAAATTAATATTGAAGTATTAAATAGCATCCATATATGAAATCATATACGAACTAATTCGTATTAGAGCAGTTTGTGAAATTTAAATTAAGTAGATATATGAGTACTAATTTACAATTTGAATTGTCAAAGTGACGTTTCAAAATGTTTGATTTAGAACATAAGATTTTTCTTACTGAAAGTTATTTTAAAAACGCCGAACGACAAGAGAATGGTGAATGGACATATTCAGTACCGCACTGCATCAATGATTTTCAAAATGCCTTCCCTAATTTTCCTGCGGATTATCAAAAATTAGTCCAAGAAATTTACACATGTGTGGCGAAATTTCGTAATGTTGGAACTGTAGGTAGGAAAGCTGGTAGTGGCGCGCCCAAAAAAAGGACTCCTGAGATTGTGGCAGATGTTGCAGAAAGAATGGAACAGTCTCCCAAAAAATCTCTTCGCAGATTAGCCCAAGAAATAAACCTTTCATATGGAACTTGTCAAAAAAATTTAAAAGAAAATTTAAATCTTTATCCCTATAAGATTAACGTCGTTCAAGAGTTATTCCCTCGAGATTTTCCTGTACGAATAGAATACTGTCAGTGGTTTTTGAATAATTTAAATAACAACACTTTGGATTTAACATTTTTTTCTGACGAAGCATGGTTTCACCTATCCGGCTATATAAACAAATAAAATATGCGTATTTGGTCTTCGGAGAATCCTCATGAGTTTATTCAATCGCCTCGCCATCCGCAGAAAATTGGTGTTTGGCGGTTTCTAGAAGGCGTATATTTGGACCTGTGTTTTTTGAAGGAACGATAAATGCTGAGAGATATCGAAATAATTTACTTGAACCGTTTTTACAAAATCTTCATGATGACGAACTTTTACATGGGTATTTCCAACAGGACAATACAACAGCTCACAAAACATGGGAAAGTATGGCTCGAATTCGCGAGTTTTATGATAATCGAGTCATTGAATTTCCGCCTCGCAGTCCGGACTTAACGATTCTTGATTATTTCATTTATCCGTATCTGAAAAACACAGTTTACAAAAATAACCCACAAAATCTTGAAGAACTACAAGAGGCAATTTCTAATGCATGTAACGCTATAACCGTTCAGATGTTGGCAAATGCTTTTGAAAATATGAAACGGAGGGTTAACAGTTGCATTGCAACAGGGGGAGAACACTTTGAACACCTTTTGTAATTCACAATAAAACTAATTTATCTTGTAATGCTTTCATTTCCATTAAATTTAAATCGATTACACATAAGATTCACAAATGTCAAAAAGTATAACATAACCGCAAATTTCAATTAATCAATAATTGACATTCTGGACAACCTAATAAAAAAAATCCCGCCTGCTATAATTTAGAATTTAAATGATCGCGTGGTATTACCTGTTTAATTTTGTAATTAAAGTGTTGTGGACGCCTATATTCCGCACTTCTTCACATACTACCTTTGTTAATGCACGTGAATGTGTACGTTGCAATCTAAGTTAAACAACCATAGTGGCAACACGTCGTACGCTGATGAAGCCTATGTAGGCTGAAACACATGCACGTGCGTTGTGGTTCACAATGTCGGTATGTTGTATTGGAAAAAACATATATATATATATATATATAGTTTTTGACCTGGGTGCCTCAATCTTGAGTGTTTAGATTTGGCATGGTCTGATATAACACGACGAATAATTTCAGTTTGAAAAGTTTTAAGTATAGGTTAGAAACTTGTTTGTGCTTCTTATACTGTGTACATCCGATATTTCTTGCGTTTAACTAACTGGACTATAAGTTATAAAAAAGACACCTTCCCAAAACAGCACTAATTCGAATAAATTCACATTTATGTACGGTTCTATTAAATTAGTAGCATACAAATAACATATATATACTCTGTAAAACATATCTTAGAATAAAACAATGCATGCACAAATAAAAAAAATAACATCGTGCAAAACTGCTATTGAATAAGTATACAGAGCTGTGAGCACTTTCTTTTTTTTTTGTTTTTTTTTTTTGGGGGCTAACCTCTGCCATGGAAGGAAGCCCTGTGATTTAGGAGAGAACAACGCGCATGCCGGACGTTTCCCTGTGTATCCAAGGGCTGTAGCGAGCCGGGCCAATCGTAGGGCTCCGACAGGATGCCTGCAATTGCCATAGCTTGTGCTTGTGCAAGTTTTAGGCCGCTTGCTATGCGACTAAAGCTGGGTGAATGTTGCATAGGCGATGGAGCAGACGTCATGCAACCACCCCCTAGGCCCAGCAGTACGCGACGCGGCGGCGGAGTGGGAGGCATCAACTCAGTGTGGTCACCCTGCAGACTGGCACAAACACAACATCACCACATGACCAGTTAATCAAACCAAACCTCAGGCACACAATCACACTCGTTACGCTTACCATTGTAGTGGGGGTGTAGGAAGCCAGATTTACTGAAAGTCAAATCAGACTAATGTTAACCCCAAAGAAACAACTGTAATCACTGGCTTCTCCACATTAACATTATACTTTAATTAACAATATTCACACTCTCTAACATCCCATCACTATATAAAATTGATGATGCTTAATATAATTTGAAACTTCGTTTTAAAAAGAACATATGTCTAAAATTTTTGATATTTGATATTTGACATTTTGACAAAAGAATAATAATTGACTAATTTTTGTCAAGCTATAGTAGTTGTGTATGTGTACATTTGTAGTGTTTGAAAGAATATCTTCTTATCTACAATTTTTGTAATTTTGTTCTTTTTGAAAGGAAGTTCTCATTATTATTACCAAATCCACTTATAGCTATTGTTAACATTCATTCTAGTGCATGTACTGTAGAAAATAAATAATAAGTAAATTCAACTGGTATTTTTTTTTTCTTGGAAAAAACTCAAAGGAGATTTTCCTATAATTCTAAAGGACTTTCTACATCAATTTCCAAGTTGTTTGTTAAAATGTGGCGTTATTGATTTTCTTAAATGACAACCAATAATGTTTATGACGTCATAACATCACATACAATACACTAGCTAAAATGAAATTTAACAATGGGTATATATTATATGTGCACATAATTTAAGTAGTGGATACAATTAAACACCTAATATTTCTTTTATGAATGCTCATTGTTAATTTGATTTACTATATTCTAAGAAATAAGATTAGCTAAGTGTGGTTTGGAATTATGACAAATAAAAATAACCGTTTGCTCAGAGTTTATTTACTTAAAAAATAATTCTACCTTTGTCTGCAAGGGTCTATAATTAATCATTGTAAAAAATACATTAGTGGAAATTATATTTGAAACACAAAAATTGTTAAATTTTCCAAACCTTATTTTTGTATTCAAGAGGCTTACCTTGTGTGTTAGCAAACTAAGCTCATTTATTATATTTTTTAGTTTAAATGACATAGCAATTACATTTGCGTCGAAGACGCCGAAAAAAAGGATGAATTAAATTTCCTGAAATCTCTGTCAATCGGAGCATAGCAAAACATTTGTCCCTTTTTTACCCCTGTGAACGTTAAATTATATTTCCTTTCGATATTGCCCGAAAAATATATGTTTAGACACAGGGATTTACATTAATTGAAACATGTGTTTCTTTTGCGGTTACATAGTTTAGTAATTCATGGTTCTGGTATTCTTTTGAAATTGAATAATTAACTGTATAGGTATTTGTTTAATAAGTAATCAAATAAACAAATACCGTTTATGTTATTAGCGCATTTCACCTATAGTCATGTAGGTTTGTATTTACAAGATTGAAAATGAATTAATCCACAAGTGTCTGGACAATAGTCGGTATAGCAATTTACACATTAATTTACTATACAGTTCCTATATATACAGGGTTATGATAAAGTAACGCACAAAATTCATAAAACGTACAATGTTCATTTTTGAAAAAAATGCAAAAACACGTCAAACAGTTTATTTTATTCCGCGTCTTTTAACATAAGTCAAAAAAATAAAACGTCAAATTTGTCAAAGTTATGACGTCATCAATATTTTTTTTAAATATGAAGCTTGGTTTTTTTTTACTTTATTTGATAAAGCTTGTTTTTCTGCATTATAAAGAAATAATTGAAGCAGGAGTCACATAAGAAAAAACTGAGAGAATTAATAAAAAACAAAATAAACTTTATTATAGTAATAACATTTAAATTAACTAAACAGTCCATTAAACCAAAACGATTTCTTACAGGAATTGTTCAAACTGTGCCCCGTTCACTATCTGACATAGGCCAAGACGATGGTGTAGACCTGATTTACAGAGTCTTCGATCATCTGCGGAGTTATACGAGTCATTTCATGTCTAATTCGTTTTTTTTTTTAGTTTTTTCTTATGTGACCCCTACTTCAATTATTTCTTTATAATGCAGAAAAACAAGCTTTATCAAATAAAGTAAAAAAAAACCAAGCTTCATATTTAAAAAAAATATTGATGACGTCATAACTTTGACAAATTTGACGTTTTATTTTTTTGACTTATGTTAAAAGACGCGGAATAAAATAAACTGTTTGACGTGTTTTTGCATTTTTTTCAAAAATGAACATTGTACGTTTTATGAATTTTGGCCGGAGACCGGAGATTCCTCAGATAATTTTAAGACAATTTATCCCAATTCACCCTCGTCCGAAAATGCTTCCTAAGGGAGCTAGAGCTCTTTGAAGATGGCGCCTTGTAACTATTTTTTTTAATATCTCCCGAACGCTTCTATTTAGAAAAACAAAAACTGGTATGCTTATTTATCCTCCAGAGATGAATCGATTCCATCAATTGCGAATTTCTAGTACCGGTCATAGGCGTCCGTTTTGGGTAGGTAAACGGTTATTTTAACGTATAACTTTTTTGTCTTTAACTTTTAAGCATTTGTGACACTAGATTATTAAATTTTCAGGTATTCTAGTACTAAAAGGTACTCTTACTTTAAGTCGGTAGGATACACCGTTTTCTAGAAAAATTGATTTGAAAATTTTTCGTTTTTTCGTCATTAAAATTCAATTTATTATGTATCTATTTATTTTTAGCGACGAAGTTGGCTAGGACTATCAAGGCATGGATGAAAATTAATTTAATAAATCATCTTTTGTTTCAATAAATGCAGCACACAATTCGTAAAAAAAGTTTGGGAAAAGAATCAATTTGAAACAAAATTTTAGCTGAAGGTTTTTAAAAACAAAGTATTTATTACAATGGAACGAAACTAACAAAAAAAGAACAAGTATCAAAGGTAGATAGTTATAAAAGAAGCTCGATGTGATGACCATTAGTCTCTATGCATAAATTTACCCTTTTGCTTAGAGAACGCCGAATTCTTGCAAAAATTCCAAAGTTATTTCTAAATTCGTTGCAAGCATCTTGTATCTTTAGCCAGAGTTGTGCACGATTTTGTATCGGAACGAAATAAACAAATGCTTTTATGTATCCCCAAACACAATAATCGCAGGAATTCAAATCCGGCGACCTTGCTGGCCAAGAACTGGACCGCCTCTTCCAATCCAATGGTCTTCGTAGTTATTATCTAGAAAGTCTCGTACATTCCTGCTAAAGTAGGCCGGACAGCCGTCCTGTAGAAACCATAAGTTTTGCCGAATATTTAAATGCACCTCATCTAACAAATCAGGTAAAATGTTTTGCAGGAAATGTAAGTAATCAACACCATTTAAACGAGTAGGTAATTCCATAGGTCCAAGTAGATAATCGTCAACTACTCCAATCCAGACGTTTATGCTAAACCTATGCTGATGCTGAAATTCTTGAACAACGTGGGGATTGTCACCAACGTAAGAATAATAGTGTGCATTATGTACATTAAAAATTCCATTTTTTGAGATTAAGCTTCGTCACCAAACAAAATATACCTGAAAAAATCTTC
Organism: Amphimallon solstitiale; assembly: GCA_963170755.1. Taxonomy (NCBI): domain Eukaryota; kingdom Metazoa; phylum Arthropoda; class Insecta; order Coleoptera; family Scarabaeidae; genus Amphimallon; species Amphimallon solstitiale. The sequence goes on from OY720684.1 coordinate 13,337,536, forward strand.
ATCTTGATTTATCTGATTTTGTAACCATCTAGCGAATTCTACACGAGCAGGAAAATCTCCTTCTAGCAGTGCTTGCACCTTTGTAAAATGAAAAGGATATAAATTTTCTTTGTGTAAGATATTTCCTACGGAAAATTTTGAAATTGTGGGGTACATGGCAGATAGTCTTCGAACGCTAATTTCTGGATTTTCCTCAACTTCCATTAAAATAACATCTTCATGTTCTGCTGTTACATCATTATGTCTCCCTGTTTCATTTTTTTTTGGGACCACTGAACCTGTTTCTCTTAATCGTTGATGAAGAGCTGTAAATGTTGAGTGAGTGGGATGCTGACGATTGCGAAATTTTTCAGCGTATCTACGTTGCGCTGCTCGAGCGTTACACCTCATTTCGCCATAAACTAAATGCATATCGGCGTATACTTCATTAGTAAAAACCATTTTTTTTAAAATTTAAATCGTTGTGTTTGAATGCTACTAAGTAAAAAATTAAAAGATAAACTTCGCGAACTGACAACAATTTGACAATTAAAAACGTAAGTTTTATTTCTGTTGGCAGTTCAGAGCGAACTAGTGCAAAAAATAATATATTGAATTTTAATGACGAAGAAACGAAAAATTTTCAAATCGATTTTTCTAGAAAACGGTGTATCCTACCGACTTAAAGTAAGATTTCCTTTTAGTACTAGAATACCTGAAAATTTAATAATCTAGTGTCACAAATGCTTAAAAGTTAAAGACAAAAAAGTTATGCGTTAAAATAACCGTTTACCTACCCAAAACGGACGCCTATGACCGGTACTAGAAATTCGCAATTGATGGAATCGATTCATCTCTGGAGGATAAATAAGCATAACAGTTTTTGTTTTTCTAAATAGAAGCGTTCGGGAGATATTAAAAAAAAACTAGTTACAAGGCGCCATCTTCAAAGAGCTCTAGCTCCCTTAGGAAGCATTTTCGGACTAGGGTGAATTGGGTTAAATTGTCTTAAAATTATCTGAGGAATCTCCGGTCTTCGTTTGTCAGGAGAGTTTCTGGACACCCTGTATATAAACAGGGTGAGTCATCTCTTTGGGGAAGATAGATTGTGATATTATAGATATTTCGAAGTTTCTTTTTCTATGATAGCCACTGAAAATTTAAAGCTGTTGACGTTATCACTTTAAAAATTACCATACTGAATTATTGTCGTTTTTTGATATAATGTTGCCAATTTTATGTTTTTTATTTGAATTCGGTATAGTGAGCCATGATATGCCGCAAAATTGACAAGCATGACTTTATAATGAATTTTTCTAAAAACGAACTTAGAGATATGATTTTTGTATGTACTGGGGAATGACAAAAAAACTGGATAGGTATATCTTATTTACAATACACTCTATACCACTAATATACTTCATAAAATATGGCACAATAAACAAATTAATAACAAGATTTTAGAAGGTGTAGAAACAGGAACTGTTACGTGAATGGATGAGTAATTAGTGGAACAGAAATTATAAAATAACAATAAATATGAACAATAAATAGGTAAAAATTATTTTAACATGTGTTTATATGAATTATTCATTGACTTTTAAACATTTTTGAACACGCTACTGAAATGATAAATCGACATTAATAAAAAGTTGAGTACTTATATTTATAAATATATGTCGTTTATGTTGTCTCAGAGCCTACTTTGTAAGTAAGCAAGGGTTTCCATATGAATAATAATGAAAATTTCTTGTGTTATCTATTCCGTTACTATGGAAAGCAGCTTCTTTCGTAAATAACAGATTATCAAAATGCTTGGGCATTAATTTTAGTATTGGCAAAAAAACATAATGTTGGCAAAATTATATCAAAAAAACACAATAGTTCTAATGTCTGACATGTTTTTGGTGCGAAATTTAGTAAGCAATTGAAAAATGAACCGATATATCGGTGGTTCATTTGAAAAAATGAGGTGTGGGCACCACACGACTTTCTTATACATATGTTCCTTTCAAATTATGCAAAGTTGTTCTAAATTAAGTTTTAAATACTTTTATCCTCTTAAAAAATACGCCTGTGAGTAAATGTGTTGTTACTTTAAGTCCGAATTTTGAAAATTCCTTTATACAAAAATTATTCAAAATCCTATTCTAAGTACTTCTAGTCTCTTAATAAATCTCTACAGAATGCATACTTTGTGAGATATTTGCAAAAGAATGCTACTCGCTAAGAGTAAAAGTATTACTTCCGGTCCGAATTTTGAAATTTCGTTTATACAAAAAATATTCCAAATCTAGCTCTAAATACTTTTATACTCTTGATAAATATATATAGAATGCATAATTTACGACATATTTGCAAAAAATTGCTATGCGATAAGAGTAAAAGTGTTACTTCCGGTCCGAATTTTGAAAAATTTTTTATACAAAAGGTATTGGAAATTAAGTTCTAAATACTTTTATGCTCGTAACGTACCTGTCTAAAGAGCATGGCTTGCGAAATTTTCGCAAAAAACTGATTTTCGGTAAGAGTAAAAGACCTATTTCCGGTAGGAACTTCGAAAAAATTTTTTCAAAAATTTTTCTCAAATTTAATTTTGAGTATATATGAATTCTTTATACATTTGTTTAAACAGAGTAGTTGCCGAATAATTGGCAAAATTCGATTTTTTCTCTGAAGTAAACTACTACTTCCAGTCTGCCGATTTTACTGAAAATCTAACTAGATTCCAAAAGGGAGATTATAATCATAAATACAAAATTTGGAATTGATATCTATAGCGGTTTGACCGCTATCGTGGTCACACACACACACACACACACTGACATAGAGAGAGAGAGAGAGAGGGGGGAGGGAGAGGGAGAGGGAGAAGGGGGGTGGGGCAGGGAGGGAGAGAGAGAGAGAAATACATTTTTCAAAAACCAATTTTTCAGAATCAGGTGACTTCAAAACGTGGACATCTGCAAAAATCTCGGAAGTCGAAAATTTTCATCATCACAATACTTCCTTATACTACGTATAAAAAAGTAAAAAAAAATTTTTAGATAAAAATGTGTAAAGCAATTTTAATCCAGTTTCCTGCATATACATTGTGAATAAAATTCCCAATAATGGGGTTCATCTTATACGTCGCTTTCTAAAAATATAATTTTATAGAAACATTGAATTTTTCAGAAAAACTGGTAATAAGTCATAAACTTCATATTTTAGTCCTATATTATCTTAATAGTTTGTGACTGAAAATTATACGGGGATTTCAAAAATATAATAATATACAGACAAAAACTATAATTATGCCCAGTCACCAAGTTATGGAACACTCTGTATAATAATCATACAAAATAAATTTAAAAGGTGCTAATGAGTGGCTATCATAGAAAGAAACCGCATTAAAATATCTTTTTTCATAATAAAGTCACAATCTGCCTTCCTCAGGAAGATGAATCATAATATATATATATATATTTATGTTTATTTATTTCGCAAAAAACCACGCTTATTGTTATTAACAACGGTACCATGATATTGCATTTTGAAATAAATTTCGATTACACAGATCAACAGAGGTATTTTTTTTCTGATAGGTGTTTTTACTTATCATGATTTGCAATATTATTAAATTGTCTGCCATGAAAATATAATTATTTTGTATGTTTGAGATGTATATAATATTATATGAATGAATTTATTAAACATATTATTTATATAAATAATAATTTAGTTTATGAAAAAATAACATTATAAGGTCAATAAGGAAAACTTTAGACTGACGGATGTGAAAATTATTCAAAAAGAAACTTTGATCAATTCAAAAAAGCTTCCATAAAACAACTTTTTAAGTGTTTAATATTAAAATTACCACGAATTGAACTTGAGTGCACATATGTTGTAAGCAATTCATACCTCTTTTTTTTTTTTTTGACAAACAACTTACGAGAATAACTTACTCGATTACTTGGTAATTGTTCTTCTCTGAATCCCCGTTGTAAACGTTAGTTAGAGAGCGGAGAGGTATTTCTTCGTCTCTTAGTCCTTCTTGATTGTGCAGAGATGTGGCGCTGGCTCGATTTTGAACGATATTCTTCCCAACCGCCGCCGAAATGTGGTTCATCTTCTCAGTCATCGATCTTTGGAGGGAGTTGTAGTTAAGCAGATCTATACTAGAGGCTGGTGTGATTTTTATTTGTGTGGAATTGACTTTCAAAGATTTTGCGCGATTGAAACTGTGCCCACGTCTCATGGATGACCATACGCTACCAAATAACGAATGATTTCTCTGATGAAAGAAGAGGCAACAAGTTAAGAATACGAATGTATCTAGTGTATATCCATTGTTACTTACCCTGTGCATTGGTTCTGGATTATCATCTATAAGTTCATCCAAATTTCCTGAAATAGCCCTCTTTAGCTCAGGTCCAGCTTCATGTAATGTACGTAGGCCAGCTTGAAGAGTGACAGTGTTGTGAGCCTCTTTGTCTCCTTCCTTCAACTCTTGCTCCTTCCTCTTTTTGAATCTCCTAAAGTAATCTTGGATAAGGAACGTAGCGTAGAACTTGCCAACGGTGACTTCATCGTCGACGCCAGGAGGTGGCACTACTTGGTCCAATAACTTTGGACTGGTCCTCTTCCATATCTTTCGGATTACGCCCCTGAGTTCAGCATTTGCTTCGTCAATATTACCCTCGGTCTTAATACGTAATGAGGTACGAACAACAGCGAATAAAGTCGCATTAAATAACACAGTGCCGTCACTATTTAAAGGCATATTCATAGATACTAGACGTTTGCACGCGACTCTATGGGGACAAAGTTTTCCGAAACCGAGTGGTGGGGATATTTTACGTAATAACGTTACGACATCTAAGTGTTTTATTCTACCCTTTGCGTCAGGGTCATATTCGCTCCACAGCCTTATAAATTCATCTAAATGATGTGGTCCTAATATTGACCAGTCTCTTGTTAAGTAATCAAAGTTATCCATTATAACTGCTACGAATAGGTTAATAATCTGTAAATAAAAATATATATAGTTAGCAGATATTAAAGATTTTATATGTTTCGCATTCAATTAACTTCACCTATTTGCAAAAATAAAACTCATCTTTGTACGATCAAATTTAACCTTTCTCAAATAATAATAATAATTATATTAAATATCACCATAAAAGCTCGGTTGAAAGGTTCCATTTACCAAGATCTGTAGCACAAAGATAAATGTCAAACCCGTGAAATGTTAACTACCAGTATGTAGAACACCTTAGAAAATATTTTCCACTCATAGCTAAAAAAAATAACCCACAAGCTAAATTATTATTAAATATGCCCGAAAGGTTAGACGCACCAGTGACTAAAATACAATCAGACATCGATAGAGTATAAAAGTGAATGCAAGAAGAGATGGATACTAACATCGATGCAGAAGTATCATGCGACTGACTGAGATACGGAGATTTCTCCTACTAGTAGGATTTGTTGTAACGATCCAAGAACAAGTCGGATAATTGCAGAATGTGTTATAACAGAGGTCAGCAAACCGTGCCTCGCGACCAAACGTGGCTCCTTGGCACCTTGAGTGTGGCTCTTCCTCAAAATAGCACAAGCGTGCGCGCGCATGTAAAAGCAAAATTTTTTTGGAAATACAACACAAAGGCCGCCGAAGAGCTATTTCGAGATTTTAAGAACAAAGCGGTTATTATAAAAAAAAATAGTTAGAGTTACCATTGTCTGCCAAAACAGTGAAAGACAGAACAGTCAAAATGTCTTCGAATATAACAAATCAGCAAGTCGAAGATGTTAAATTGGTTTCAGCTTTTTATCGATCAGTCTTATGAATAAGTTGTCAAAGGACATAGCAAAATCTGAATCATTTAGGTATCCCATCCAATATCATTTGCTTTTAATATGTTATCTGTTATATCCGCCATTGTTTTTCTTTAAAAGCATGCTCAAAAATTAATATTCATTACCAGTAGCTTGCTTGATCTTATGTCTGATCTAGAATTCAACTAAAAGACACTGCATTATCTTCTATATAAATATAATAAAATCTGTCAAAAAGAATTGGTATGTCTAGTTTTATATTGTAACCAAACAAGCCCACAAAGAAGCAGACATCCGGGCGACGACAAAAGGAGAGTAAGCATTGGCGCGACGCATCATAAATCATCCACATGTGTATAATGTGTGGGCGACGGAGGGTCTGTCATATATTCTACAAACATCGAGAGAAAGATGGAGTTTTTGCGAACGTTTCCAGATGTTTCGTATGCGTATATAAAAGCAGTTGAACCGATGGATGATTCATTCCGGAATAAGAGATTCATTCAATAGTCTCGTGTGGAACAGGCATATAAATAAATAAACATAAATAAATAGTTCCTTGAGTGGTAGTCGAAGAGTAAGCATAAATAAGTGAGTGTAGTTGTTACATAAATATTACGGAATATAAATAGAAGTGATATAAATACGCTACAGTGTTACATAAATAACAGTAGTGAAATAAATACATGTGTTAATTCATTTATAGTAGTTTTAAGTGCGTTACATTTATTTTACATTTTTATATTTTGATTAATTTTATATTTTTATATTGTAATTAATTTTACGTGTGTGAATATACAGACTGTTTCAAAACAATTGCACGAGTTGTTTATTTCGAACCCGAAAACGTTACAATATGTATCTATTTTACAAATAGGTGAATTTGTACAGCAAAGCCTGGTTGGTATACGAATATGATCAAAAAAGACGGTGAATGTAGCTGTCGAGCGCTATCTAGTGCGATATTTTGCAAGTGTATGCTTAGGACCAGAACAATAAGTTTTAATATGTTCGGCGCAGTCAGTCGGTTGTAAGTTTCCGAACATGAATTCTTGTTTTAAACTTTCACATTATTCTTTGATCATATACTGTTATTTGAATACTTACTAAAAACGAACATAGTACATAAAATGAAATAAAATACGGATATGCTACATCCGACCCGCAGCCTTCTTTTTCCATTTTATCTCTTTCCGTAATATTATCCGGGAAGGTCTTCTCATCACATTGTACTTCACTTCGCGCTGCGCAATCTAACATGATTTCCTGCCAGGCTTCACCTGTGGCAGACCTAAATAGCACCAAAAGAGCTTGGAAGAATGTTGCGAAATTATTATTTCTATTTATCTCCGTCTCCGAATCTTTCGTTAAGATTTTACCGAACATCTGTAAATTGTATTCGAGTAAATAGAATAATTGCCTAAGTTTGTTTAATTTATTGTTCAGTATTACTTGCATTCCTATCACTGCGTATATGAAAAACAGCATTACAATCAATAATGCTACGTAAGGCAGAGCTTGGAAGGACTTCAAAAAAGTCCAGAGTAACGTGCGAATACCTTCTCCTCTGCTCAACAGCTTTACAAGCCTCATTACACGAAAAAGCCGAAAAAAATTGATAGATATTAGACTTGATGGTATACCAGGCTAGAACATATAGAATATAAAATTATTAGACAGCCATGAGGATTCATACATAGTACAGGTTTGCACAATGCACTTCCTGTTTTCTTCGCCATATTCCAAGCAAGTAGATTTCCATAACCTAAACAGTAAACAATTTTGACATGTTTGACGTGTAGAATCTATTTACAATGCGTGACAATTTTCTGTAGTTAAACTTGCAAGTTCAATGAAAAAAAGTCACTGCTTGTTGTAAACACAAAGATTCTATTTATTGTCTATAAATCTAAAAATACAAGTATTTTATGTGCTAAACTATAATGAATCGTAAGAATACATTTTCAATATCATACCTAACACCAAAAAAGATCAATCTATGCACACATCCTTTATAAAAGGAAGTATCCGGTTTGTTTGGATTGTGAACCTTGACTGAGGATAGTAGTAGTGACGTCAAAACAAAATACCCGCATTAATTCAAGTATTTCGATTGTTGTGAATCTAATTTCCCTATATTAGTATCCAATACATTTTACTTGTTAAATTATAACAATTCGCTTAAAATAACACACAGACTTGGTTTACTACTAAACGTTTAATGAATGATATAAATATTTATGTTATATAATTATATATGAATGAAAGAAACGCCATAATTCCAGTTATTTGTTTGGTGATGTCAATGTTGTTTTCACAATTATGATTTTGATTTTTTTTTGGTATTTTCATATTTTCTGCATCTTAAGGCTGTATTACACTTACCAAGTTCTTGGCCAAGAAATTGTCGGCAATTTCTAGATCAAGTTTTTGTTAACCTTGACTGTTATACACTTATCAATTTCTTGGCCAAGTTTTTAGGTGAATTAGCAGTACCATTAGTGCAAAAGTACGAACTAAAAAAAATTAATAAAGTTACCGAAGATTTGTGTTTGATATTGAATGTAAAAATTACTGCACAAGAGATACTAAAGAAAATAAATAATTTACGCATACAATTCTTTCAAGAAGTATCAAATTAACATGTCATTTTTAACAATATTCTATAATGGAATTTGTGTTTACATTTTACACAGTTGGCAAAAAACTTTATAACATGAATATTACTAGAAATCACTAAAAACTTGATCAAGTTGAGAAGAAAAATAGAACATGTTCAAAGCCACCAAGTTCTTGGGCAAGAAATTGATCAAGTCGACTTGGCAAGTGTAATACACGACTTGTCGTCAATTTTAACTTGACCAAGTTCTTGGTCAATAACTTGGCCAAGAACTTGGTAAGTGTAACACAAGTGTAATCAAGTTCTTGGCCAAGAAATTGATCAAGTCGACTTGGCAAGTGTAATACACGACTTGTCGTCAATTTTAACTTGACCAAGTTCTTGGTCAATAACTTGGCCAAGAACTTGGTAAGTGTAATACAGCCTTTACACTATGACTTCTCCGTTTAGGCAGTCAAATGCTTGCCGGGAGTCTATAAATACCATATGTCAAATGATGTCATACTTATTGCATTTTCCAATATCTGGTCTAAAATATGAATTACGTCGATGGTAGACGTTGTTGATAATATCCTATCATTGTATCTGCAGCGTAAGTTTTCAGGAGATTATTGATTAATGTATCCTGAAATATCTACCCTGAAAATCACAAAATCCAAAATACGTTTCATCTGACTTCTTATATTTGAGAATATCTAGTGCATCTAAGTTAGTTTTCAATTTATTCACAAGACTCTGAGGTAATCTTTAAGGTTTTGCAATAAGAACACATTCCTTAACCATTTATAATTCTACAGCTAATATTCCTACAGTTTACATTTAAAACAATATACATCATATTAATCTTTAAGTACGCCTAAATCGCCACTACAATAACAGCTAACAGCCAATATATCGAAATTCTAGCTTAAATCTACTTGCTTGTAAAATGTACGACATGAAATGAAAATATAAAAGGTACTGCCGTAAGATCACTGTATATTATTTTTACTTTTATATTATTTTATACAGGTATGTATTTCCTCTATGTTTCGTACTTTCTAGGAAAGCTATCGACAAGTTCTACTTGATCATTTATTATTTATTATTACTTGTTCTCATAGTTTCCTGATTTTTATATTTCATATTATAAAATGACAAAGTTCGTATTCATTACGACACTCGCCTTCGGCGCGTATCGTAATTTTCATACTCTTGTCTTAATAGCCATCATTAAATGCTCATTGCATAATATACTATTATTATGCAATTGACTTCAATTTAAATTTAAATTTATACTTTAAATCTTTCTGAGTTCTTGATCTGTAAGGATGACAGCGAAATTACGTCACGATGCAAAAAAAGATCGCAAATAAAAAATGATGAATAAATAAATAAATTTTAGAGGCATTAAAACACGATTTTAACACACGATATCAGAGGGAAAACATAATTGTTATAGTTTTGTTTATGTGCATTTAACATAGGGTAACATTGTAAAATAGCTTAATCACAGTGTAAGCCTCACATGAAAACACTATTACTTCAGGGTTAATTAAATTTAAATAAAAAAAATAAAGATTTCGATTCTAATTTAAGGCAATAAATAATATGAATATGAATCGTAGACTTATTTCAAATAGTATGGTGCCTCAGTGGTTTTCTAGAGATTAAATAATTACTGAAAAAACTTAATACTTACATTAACTTCTCCATATACGATATCTATAAAACTACCCAGGACTATAACAAAATCGAAAACATTCCATGCGTCGCCGAAGTAATTCTAAAAAAATATTTTCGAGTATTATTATTGTTTCAAATGTATACATGTGTATGTTATCTGTATCAATTTGATTTCAACTAATATCATAAGGACGTACTTCAGTAAAATTAATTAAAAATAATTTCAAAATGCAAATAATCCCATTCATATCACGTGTTATTATTTGACATAAAGCACCATTTTTTTGATCTCCCGTATACAAAATCCTGATTCGTTTATAAGTAAATTAGAAGACGCCATGAATATTGTACGAAATAAAATTGAATATAACCAATTAATCATCAATTTAGAACCATGTTATGATCGTAATACACATGCAAATGTTTCCTAATGCCTATATAACTAATTATGTAATGTAAATATTACGATATTTTACGGGTAAAGTAAATATATACAATAAATTGGCTCTAATTTAATGACCAATGATTGTATAGGCACTCTAATATGTATGCAATTTGATTACATTAACATTAGCCAATCGTGAATTTATAATAATAATAATAATAATCTTTATTAAAATTGTTTGCCGAAATATACAAGAAATTATATATATATATATTCGATTAATTAATTAATAATGAAATGAACATTGGACAGCAAGCTGTCATTTAAAAAGTTTCATTGACTAACAAGATATAATGCAAATGAGAAATGTGTAAGAGTGAAAATGACAACAATTACTATCTATGCAGTCTATCATAGACATGCTTTTAATTCCACTACACAAATAATATCGACGCGAATTGTATAATTAAAAGTGTAATGTAAAAAAATTACGTTGCCGCTACGCCAAAATAATTTCTTTTAATATGTTAGTTAATATGATATGCACACAAAAAAACAACATAAAAAACATCATAACAAAGTATCGTTTAAAAATTCATTTACCGAGTTGTAACTCCTTTCAATTAGAAATTCCTTAGATGTGACATTGAATTTATCATATGGCATTGTCTTGAAATTATTTGGCAATTTAGAGTATTAAATAATTTAATAACTTGATACTTGGGATTTTTTTTACTTTGTCTGTTATTATTTACAAGACTGTTACCTAGGAAATAGTTATTTAAGAAACCCAAACTGTTAGTCGCATATAGTCTTCTCAATGGGAACAAAAAGTCAAATACCATCCGCGTATGTACATGAAGATGTTATTTGATGGAATATCAGTCAAATATATGATGTACATACAAAAGGGGTCCAAGAACATTCCTCTAAAGCACCCCATTTTTATAGATATATTTACCTGAAATCGAGTCACCGAGTTGCACGTATTGACTATGGTCCTCTATACAGCTTTGAATCTACCCCTGATACCATATAGGTTAGCCACAAGAAATTTCTTTTTTAAATAATAAAAAATAAATTTGAAAAAATTCCCTAAATTAGGAGGATAAAAATATATTTTTTTGAGACAAATATATATTTTGGTTCCTTGAAGTTGCCAAGTGTACTGGCGCTCCATGTACACGAATTTATTTATTTATTTATTTATTTGTTTATTTAAAGAAAAATACATGTGCACCTAGGTGTTGGCCACCTGTATGTGCAATTACATTATGAAGTCTAAGAAATGTAGTAACCTAATATGAATTACATATTTCGCGTACGCAAGTGTACGTTACTTAACCTAACTAACTTATAACTAGTAACCTAAAATTATGGTAGACCTACTTAATAAAAAGTAAATGAGGAATTGAATGTTTATTCACTTGTGAAATGTTTGTTATCACCAGATGTGATACTTTTCCAAGCAACAGTATCCCTAAATTAATAAAAATAAGGTTTTTTAAGAGCATTACGTATGTTTTTATTCTATTAATAATTTTTATTTCAGGTAAAATCTTGTTGTATAGTTCCGGTCCTAAGTTACAAAAGGAGCTTTGGTAAAATGTCGTATTACTTGTTGTTCTTTGCAGACATCCTTAATATCCTGTTTCTATTTATGATTTATAGCCTCTTTATTTCAGGATGTTTATTTATGAAGAAAAGTACATGATGTCAGTATATATAAAAATTTGATGTTAAGAATGTCTGCGGAATATGTATGGTAGGATAAAGTCTATCTTTCTTGTAAATTCTTTTGAACAAGTAGTTTTGAACAGAATTTAAGGACTTTAGAGTGTCATTATAGGCTCCGCCCCAAGCTATTATACCATATCGTAGTATTGATTCCGCTAGGCTTCTGTAAAGCATGAATAATAATTTTCTGTTTAACATTTCGCGTATTATATAGAATTTATGTACAAGACATCTAATTTTATTGCAGATATATTTTATATGTACCTTCCATTTAAGATTTGCATCTATATACAGGTGTTCCTAAATATCATGTACATTAGGAAGGGGGTAACTATTTGGTTTATTTTGTGCCTAAAATTTCATATAAACATAGGTCTGCAAACGCTTCGTTACCAATATGCAGGGTGTTGAAATTTCAAGAATTTTTCACTTTTTACTGTATAGCTCCTGCAGTTTTTGAGATATTTTGTTCAAATTTGGAAGGTAGGTTACGCTATAAGGCCTGCATCATTAGCCATGCCAAATGATTATGTAAATCTACAGGGTAATAATTTTTTCGGGGTCATGCCCTCTTTTCTCACCCTGAACTTTTTTGCGATGCGCCACTGCTAGATTCTAAAATACGCAATAAATTTTCTGTCTTGTTTAGAAACTTTTTGATCTCTTATATTTTTTTCTTATCTCTGACCGTTATCGAGGAAAAAAAAATAGAAAACAATTTTCTGTAATTCGCCAGAGAAAATTAAATTTTTTAAAATGGTCTAGCAGGCTCTGGCTTTATTCAGATAATCACTTGAGTTTATTAATTTGACAATTGACATTAGAAATCGTAACTTGTGTCTGTATAAGTAAAGTTTTAAATTGCAAACTGTAAGGTGTAAAAGTGTTTTAAATACTCGTTATAATTATGTAAATATGCCAAATTTCACGAATTCTGAAATGGCTGACATGCATTTTATCTACGGCCTTGCGAATGGAAATGCAAGAGAAGCCAGGCGTCTGTACATGGAGCGCTATCCCAATAGAATGATACCCGATCATCGAATATTTTTAAATATTCATAGGCGTCTTGGAGAAACTGGAACTTTTAAAAAGAATACTAATGATGCAGGTAAACCACGTACTGTTAGAACACCACAGATCGAAGAGGCTGTTCTGAATGAAATAGACAGACATCCTCGCACCAGCACCAGAAAAATCAGTGAACATTTAAATATTAGTCATCAAGTGGTTTGGCGTATTCTACGTGTTTCCCTGCTATACCCTTACCACATTCAGAGAGTGCAGGCTCTTCTTCCCCGAGACTTCCCTTTAAGGTTTGATTTCTGCCAATGGTACCTTAATAAGCTAGCAGTAGACCGCATTTTTGATTGTAAAATCCTTTTTACCGATGAAGCGAATTTTTCAAGGACTTCAATTATGAATTTCCACAACAACCACACGTGGGCAGATGAAAATCCACATGAAATTGTAGAAACGCATTTTCAAGAACAGTTCTCATTAAATGTATGGGGTGGTATAATTGGAGATAATTTGATTGGTCCTTGTTTTTTGCCTGGTCGACTTACTGGTCCGTCATACAGGCTGTTTTTGCAGAATGAATTGCCTTTATTACTTGAAGACTTGCCCCTTTTACTTAGAAATCAAATGTGGTATATGCACGATGGCGCCCCATCACATTTTTCTATTTTGGCTCGGGAGTATTTAAATGAAGTATATGAGAATAGGTGGATAGGACGAGGTGGACCTCAGCCATGGCCCCCTAGGTCCCCTGACTTAAATAGTCTAGATTTTTTTTTGTGGGGACATCTCAAATCTCTAGTGTATACAACACCTGTGAATACTGTTGATGACTTACGAAATCGAATAATCGATGGATTTGAAACGATAAGAAATACTCCAGGAGTATTTGAGAGAGTGCGAGCATCAATGAGAAGAAGAGCGGACGCCTGTATAAGGGTTGAAGGAGGACACTTTCAACAATTGTTGTAGCGTAGTTTCATTGTCATTGTTATTACTTAGGGTTTTTATTGTTATTAGTTATGTTACTTTGTATTGTAATAAAACAATGCTACGAAAACCGGGTCATCCTATTTTTTAACAGGTAGTAGCACCTTAACTCTTAAAATTAATAAACTCAAGTGATTATCTGAATAAAGCCAGAGCCTACTAGACCATTTTAAAAAATTTAATTTTCTCTGGCGAATTACAGAAAATTGTTTTCTATTTTTTTACTCGATAACGGTCAGAGATAAGAAAAAAATACAAGAGATCAAAAAGTTTCTAAACAAGACAGAAAATTTATTGCGTATTTTAGAATCTAGCAGTGGCGCATCGCAAAAAAGTTCAGGGTGAGAAAAGAGGGCATGACCCCGAAAAAAATATTACCCTGTAGATTGACATAATCATTTGGCATGGCTAATGATGCAGGCCTTATAGCGTAACCTACCTTCCAAATTTGAACAAAATATCTCAAAAACTGCAGGAGCTATACAGTAAAAAGTGAAAAATTCTTGAAATTTCAACACCCTGCATATTGGTAACGAAGCGTTTGCAGACCTATGTTTATATGAAATTTTAGGCACAAAATAAACCAAATAGTTACCCCCTTCCTTATGTACATGATATTTAGGAACACCCTGTATATTCATAAATATTTCACCTGGTCTGTTTCCTTTAGTAACTTGTGTGTGTGCCCCCCCCCCCATTTTTAATGCCTCAAAGTCGAGACGTTGTTTAGCTGTGATGGAGAAACATACGTAATGCGTTTTCTTTATATTAAGTGATAATCTAAAAGATTCTAGCCAAATTGATATTTGAATTAATCCATTGCATATTCCTTAACATCACTCGAAGTGTTCCCGTTGAATATCACTGCTGTATGATCAGCGTATGATATAATTTTTCCATGAGGTATATATATTTTCGTTAAAGTGTTAATGTATAATATAAAGAGAATGGGTCCCAATACAGTGCCCTGCGGTATGCCAATTTTTATTGTTCTGAGCTGACTTAGTGTGTCCATTATTTTAACAACTTGTAATCTCTCGGTAAAATAACTTCTAAAAGAATAAGAATGGTTTCCTGTGAAAGCTCATTCCAAGCAACTTATAGTGCGTTATACAGCTATTGTAAGAACTTCGTAAATGTATCTTTGAGCGTTGAAATGACCTTGAAGAAATATTAAGGAAGACCTAGTTCTTGTGCTAATTGCACCCCCCAACCAACTGCCCTACTAACCTACTAACGTTTTCTAAGCCAGATTCGTCTACCACCATTATGAGAGCAAAAACGAGGTGGATGTTTGTATGACAAAACGATTGTGTTTCACTCTTTATCCAATTCTGAAAATCTAATCTAAAGGCACGATGCTGGTTAATGAGAAGCCATCTTGGGCGACACGAGGTCCTATCTCTTCCGAAAAAATTTCCTACATACCGTGAGGTATAATGCTAATCCCTAAGGGCAAACAATCTTAGCCTCTTACCTTCCCGTTCGGTGGGTTTTCTAGATCGTCCACACAATCTTCTATGATATTGTCACTTTAAGAACAATCTCATAAACAGGATGAAAAAGAAACGGTTTTTCTTTAGAGTTCGGCAAAAAATACGGTAAAAATTTGTACAAAATTTGGTTAAAATATTTACTGTGATTCGTTTTTGTGGTATATCTCCAACTATGTAAAAAGTAGAATTTTGACTACACATTTCAAGTAATTATGAATAATAATATATTCACTATTCGCTAATGTTAATGCATCCGTATTGTATAAGGTACTCACTTTAAATCTAAAAGCGGCAAGTTTAAAAACGAATTCTAGCGCAAATAAAGCTGTAAAAATCATATTGAGAATGTCTAAGGCCTCTGAGTAAAATAGCGGTTGTTGATAAAACTTCATCGCCAACGTTATGGTATTTATCAATATCAAAATAAAAATAGTGTACTCGAATGGTCTGGAAGTAACGAACCACCAAACTTTGTATTGTATTCGATGCTTGGGTATATATCTCCTAACTGGCTTCGCTTTTAAAGCGAATTCTATGCAATTGCGCTGGTTCTTGTCCAATTCGCAATTCTTGTATTCCTGTTCACCTTCGTTTTGGAATGTAACAATGACAAAACCGACGAATATATTAACCATAAAAAAAGCTATAATGATAATGTAAATTATGTAATATGCTGCAACAATGGGACGGTAATTGTGTATTGGTCCTCTGTTTTCCTGATTTGAGTCTATTGAAACCATTAGTAAACCAGGCCAACCTTCGAATGTTGACACAGTAAATAATGTGAGCATTGCTTTTGCTACGTTATCAAAATGAAACCTATTGTTCTCCCACACGCGATTCTCTCTAATTGGGTGATTAATATCGCCTTCTTCATATACCAAAAATGTTCCACTAAAATATTAAATTCCATAATTAGACCCTTAAAGATATTAGAAACACTGGTAAAAGAGAATATAAACTTGATTTTTCTAGAGTAGGTTGCATAAGATATCATTACCTACTTAAGAACAAGGTAGGCCTAACGGCTACTTCGAGACGTGTTCATTGGTAGTCATGCGTGCGATATGGACGACTACTGCTTTTGCAAGGACGATCGCCGTATGTCGTATACTGAAATTTTAATGTGTGAGCGTTTCGTATTTAAACGACGCTGATAGTCTACTGAACCCTTAATCGCACCCGATTCATTTAATTATTGTACTGTTAATGATTAATTTTAAAATAGTTTTAGGCGTTCGATTTTCACAATTTATATATAATAAAACAGTTAAACATATTCTGTCAATAGCCTGTCAAACACACTTATGCATAACTAAACAAAAATTGATCGCAACAAGAAATCGTAAAAACACGCTATCTCTCTGTGTTATGACTACCAGCATATTGTACTAAATATGTTACAGACGTAAGGCCTTGTTCTTTAGTAGGTAAGGAAGATATGCGTCAAGACCAAAGACACTGTCACCTAAAAGCCTATGAAATATAATTCATACAGAGATGTGTTCAGAAAATAATCGAACGCTTTAAATTACACACCAATGAACACAGTGACATGAAGTTCGCAGCACGCTTTCGTGTGTGTGAATAAGGAAAGGTAGTATTTTAAAGGGTTACAAGAACGAATAATCTGTAAGTGTCATACTTCTTACTTCGTTTTTGTCCTCCTCTAACTTTCAGTGTAGATAATAAATGTTCAAAAGTTAATTTCGGTTATTTTCTGATCAGACCTCGTATGTAATTATTAGATAGTAATAGTTGAATTAATTATTGTATAGGAGTCAGTGCTCTTTGTTTTTGTGCATACAGTAATAATAATAATAATAATAATAATAATAATTTATTAATCTTGAAGGCCTTATGGTGAGAATAGGTTTAATACTAAGTGACATAGAAAAAGAATCTATAGCAGGTAATATATTATAATATCAAACGATTTTGATAACAAAGACATAAATTAAATTGAAAAATCTGTCAGTTTTTCATGATGAGACGATCTCATTCCACGGACTCTTGTGTTTATTTTTGTTCATACTACTGCATCCATAAATATTTTACAAGCTTTTCTTTAACACCCGGTATATGCTGTGTACGTGCTATAACCAATGATATAATACTATTATACTACTAGATGCACTGTACGCTATGTCTTGCTTATTAGAAAGTGACCCACACCATAAGAGAAAGAAAGAAAATATATGAGCGTCGAAAGTTCGACAAGGATAAACGAAATTGACCGTTTTATGTGGGCAAAATTCAAATATGTTGCTATAGCTTCTAATGGCTTATAATGCGTCTAATTACAATCACAATTTTATAAAAAAAAAATAGTTGATTGAATCATCATGAATGCACAGCAGTCTTTATACTCATATTTCTTTAAACAAATATGAAATCTATTAATAAAATACATAATCCAACTTACCAAAAAGACAAATAAATATGTATAAATCAACAAAATTGAGAAAGTTTATATACAAAACCATGTATTGGCGCCTTGTTTTGCCCACAACTAACGGTTTTGTATATCTGTCTCGTTTGTATGTAGAGGTCAATTCCTCTCTATAGTACATCTAGTAGTTATATATTATTAGATCATTGGCTATACCGAACTGGCGGATGCATATATAGATATTAACATTACTTCATTATCCGCACTGTTGACGCTTGTGCACAGGCGTCATTTGGTATTCGTAAGAGAGGGCAATAGATGGCTTATACTCATTTTCATTTTATGTTTCTTCTTTCTTTTTATATTTCTTTTATAAATGTATACAATTGTTTTTCTTTTACTTTCTTATACGTAGTATAAGGAAGTATTGTGATGACGAAAATTTTCGACCTCGAGATTTTTGCAGATGTCCACGTTTTGAAGTCCCCTGATACCAAAAAAGTGGTTTTTAAAAAATGTCTCTCTCTCTCTCTCTCTCTCTCTCTCTCTCTCTCTCTCTCTCTCTCTGTGTGTGTGTGTCTGTCTGTGTGTGACCACGATAGCGGTCAAACCGCTACAGATATCAATTACAAATTTTGTATTTACGAATATAATCTCCCTCTTGGGAACTGATTAGATTTTGAGCAAAATCGGCAGACCGGAAGTAGTAGTTTACTTCAGTGAAAAAATCGAAATTTGCAAATATTTCGCCAATTACTAAGTTTAAACAAATTTATAAAGAATTCATATGTACTTAGAATTAAGTTTGAAACAAATTGTCTTAAAAAAGTTTTTCGAAATTCCAACCGGAAGTAGGTCTTTTACTCTTATCGAAAATCAGTTTTTTTGCGAATATCTCGCAAGTCATGCTTTTTAGACAAGTACGTTACGAGTATAAAAGTATTTAAAACATAATTTTCAATATCTTTTATATAAAAAAAATTTCAAAATTCAGACCAGAAGTACCACTTTTACTCTTATCGAATAGCGATTTTTTGCAAATATGTCGTAAATTATGCATTCTATATATATTTATGAAGAGTACAAAAGTATTTAGAGTTGGATATGGAATATTTTTTGTATAAATGAAATTTCAAAATTCGGACCGGAAGTAACACTTTCATACGTATAAGGAAGTTGTGTGGTGGCCACACCTCATTTTTGTGTGTGTAATTGTCCTATAATTAGACTGTAAACACGGATTTAATTCTTCTGTGGATTGTTCTTTTCGGAATTCTAATGGCATATGGCAAATATAATATATATATACTGGATATTCATTCTATGGCACTTAGTACATATAAGTCTAAGTCAAATCTATCCTTCTGTTTGTACTTACTTGCATTCTGCGGCTGTTAACTTAGAACTATCAGAGCACTTGGAAAATTTTCCCTAAATATAAAACGTTATATTATTTATTGTTTCAATGTTATATACAGGCTGGATCACTGAAAACAGTCCAAATAAATTTTGTGATTAAACAATAAATTTACAAAAGAAAAAATACTCGAACAGGATGATTTTTATTAGAATAGTTTTTTAATTTTGAAATTCCAACCAGTGGTGGCGGTAAATAGTAGACGTTACGACTTCACTCGTTAAATAAAAAAAGTTAGTCACAATGAGGTTAACAGGCTCTTGATTTTTGCGAGATATGGCGATTATTCGTTGAAAATTGTACAAGTTTTGAACAAATCCTATGATCTAACGATCAGCGATGAAAGAATCGTTATGGGTTTAATTAAACTATGTATATTTAATGTTTGTTTCGACAGATGTTCTTTAGAATTACATACCATTCCCTCAACTTAAAAAATCTAAGAAAAAAGTAATATAACACCTGTACTTACTTGCTAGTGAAAAGTACTAAAATTTATTATTTAAAAATACCTACTCTCTTGCATCTGTGGGCGATATTGATAAAGAATATTATACCTGGATAAACAATATTCATAGGTATTATTATTTACAATTTTTGCAGTTTTTTTCTCTGCCAATTTTATTAATTACCAACACTGAATTTACTTCGCTGGAACACCTGGTATATGACATTTCGTAATTTTTTAAAAAATTTTGGATTTTTTAAAAACAATGACTTTTATATCTTTTTAAATTTATTAAACTTATTTTTTTTTTAATGATTTTTAAATACTCTTTTTCCTTTTTTCTGCATTATATAAATACATGAAAGCAACATAAAAGTGGTTAAAATTTTCAAAATTAAAAACTAAAATTATATGCTTTTCAAAAATATTGATCTCTACTTGCTTTTAATTTTTTTTAAAGTGGTTCCCCTTTCCCTACGTTTTAATGGTTAAGGTAAGAGGTGTGGAAATAGTTAAATTATTTATTCGTCCGAGCATTTTTTAAAATAAATTTATTATTAACTCACAAAATCCTTCTGGATTGTTTTTAGATGCCAACTCTGTGTGGTCTACACGAAGATAATTTGCTTTAGTGTTTAGTGTTATAAAGTCATGCACAAAAAATATATAATTAATAGAATATATTAATACACACAAAAAATGTAACTGCATAAAGATAATTATAAGACAAAGACAAAGAAAAAATTCATGCACCAATCATACATACATACGTACGGTCATATATAGATAACAGATACATATTTTTTTTTATTTTTGCAATTTTGACAACGTGCAACATACTTTACGTGCCGTTAATAAAACTGCTTTAAAAGAGATGCTGTTCACTTGTAGTCATAACTAGTAAAAAAAATAAAACAAAGAATTTGAAATACAGAAATTATAAAAATGACATCTAATAATTCTGTCCTTTGATCTGTCTGCATATCAAATAATAACTTCAAACCTATACATTACATGGGCAGATGAAATAACCATAAATGATAAGAAAAAAACAATGAACTAATAATACGAGAAATATGTACATATATTAACAAGAAATAATAACTATAAATTAACATACAGTATTGTCACTTGTACAAGTGGTTTCTTTTGAACTTGGGGTTTTGCAATATTCACTACTACTTCTACTATCACTACTATCACATTGAACAACTACAATTTTACATTAGGGAAGGTCGATTTTGCAAAATATTTTTCCTTATTTGAAATTAGTAAAATTTTTCTCAATCTTCCACATTATCACATCCTAAAATGTTGACAATTCCTCCCGAACAGTGTTTTATTTTAAATTTGACTATAGTACATTTTTTGAGTTAATTAATTTTTTTATTTTATTTTATACATGTTATTATAGATGTTGTGGCTAACCGTTTGTTTTCATATATTTTTTTATTGGTACAACATTTTGCTTGTTTAAAACACGCCAGCGCCTGTATAAATCAATCATTAAAGCACGCGCGTGTTTTAAAGTTACCAGGGCAGCGTCAACAAATTCAAATAAGTCAAGTATAAATGTCAACTTTTTATCAATTAATCTGACAGGACAACCTTTCATAATAATTGTATTGAAAAAAACTCTCATTTTAAATAAATATCAAATGTACAATTTGTATTGTTTGAAATATAAAACCCTTGGTTATTTAAATCAGGGGAGATGTTATTCAAATGGCTAACACTATTTTCGGAAGTCACTGAAATCATGCTTCCAGTTATGGCATTCCCAATAGGGTTTGAAACATTCTTCTTATTGCTAATACTCTCTTTAACGTAACCAGTCGCCACAGCTGTCGGTTTCCAACCTACTTGTCGTTGGATTTGATCAATTGTCATAGCACCATTTGCCATAATGGTAGCGGACTTACTTCGAAAAGCATGTCCTGTGTATTTCTCGGGATTGTCCAATTTAAGATAGCGTGCAATTTTCAATGGACATGATCCGTACTCGCCTTTGGGGACGTAATGATAAATATTGCTTCACTAAACTGACATAATGAATTCCATCACTATAGGCAGCAGTAAAATGTCGAGTTTTCATTGTCTTAGTTGGTCGGATAGTAATAAGTGATAAGCTTATTCCTTGATATTGTTTAGGCATAAATCGCACAATTCGCATTTTCTACAAGATCCAAAGATACCGCAAATTGCTACCACTTTAAAAAAAAATATGTAATGTTCAGTGCATCTTTAAAAAATTTCCGCAAATCGTCTTCCTTGAATACATAAGCCTTCTTTGATACGTTATTCCTGCTAATTGCTTTCATGAATGCATGATTTTATATCAACTCCTTTGTTTATCCGCAACATACTTTGTCCATGACAACCAAAATTATACTAATGTCATATCACATCCAACAATTTTACGTTATGAATTTGTATTTGTATTTGTAGTATTAAAACCAGTAAAACTTATGTTTTTAAAGTGTACCAATAAAAAAAAAATAAAGTAAAGTATTCGTGGATAACTAGACTTTAAAACACTTGCTCTATTTCAAGCACTCCGGCTTCGCTGTCATGTTTTAATGACTATATTATCCACTTATACTTGAATATACTATATGCACATTTGCGGATGAAACACATTAAGGAAAGAAAAGAAACGGTATCTATAATAGTTTCATTGTATTAATCAAACATTCTTCAACAAAATACCATATTTTTTATAATCACAAATGTTAGGAAGGTGTTTATTTATTGTTATCGCTTTCGAAATCATAGTAGGCCATGACACCATTTTTGAAATACATTTCATTAACATATATATTTATTTACAATAATAATTAGTTTCGGGATTTACTTGACATACTTAATACTTTGCTTTCATAATGCTTGAGAGCAATCAGGGTCATATAACATAAATAATCAATTCGATAACACATACATATAATTGACTCCTTAGACACAATACAACAAATAAACAAATAAGAATGGATATTTTAAAAAAACGACGAATTTGACCTACCTCAAGTATATAAGTGTATGTATATTGTACATAACGAATGACCAAAGAGATGGCAAAAATTCTTGTTGAGCACTGTATCGAAGTAGATCAACAATTTTTAATGCTGAACACGTCACAGGCACATTTTGCATTACTGTGTGATAAGTGTCAACATGTTCAGTACAGTCAGTAGGTTGTGAGCTTTTGTTAAGATAAGATGTGTTTTCAAGTATATACCAAAAAATGAATTTATAAGTATTATTGTAAAGTCATCGTATACTTTATTGAATAAATCAAAATAATTATGTGCGAGGAACCCTAGATAAATATCTTCAAAATCACCACACCCTAGAATGATAGTGTAGGCAAAGGAATAAATTTATTATGGCATTGGGAAAGAAATTAAAATTGGTATACAGAGAAATCAATTCTTTCTCTTGGTAAACTTGATGTTGATTCACAAGCATAGCATGTGTTGGATTACACTTCTGAACATTCAAGAACAATACTGCATGCTTAAAAAATTAAGAACACCAATGCCTAGAAGTCAATAAAATATAAAGACACCGAGTCGTAGACAATTTAGAAGCATAGGAAGTGTCTTAACACAACAAACAAGAGGCTGCAGTGTTTATTCAGTTAACACTACAACTAATGCAAATCATAGAAGGCTTTTCAAATAGAAAAGAAGTCTCTTTAAAGATGAATGTTAGTCAAATGCCTATGCTAGAAGAATGTTCAAGAAGATAGAAGGGTTTTTCCTATAAAATACAGATCGGATAACATTTGAATAATTCAGACATGCTTTCGAGAGCTCTGCACTGTATAGTTAGCAATGGTTTACGATGATCTGATGTTTCTTTTGAATGTATAGTTTTCGCGTGGATGCCATATCCAACTTAGTGGACTTATCAAGTCACAGACGATTCATTAGATGTAAATGTAGATAAACCAGATGACAGTGTGCAGTGTTTGCTAGTAGCATAATAGTGGTGAAGTGTTCAGTTGCGATATATAGATACAGAATCAAACAACATTCCTGAGAGATCTAAAAAGATTTTACTACGTCAAAAATTTTTTTCCATATCTATGGAAAATCTATGGTAATATAATTCTTTCTATTTTTAAAGTTACAAATAGTTCTGATTGCACTTTTCTGAAGAACAAATATTCTTTCCGCTGACGTAAATGTGTTCAAGAAAAGAAAAGTTTGGATGTTCATTCGCTTGATCTCACTTCTGCTGATGCTCAGGCCTAGGTGTACAAAAGGAATTTGTTTTTCCAAGAGATCCCAACCCTTCGTACACATTGCGTCTAGTGTGGTGCAGCACGTTTCATATCTCAAAACTATTAATAATAATAATAATAATAATAATAGCTTTATTTGTCCAACGGTTTACCCAGTTATATGACAGTATTAAATATACACAAAATGTACAACGTACTACTCAATAACTTACACTAATAACTCAAATATACAACAGAATTGTGAGTAATAATAAATATGAAAACAATATAATTAAGTAAAGTAAAAAAAATATGTCAAAAAAATATGTCAAAAAAATATGTCCCCATAGTGAAGATTAGCGGCTCTGCACATCACCACCAGCGGAGATCCTTTAAGAAGGTTAGTGCGAGAAAAGGGAAGTAGGAAGGTATGGGTAAAACGAGAGGAGATTCTAGGAATGAAGAAATCCAGACATGAGAGCAAATAAGGGCAGTCAACACGGCCACTGGATAGTTTCCATACAAATCGTGCACCATGTATCTCACGACGGTAACTCAAGGCTTGCATATCATGTGCGTCTAATAAATGTGAATAATCTATGCCACGCTGAGGATAAGTACCGGAACATTTAAAAGACAAATATTTCAGGAATCTTCGCTGCACTCTTTCAATGGAAAGTTGTAAGTAAAGATATTGAGGAGACCATACTTGAGATGCATACTCCAATTTGCTCACAACTAGACTGAAATAAAGTGTCTTCATCAACTGAATATTATTAAAAAATTTGCAACAACGCAATATGAAACCCAACGTCCTAGACGCAGATGCACACATCGAGTCTATATGGTTAGAGAAGCTGAGCCGAGTGTCAAAGTATACCCCAAGGTCCCTAATACCATTAACTCTAGACAATGTATTTCTGTTTAGGATATATACTGATGATACATTGTTTACTTTACGTGTGTAAGATATGAAGCAACATTTATCAATATTTAACTTTAAATTGAATTTGCGACACCAGTCAGTCAAGACACTTAAATTACTTTGGAGTTGGACCACATCATTCCAGGATTTTATAGAACTGTAAATTTTCAGATCATCAGCATAAGCAAGTACCGGACACGTTAATTGCATCAGTACGTCGTTTATGTACAATATGAATAAAAGAGGACCTAGATTTGAGCCTTGTGGCACCCCAGATGAAGGAAAAAATTCTGGCGACTTGTACCCATTATAAAAAACGTAATTAGGTCTCTTAGTGAGATAAGAATGGATAAACTTGAGCAAATTCGGCGTTAATCCCAGTGCATATAGTTTGTTCATTAAGAATCCATGATCTATCGTATCAAATGCTTTGCTGAAATCCGTATAAATCACATCCACCTGTCCTGAATTGTCCAACTCTCGGCAGGTAAATTGTGTTAGCGCAGTCAGGTTAGTAACTGTCGAACGCCCCCGCACGAATCCATGTTGGTGTTGAGAAATCAATGATTTAGTATTAAAATATATGCATGAATAAAGTACACTTTCGAATACTTTCGCAAAGTTGCAAATGATCGAGATCGGTCTGTAATTCTCCCCTTTGGTATTGTCATATTTTTTAAAGATGGGAGAGATTCTTGTTCTTCGCCAACGGCTAGGAAATTCCGACGTCTTGATGGATAGGTTTATAATAAGCGTCAGCGGCTTTGATAAGGAGTATCCTGCTTGACGCACCAATTTGCTAGGGATCTGGTCATCACCTGCACTGAAATCATCTGGTAATGCGGACATAATTCTAAGCAATTCATCCTCAGAGGTACCATGCAAAGTAAACGGTAAGTGGTTGGATTCCGAATCTTCCACGCAAAAGGGGGTACTAGGATGATAAATAGATGAAAACATATCCGCAAATCTGTTGACTATGCCTTGAGGGGAGTCTATTGGGGTATCATTGAAAGTTAAAGTACTAGGAAACTATTGAAAATTGACATACTTTTATACTTAATAAAACTTTAGTTTTTGGTCTCCTATACACTATTAGAAAAGTACCACTTATTTTGTGATGAAAACTGTAAGTTAAAATATGATAATAATGAATATAAAAAAAAAAAAATTGATGCAGACAGATAAATAAAAATAAGATATTCTGCCTGATTCTTCTACTATAATAACGGTAGCGTGCGTTAAGGAGCCCTGGTGAGTAATACGACAAAGTAGGTGTAGTAGCTGTTGTTATATATGTGTATGTGTTATTATTTATGTACATATACTTACCAGATGCCCCTTTACGCGACCAACCGTTTTTATTTCTACGACGAGAACATGCAGTTCTACCGTGGGGTGCAGCGAAAAGCGTGGAGTATTACCTTGAACAGCTGCACTCCAATGACAGCGAACATGAACTGCAGGAGGTAGGTAACCAGCATGATATTGCCGATCGTCTTAATGGCTACTATCACACATTTCACAACATACTAGCCATGAGGATATTCGGCATAAGAGGTTTTTTTTGGAACAAACGAAACAACAGTGTCAGTCAGTATTTGGTTTTTGTTTTTTTTTTATTTTAAAAAACAAAAAAAAAGAGAAGAAAATAGCTTAGGCATCGATGGAAGAAGTAGTAATATGGTATCTTGGTATAGTGGTAACATGGTAAACGTGGTATAAATTGGGCATCTCGCAGCCAGCCGGGAATGGTCAAATGCACCCAAGGGTCACATCAGCTGAGGAAGGGAGCCAGCGGATTTATTTTTAAAAATTATTTGGCCAGCAGCAGCGGCGGCACGGCCCTAGCCTAGATATGACTACAAGTGCAAAATAGCACACGGCACGGCACATACAGAGCAAAACATGCAAGGTTAATATAAGGCTGGGACTCCCAACCTCAAGAAGGGATCTACCGGAGTAAGCCTCTGATAAATAGAGAACTGGGTATAAAAACCGGATAGACCCAGCACATAAATATATTAATAATATATTGTGTAAAAGAAAATACCACACAAAAAATACAAAATATATAAATAAAAATAACTGATCAGCAATGATAATTAAAAATTACATATTCCATATTAGAATTTTGAGAGATGTCCAGTAATAATCTTTGCCTAAAATGTATAATATTTATTTTGTACGTATGGGCACTTGTTTTCGATTATAACAACATCACATACATTATGAAGTTTAATAGCTCCATTGTACGTCATGTTGACGTCAGCAATAAAAAGTCGAATTAGCGTATTACCATCAACCGTTACTATTTGCAATTTATAGCTCCCGGCTTTTATAGAAATTACATTTTAATGCAAAATAAAAATATTCTAGATGATGGTAAGTTATGATTTTTGTTTAATATTTTTGTTTTTAAAAAAATGACACCCAGCGTGGGGCTAAATTATAAAATTTATTATTATGCATTATTTCATTAACATTATTATAATACCTCCTCTATTCTATGGAATCTATAAATGTGCTATTATAACTATAATTTATAGCTTATAATATAGAACATAAATGGAATAATTTGTCTGAAATTAAATGGTCGATAAAATCTGTTGGTGAATATAGGAGGAATTCAAGTAGGACTTTCCAATTAAAATATTTAATTTCTTCTTCTTTAATTTAAAATGTATAACAAAAAAAAATTAATCTACATGCAAAATAATATTTTCAATTATACAATGTGCAGTTAAAATGAACTGAAACAAAATTCTAATAAATTACATTTTAATGCAAAATAAAAATATTCTAGATGATGGTAAGTTATGATCTTTGTTTAATATTTTTGTTATTAAAAAAATGACACCCAACGTGGGGCTAAATTATAAATTTATTATTATGCATTATTTCATTAACATTATTATAATACCTCCTCTATTCTATGGAATCTATAAATGTGCTATTATAACTATAATTTATAGCTTATAATATAGAACATAAATGGAATAATTTGTCTGAAATTAATGGTCGATAAAATCTGTTGGTGAATATAGGAGGAATTCAAGTAGGACTTTCCAATTAAAATATTTAATTTCTTCTTCTTTAATTTAAAATGTATAACAAAAAAAAATTAATCTACATGCAAAATAATATTTTCAATTATACAATATGCAGTTAAAATGAACTGAAACAAAATTCAAATAAATTACATTTTAATGCAAAATAAAAATATTCTAGATGATGGTAAGTTATGATTTCTGTTTAATATGTTTGTTATTAAAAAAATGACACCCAACGTGGGGCTAAATTATAAAATTTATTATTATGCATTATGTCATTAACATTATTATAATACCTCCTCTATTCTATGGAATCTATAAATGTGCTATTATAACTATAATTTATAGCATATAATATAGAACATAAATGGAATAATTTGTCTGAAATTAATGGTCGATACAATCTGTTGGTGAATATAGGAGGAATTCAAGTAGGACTTTCCAATTAAAATATTTAATTTCTTCTTCTTTAATTTAAAATGTATAACAAAAAAAATTAATCTACATGCAAAATAATATTTTCAATTGTACAATGTGCAGTTAAAATGAACTGAAACAAAATTCTAATAAATTACATTTTAATGCAAAATAAAAATATTCTAGATGATGGTAAGTTATGATTTTTGTTATTAAAAAAATGACACCCAACGTGGGGCTAAATTATAAATTTATTATTATGCATTATTTCATTAACATTATTATAATACCTCCTCTATTCTATGGAATCTATAAATGTGCTATTATAACTATAATTTATAGCTTATAATATAGAACATAAATGGAATAATTTGTCTGAAATTAATGGTCGATACAACCTGTTGGCGAATATAGGAGGAATTCAAGTAGGAGTTTCCAATTAAAATATTTAATTTCTTCTTCTTTAATTTAAAATGCATAAGAAAAAAAATTAATCTACATGCAAAATAATATTTTCAATTATACAATATGCAGTTAAAATGAACTGAAACAAAATTCTAATAAATTACATTTTAATGCAAAATAAAAATATTCTAGATGATGGTAAGTTATGATTTCTGTTTAATATTTTTGTTATTAAAAAAATGACACCCAACGTGTGGCTAAATTATAAAATTTATTATTATGCATTATGTCATTAACATTATTATAATACCTCCTCTATTCTATGGAATCTATAAATGTGCTATTATAACTATAATTTATAGCTTATAATATAGAACATAAATGGAATAATTTGTCTGAAATTAATGGTCGATAAAATCTGTTGGTGAATATAGGAGGAATTCAAGTAGGACTTTCCAATGAAAATATTTAATTTCTTCTTCTTTAATTTAAAATGTATAACAAAAAAAAATTAATCTACATGCAAAATAATATTTTCAATTGTACAATGTGCAGTTAAAATGAACTGAAACAAAATTCTAATAAATTACATTTTAATGCAAAATAAAAATAATCTAGATGATGGTAAGCTATGATTTTTGTTTAATATTTTTGTTATTAAAAAAATTACACCCAACGTGGGGCTAAATTATAAAATTTATTATTATGCATTATGTCATTAACATTATTATAATACCTCCTCTATTCTATGGAATCTATAAATGTGCTATTATAACTATAATTTATAGCTTATAATATAGAACATAAATGGAATAATTTGTCTGAAATTAATGGTCGATACAATCTATTGGCGAATATAGGAGGAATCAAGTGGGACTTTCCAATTAAAATATTTAATTTCTTCTTCTTTAATTTAAAATGCATAACAAAAAAAAATTAATCTACATGCAAAATAATATTTTAAATTCACAATGTGCAGTTAAAATGAACTCACACAAAATTCTAATAAATTACATTTTATTGCAAAATAAAAATAATCTAGATGATGGTAAGTTATGATTTTTGTTTAATATTTTTGTTATTAAAAAAATGACGCCCAGCGTGGGGCTAAATTATAAAATTTCTTATTATGCATTATTTCATTAATATTATTATAATACCTCCTCGTACCAAGTAATAATCGTTGATACAGACCAAGACTATCAAAGCCTACCGCCCAAAAAGCAGTATTTTCCAAAAAGTAAGGCACAACTTGCAAAGATAAAACCAAGTGATACATACCTTTGTATTACCCAATCTTAAAGTTTTGATTTTTTGATTTGGTACTGGAAGGGTGTCTTATGCAACAGTTACAGTTATTACATTTATTTAAAAAATGATAATTTATATTATTTTTATGTGTTAGTTATTTCAGAAAAGCAGAAAATATAACCTGATTGAAACGAGTACAAAATGATAAGATTAATTTAGGCAAAAAAGGAACAAAAAACATTAAATTTATAGCATTTTCTTTTACACAATATCGTAGATATATGGTTAATATTTGTGAAGTAAAGGCCACTTTTAAGGATACCCATAGGTGCATTTGCTCTTAAACAACAACGGACTGCTTGTGCCTACCTTGAATAATTGGACTCCTATAACCGCAAACATGAACTGGAGGAGGCAGGTAACCAATACTATGTTGCCGATGGTCTTTACCGCAACTATCACACACTGGACTACATGCTAGAGACAAATATACGTCAGAGAGCGAATGAACGGCCCTGCCTCCAGCACTCCCGTTATCTAATTGACAAATAATAGAGAAAAACCCCTTTTGGGGTTGAACATTACCTTCAATCCTTTTGCTCGATTTATAGCACGAAGTGGACGTAACACTTTTAATACTCTCAATATTTTCACAACGGACATGGCACCTTCACTGCAATCATCAAAATGAACCGAACGTAATATTAAATTATTCATAATTAATATAATTGTGTAAAACACGTTTAAACAGGAGGTGTTCTTTTATGTAAGGGTACTATTTTGTTTTGTCATTTTGACATATTTCGTTATTTAAGGCTTGATATTCTAAAAGTGTGGTGGATCACGTCAATTTTTAATTTGATTTTTTTTTTATTTAGTTGATTATAAGTAGGGACCGGATATCAGGCTTTCATTCCAGGACTGGACTTAAATGAATAATGTAATTTGAATTTGGGCACAGTAATACAATAATACGTAAAATTGTGTATGTAATGTTCTAATGTATATATTATAAGAATTTTTCCACGTTGGGTGCGTCAACGCGACGCGGTTGGCTTCCCCCTCCTTCCCTCCAATAACGATGTTTACAAGATAGGATATGTAGGTATGTATAAAGTAGTTACATCTAACAAGGTAAATGTAGGCGACGTTGTAGGGCGGGCGGGCTTTTGCGTCGAAAGTATTTTAGCTAAATCGTAAGGACTGTGTGTAGTGGTGCGATTTACTGTTAATTTTATTAGTTACATATGTTCTATTGCGTAAATATGTCCTATCCACATGCGTCGTTTTACTTTCTTATACGTAGTATAAGGAAGTATTGTGATGATGAAAATTTTCGACCTCGAGATTTTTGCAGATGTCCACGTTTTAAAGTCCCCTGATACCGAAAAAGTGGTTTTTAAAAAATGTCTCTCTCTCTCTCTCTCTCTCTCTCTCTCTCTCTGTGTGTGTGTGTGTGTGACCACGATAGCGGTCAAACCGCTGTAGGTATCAATTTCAAATTTTGTATTTACGTGTGTAATCTCCCTCTTGAGATCTGATTAGTTTTTCAGTAAAATCGGTAGACCGGAAGTAGCAGTTTACTTCAGCGAAAAAATCGAATTTTGCCAATATTTCGTCAACTACTAAATTTAAACAAATTTATAAAGAATTCATATATACTTAAAATTAAAATTGAGAATAATTTTATTTAAAAAGTTTTTCGAAATTCCTACCGGAAGTAGGTCTTTTACTCTTATCGAAAATCAGTTTTTTGCGAATATTTCGCAAATCATGCTGTTTAGACAAGTACATTACGGGTATAAAAGTATGTAGAACATAAATTTCAATATCTTTTATATAAAAAAAATTTCAAAATTCAGACCGGAAGTGCCACTTTTACTCTTATCGAATAGCGATTTTTTGCAAATATGTCGTAAGTTATGCATTCTATATATATTTATCAAGAGTACAAAAGTATTTAAAACTGGATTTGCAATATGTTTTGTATATATGAAATTTTAAAATTCGGACCGGAAGTAGCACTTTTACTCTTAGCGAGGAGCACTTTTTTGATAATATCTTGCAAAGTATGCATTCTATAGAGATTTATTAAGAGAATAGAAGTACTTAGAATATGATTTTGAATAATTTTTGTAAAGAAAAATTCTTAAAATTCTATAATTTGAAACGCTTATACGTATAAGAAAGTCGTGTGGTGGCCACACCTCATTTTTTTTATAAGAAGACACAATAGAACACAGACAGTTGCCAATTTGATAATGAATGGCCAATTCAAACCTACGACAAAGAACCTTTTATTAGTAAGTATTGCAGCTAAGTATAAGAGATTCCTGTATATATTTGTTATAAATTTTTATTTACAGATCGACATTGATATCGAATTAGCATATCAAGAATACCTTTTGACATACGAGAATTGGAATGTTCTCTCTCTCTCTCCCTCTGGTTACGATAACGGCCAAACAGCTAAAGCCATCAATACCAAACTTTATATCTGACTAGATTTTCAGTAAATCGGAGACAAATTTATAAGGAATACAAAAGTACTAAAAAATGAATTTTAGAAAATTTTTATAAAAAGTCTTTTTATCTTATCAAAAACCAGATTTTGCAAATATCTCGTAAATTATGCATTCTATACAGATTTAGCTACACTATAAAAGTATTTAGAGCACGAGTTGATTATATAAAAAAAAAATTCAAAATTCGGACCGGAAGTAATCTTTTACTCTTCTCTAAAAGTATGGTTTTTGTAAATATTTCGCAAATTATGCAATCTATAGAGATTTATTAAGAAAATAAAAGTACTTTGAGCTGGATTTGAAATAATTTCCTTATAAAAGAAAAAAAAAATCCAAAAGAAAGTAACCCAGATTTTTATTTAATGAACACCTTTATATACACATTTCGGAATGCACATACGTATAAGAAAGTTGTGTAGTGCCCGATTTGTTGACGTAAAAGTTGTAATATTTGAAACAAGTCAGAGAGTTTTGAAATCCAAAAATCCTTGTTTGAATCAAAGGGTGTTTGTTTATAAATCAAACAATGGATCCAAATAAATATAATTCAGATACTTCATACTCAAATAAATATTTTCAAATAAATAATTTTCTTTTGCCAAACAAATATTTCTTCCCCCATATTTAAAACAAGGATTTCTTTGGTTCAAGGCATATTCCTTTGATTGAAAGAAATCTTTCTCTATATGGAGATTAGCCTTAAATGGTCATAGAAAATTTATTTGGAATACTTTTTTTTTGATAACAAACTGGTACTCTAACATAAAAAAGAACACCTTCTTTATACAAATCTTACCTAAATATCGATACTAAAGATACACAAACGACTACTAAATCGAGCACGTTGAATGCTGACCGCAAAAAGGCACCATCGTGCAAGAATACACCGTACGAAATGGTCTTTAACAATAATTCTATTGAAAATATACTTGTAAAAAAATAGTCGAAAAACTGTAACACCTGAAACATAAAATATTTAAATTATAATTTCTCTTCGATCTATTATATTCTTTTGTTTTTTTAAAACTAGAGCAACCAGATCGCAACTATGGTTTTTGTTGGGCAGCAGAAACATTTCTTTATCACAATAAACATTCCATAGAAGCGGATTTTGAGATCGTAGTAGTTATTTGTGACATTTAGTTGTCGACATAACATTTACTTTATTGATTGTTAATTTAAAATTTAATTAGGAATGAATGATAATTTCTCATTTGAAGAACTTGCTGACGTGCACCTTGCTTATGGTGCAGGACAGTGTAATGAAAGAGAAACAGCACGCTTGTATAAACAGAGATATCCGGAACGTAGGCAACTTCATCATACAACCTTTGCTTCCATCCATCGTCGTCTAAGAGATAGTGGGAGCCTAAGACGTCTTGGTGGTGGTGCATTTGCATGATGAAAATCCTCATGCTGTGGTCTCTAGAAGACACCAGCAACAATTTAGTGTTAATATGTGGGATGGTATTGTTGGAGAGAATCTAATAGTTCACTTGATGCCTGCTTGTTTGAACGCAAACATTTATCTGAATTTTCTGCAAAATGTTTTACCTCAATTATTGGAAAAATAACACGTGATATCAATATGAAGGGGCACCTCCACATTTTGGTTGAGACAAGCTCCAGTATCTGGACCAGAAATTTCCTAGAAAAGGGATTGGAAGAGGAGGACCCGTGGCCTGGCGTGCACGATCTCCAGATCTAAACCCCCTGGATTTTTTCCTTTGGGGTTATCTGAAATTTTTACTTTACAAAACACCTATTCGTAATGAGGAAGACCTCCTAGCAAGAATAATAGCCAATTGTACACATGTAGAAGCCATTCCCGGATTATTCCATATAGTTTGCAAGTCAATGTGCCGATGGTGCAATCTTTGTATTGAAGCTAATGGCCGACATTTTCAACAATTTTTGTAAACTATCATTTATTTGTCAATAAGACAAATTCTAACATGAACAAAAACTGATTTATTAATGTCCTCCTAAACTTTTTTTGTAAAATTATACCAAAACAAATTTTCCTATTTTATGCTAATATGGATCATTTGCGGACATACGTTTATTAAGCAAAAAATGTTTGTTATGATGTCCCCAATAGCCCCTTAAAGTTTTTCGGTATGTTTTTGGGACACCCTATAGATACAGGGTGTTTGATTACTCAGTTTCCTAATTTGGAGGGTATAAATTTCCCAAAATGTAGAATGTACTACCAAAAATTCGCGTAGAAAAAGTGTTCAAATAAGCGCGAAAAAAAAAGAAGAAAATATTGGAAAATGTTGTTAAGACGGTCTGTACACATAGTGTAAGTGTGTATGTGTGTACCTTCTATGTAAGCTTTGCTTATTTAAACGAGAAATGCTGACCTGTTGCAAACAAGAAACTCTCGAACACGAAGAGTGTGTTTACAGCTGTTAGTCTAGTGCTCGTATTTGTATGGACTACTGAAGTTGTACCTGACGGATATTGTATTATTTAATTATTTTTTTGTGTGTCTCCTTTCAAGAGTATGGCTTACAATAATAATGAATTAGTAGATATGGTGTTAATGTATGGTGAGTGCGAACAAAATGCTGCAACTGCTCGGCGATGATATGCGGAAAAATTTTTAAACAGACAATTGCCCGCGAGAGCTACCTTTGTACAATTAGTTCAGCGATTAAGAGATACTGTACGAATGGAACCACAACGACGCGAAGGACGTGGCAAAAGCAATAGAGTATTATACGCAGAAGAAGATATCATAGAAGCTATAGAAAACGACCCAACACTTAGTACCTACACGACAACTTGCTAGACAGTTTAATGTGTCCAATTATACTGTCTGGAGAACGCTGCGGGAAGATCAAATGCATCCCAGAAATCAACAATATTGACGAATTACGTGAACGTATTATTGTGAAAACGGATCGTATACGTTAACGCAATTTGTTTCAAAGTGTGCGCGAGTCACTTATACTATGCGCCAGAGTATGTATTCAAAAGAATAGTGAGAATTTCGAACATTTGCTGTAATTGTACATTACAAACGAACAACAAAACATATTGAATCGCTATTAAAAGATAATCTATTTCATTTATCATTTTGTAATCGGATATCTGAAGAAGTAGCTGTGTAAGTATTTTTTTATCCCTAATGAAAGTGTTTACATAAAGCGAACATGCATAACACACACTCGACCTTTAAATCATATGTGTGTTTATTTTTGCACGTCTGTTAATCAGCATAATGTGTACTATCTAATATAAAAACGTTGACTTTTTTAAAAAAAATCTACATAATTAAAAAAAAAAATTTTTTGTCGGATATCGATATATTTGACATAAATATACATACTGTTTTTATTATACCAGCGAGTGAACAAACAGCCTGTATATAAAAATACCGACTTTCCCAGTGACCAAGAAATATTTTACAAACAGCTTAGAAACAGTTAGAAATGATGGGCGGACATACCCCTCGCCACCATGTGTGACCGTGCCCACACACTATATTTTATTTCAGGGAATATTGCCGGAATATCAAAAGGTTATTTTACTTATCGTGACCTTATTTCTAAAAATTAATAAAAATATTTTAAATGTTGTTGTTTAGTGTTTTTAATAAAGACTAGCTTTTTGGGATTTTTTTAATTTTTATTTTTATTTAGGGCCCTTTCGACAATTTCACAAAAATAACTGTTTATTTAATCTAAATTCTGAAATATGAGCATCTGGTCACTCTAGTTGAAGCATTTACACACAAGACGTCGATGTACTTACGTTATTCATTTCGGACTTAGGAGATATTGGATCTTCCAAGGCTAATAGAGCTGACGATATCATTATACAAGCGAGTATGATGTTCCCAAAAACGTGATGGTTACATAACCAGTGACAAAATACTCTGAACCTTTAAAAACGACAAATCACGTTAGAAATACATAAAGTTCGTTAGCTTTGGTGTCAGTTGAAATGACAAGTTAAGTAAAATAAAGATTAAAAGAAAACAAGAGAAAGGATGAAGTACATAGTACATCCATATCACTTGAGGTAACTTGAGGAATGTCAGCCAAGGGTACTGATTACTACTGAAAAAAATCTATATAAAAATGTGCCCGAAGGTCGATTACTAAATCACTCTACTAGAAAAAAAATGAAAAAACTGTGCAAGGACTACGCTACATGTGTTGTAGAGTAGGGAAAGCACACTACTTTGTAACTATCTATGCATGGAAATTATGTTGTCAACCAGAGATCACCTGTTTGTAGGAGAAAAAATGAAGAATGAAGATGCTGGAGGTATAGGTAGTTTCTGAGAAGCGGTTTTTATCTCAGACATTCGTCGAGGTCTCGCCCCAATAGTCTCCGATTCAGCGTTTTCTCCATCTGCAAATATTTTACACCACACGTGTTACTCTAAGCTTAAAAATAACATAGCTGCAAGATATAGAAGATTCTCGATTGGCTTCTGCTTTATTAATGATAGGTATTCCTTTAAAAATAAAACGAAAATCTGCGATATTATATAAAAAAAATATAAAAGAGCAGAAGTGGAAAATCTGTCTTGCAACTATGCCCTACATCAAGGGACCTACCTATTTTTGTGGGAAAAAATAAAGAAGGCACTGCCCTTTGGTATCGGACGAACTTTCTTAACGATGTTTACCTCGGATAAACGTCGTGGTCGAGCAGACTCTTTAGGTGTTTCTATTTCAATATCGTCTGAAAATTATTCGAATGGTTTCGTCCTAGCTACATTTACCTTCTCTCGCCATCTTTATTACTTCTAATAATAGTACTAATACGACAAAAAAAAAACTATTTTATAGAAGGAAAACTTACCCTGTTCAATGCTAGTCTGTTCATCTTGGTCATCGTAATCAGTGTCATTGTTTAGGTTGACTTTAGTTTCCGATTCAGCCTCTTCTTCTTCCTCCTCCTCTTCTTCCTCTTCCTCATGGTCCGATCTGAAATTATCAATAATTGACGATGAGGCAATATCGGGCCAAGAAGTGATAAGACTGATATGGGAGTGGCCGAACCACGATACTTACCTTTCTGAATTATATGCTCCATCTTCCATGTCTTCTTCCAAACTCCTTTCTTCCATATCAATCTCTTCTTCATTTTCAATAGGAGTTGGACTTTTTGATTTCTGATTTTCCGCTTCTTCTTTTTCAATAGTTGTTAAAGATTCTGCGTCGGCTAAATTATCGACAGCAATAGCCAAGAAGACATTCAACAGGATGTCTGTGTATAGTTTGTTAAGGGAAATATGTAAACGTATATGCAAGACGGTTGATTTATTGGAATCGGTTTTTTATTTGACAAAAAAGGATACAATTACCGCAAATAAAGAGTATTATAAAATATATACAAGCTAGAGCGCCAAAACAATGTACACCTCCATAGGCCCTAATACCGTCATACATAACAGCATTCCAGTCTTCGCCTGTTAATATCTAAAATCCAGAATTTATTTTAGTGATTTATGCACTTATAAAATGTACGAATACAAACCTGAAACACAGTTAATAAACTTTGCCAGAAACTATCAAAATTTGCTCTTGGCTTATCTTGCTTTGTATTGAAACTAAATCTTCCTCCGAATACCTGCATACCAAGCAGGGCGAATATAACAATAAACAAGAAGAGTAGAAGTAATAGAGATGCAATTGATTGTATAGAATTTAATAATGACGCCACTAAATTTGATAGAGATCGCCAATACCTAAAAAAAGAAAATTTCAATAGTTTTCTATGAAGGTGCTTTGATTATGTTTGATATGTAACGAAATATGTATGAGGCAGACCAGGCGACGTTAAAAAAAAGGATGTAAATCATCTCGGCGCGACGGGTAAACATCGTAAAGCAGTGAGTCATCCATTTACGCATGGTACTGTGTCGGACACAGAATGTCTATGGAATGTTCTCCATACATAGAGTGGGAGATAGAGTTTACGCGAATGTTCTAGTAATCTTCGCATGTGTATATAAGGCGACTGGGTCATCGATGGATTCATTCATTGCGGGATGAATTAATTGCGGATTAATTCCGGAATAAGAAAGTCCGTAAGAAGTAGCCGACGCGCGTAGAAATAAATATATAGAAATAAATAAATAGTGGTAGCCAAAGAAATAAATAAATAGTGCCGTGTTATATAAATAGAAGTGTTATATAAATATACGGACGGACATATTAGTAATAGAAATAAATAAATACAAGTGTTAAATTAAATTGTAGTAGTTTAAGTGTGATACTTTAGTTATATATTTTATATTGTAAATATATTTAAGTTACATAAATATACAGACTGTTTTAAATAGATAATTGCACGAGTTGTTTATTTGGAACCCGAAAACGTTACAATTGGTGTCAGTGTGGGATAAACAATATAAGTGCAAATAAATAAATAAATAAATAAATAAATAAATACATGGCTACCAAACGTTTGGAAGAACTAAAGATCTCCGAGTTAAGGGCAGAATTGGAAGAAAGGGACGCAGATACGTCTTGAAAAAAAACAATTCTCCAGGATCGGCTTCGTGACCTTCTAATAAATGAAGGTGAGGATCCCGAGAAATATTTGTTTCAAGTACAGCCTGATCTAAGCGTAATAGCGGAAGAAATTGAAAATTCTTCAAAACAATTGCTCGAGACCCTAAAAGCTTTGAAAGATGAAATTGCTAATAATTCAAAAGCTTTAAGAAATGAAATTGCAAGTAATTCAAAACAACATGAAGAAGACATTCAAAAGAATTCATCGAATGGGAGACAGGAATTTTCTGGGGCCATCGAAGCCGTGGAACAGAAAGTTGAGGAGCGCGTGTTCGGAATGGGGGACGAGTTTGGGGTTCAGCTTCAGTTGCCAGCGACGAACGACTGCGGCCCCCATGACATCTCAAGCGGAAGCCTGGAGAGTTCCCAAACAGCAAAGGCAAAGGTAAAACCTCCCACCTTCGATGGAAAGACGTCATGGATGACGTACCGGAATCAATTCGAAGCCGCTGCAGGAGCAAATGGATGGACGTCCCCAGAGAAAGCTACTGCCCTGATTGTGTCATTAATAGGAGAGGCCAGTGACATTCTGCAGACCTTACGTCCGGAAGAGTGTCAAGACTACCTTAAATCAATCAAGCGTCTTGAGATGAAGTATGGGCATGCACACCTGGAACAGGTAGTCCGACGATTAGTGAATAAGGTGCAACCTAAGAGAAGAACGCTCCGATGCTGGAAGTGGAAATGGAGATGGAAATGGGCCATGCGCATAGTAAATGCGGGAAGAAACCCAAGAAAACCATAGCGGAGCAGCGAAAAATGAAACGGGTCGATGAGAGGAGGCAATCGTTGACCCAGTTTCGTAGAGCCTCAAAACCAATAGCGCGTATTGCATCTCTGCATCACCAAAATGCTGATGCTGTTGCAAGGAGACAACGTCCAGAAGACTGCAGGCATGGTAACCGACTAGAAGAAAAATCGGCCAACACATTCAAAATTACCGTGGATGACGATCAGTAGCATCCTGATAATTTGCGGATCGGTCAAGAAGCTGATGAGGACCTTGGTTCATTGATGGTTTGGAAAGGTACTGGTCGAGGACCAGCTTGTCAAGAAGTGGCTCCTCATTCACAGGGACTGGAATCCTTCTGGGCTCAATGGGACTCTCTGAAGGTGGAGGATGATGAATAGTGTGTTTCGGGACGAAACGCAGTTTTTAAGAAGGGG
This sequence comes from Amphimallon solstitiale, assembly GCA_963170755.1. Taxonomy (NCBI): domain Eukaryota; kingdom Metazoa; phylum Arthropoda; class Insecta; order Coleoptera; family Scarabaeidae; genus Amphimallon; species Amphimallon solstitiale. The sequence continues at coordinate 13,378,015 of OY720684.1, forward strand.
GCAATGTAACGAAATATGTATGAGGCAGACCAGGCGACGTTAAAAAAAGGGTTGTAAATCATCTCGGCGCGACGGGTAAACATCGTAAAGCAGTGAGTCATCCATTTACGCATGGTACTGTGTCGGACACAGAATGTCTATGGAATGTTCTCCATACATCGAGTGGGAGATAGAGTTTACGCGAATGTTCTAGTAATCTTCGCATGTGTATATAAGGCGACTGGGTCACCGATGGATTCATTCATTGCGGGATGAATTAATTGCGGATTAATTCCGGAATAAGAAAGTCCGTAAGAAGTAGCCGACGTGCGTAGAAATAAATATATAGAAATAAATAAATAGTGGTAGCCAAATAAATAAATAAATAGTGCCGTGTTATATAAATATACGGACGGACATATTAGTAATAGAAATAAATAAATACAAGTGTTAAATTAAATTGTAGTAGTTTTAGTGTGATACTTTAGTTATATATTTTATATTGTAAATATATTTAAGTTACATAAATATACAGACTGTTTTAAATAAATAATTGCACGAGTTGTTTATTTGGAACCCGAAAACGTTACAGATAGATGTATATATAATGGCGCCACAATTAGTACAGACAGGGATGTCACTATTGACAGATGTCATTCTTCAAACTAACGTAATTTAACTTTCATACAAAAAAGGTTGTTGAATTTCTACAGATGTTTAGAGCAATTACTATAAAAATTACTGTGATGATTTTTGCAGATATCTACGCTGATAAAGAAAAAATTTGTTTTCGCAAACATGCCTGCTTGTTTGTCTACCTATGGGTGTGTGTGACCATGATAGCGGCTAAACGGATAAAGCCATCAGTGCAGTTAAAAAATAGAAGGCACTATATATATGATAATTTATCGTACAATAAAAACTATCAAAAGAAAGAACAAATTTTGTCAGAAAGGTAAAGTTCAGGAAAGCATTTTGTAAAATTGTTGATTACGGTTATACTGTAAAAACATCTGTACGAATAATCGTCGATTGACGTATTTGATGCCAATGCAAGACTATAGGCGTCAAAATTGTCTCATTTATTTTTAGGATGATACATGATGTCACATGCAGGAAAATATCATTTGACCTATTATACTGAGGAGGCATGGATTTTGATACAGAAAGCGGCAATCAGTATAAGCATGAAAGTGAGATTCGAGACAGACCCACCACAAATGTATTCATTGGATTGCAGAGTTTGCAATGCACAAAGCAAGCGGCGAGGATCGACGAGAAGAAAATACATAAAGTAGTGGCCAAAAAAAAGGAGTCTTACACTGGAGACTTATTAACAATTTCATTTCATGATATACATATGTATGTGTGAGAACTGATGCAAAAATCCTTATAATACTTACTTGGTTACTTTAAAAACACGCAAAAGTCTAACGCAACGTAATACAGATACACCCAATGGTGGCATTATTTGAGTTTGAGTTAATATCGTTTCAGTAATACTTCCAATGACAACAAAACAGTCAAAACGATTAAATAATGATACAAAATATCCCTGAAATCCTAAACTGTACATTTTCAGTAACATTTCCAATGTGAATAATGCGATAAAAAACATGTTTGTATATTCTGAAAAATAAAAATACACATCATTTGTTGTTTGCAAATATTAAAATGCCATAGTATAATTTTATTACCTTGAAAATCATCTAACCAGTATGGTTGATTATAATGTTCAGTTGATAAAACGGCTGTATTTAAAAATACTAACACTATTATCAACCAATAGAATGTTTGCGATTTAACACCTTTTCTACAGGCTCTTCTCATACGTCTATTAACTCTTTCAAATTCTTTTTTTCTTTTTTTAAACCATGACCAAGATCCCTGTTGAATTTCTATTTCTTCACCTAATTTATCAGTCGATTCCATCTCGTTAGCTAATTTTATTTTTGTATCCTGATTTATTTGTTCATCCCCTTCAGGTTCTATATCTTCAGCTTGCGTTATCCAATCCAGATAACCTTTCAGATCTTCTTCGATTTGCTGCTTTTCTCTCAACTTGTGAAAATCACCACGTGCTTTTGCTTTTTCTCTTTCTTTGGAAAACTCACTAAAATATTTAGTCAATTTTTAGCCCATTGAATGCATTTTATATACAGGCTGATAAAAAAAAAGATAGGGTATTCCATCCATGTATAATATTCATCGACAGAAACAAAACAGACTTAATGAGCAATGTTTATCATCGTAGCTCGATTGGCTAAGTTTATTAATTAATACATTTAACACTGTTTCTCATCTTTCTGAAGATGACAACGTAGTTGTCAAAATATGTAAGTAGTATATTTTAATTCTATTATTATAAGAGATTTTTTTATTCATTGTTGATTTTAATCCTTTAAGTATTTATTGTAGTATTATTTTTAGTTTACTGTATGTTTATGCATAATATTGTAATTTGTTAAAGACGTATAATCAACTGTATCTCTGACACACTTCATTTACGAACCTAGTTCATTAAGACTTTTTTGTTTCTTTTGGTGATTTCTACAGATGTATAAAATATCCGACATCTATCATTAAACATCCTGTATAAAATGATAATACAAACCCGCTGAGTACACCAAGGATGAGGTTCATGACGAAAAATGCTCCAAATATAACCATAGATACAAAATATGACCACTGCCACGTTCTACCCAAAGCATCTTGAATCTGAAATAAAATTTTAATTACTTTGGTTATACAGTGATGTGCAAATGTATGGAACCAAGTAAATATCTCTGGAGTTTCTAGAGATGTAGAAATTAAATTTGGTGGGTAGATATTACACTATATTTTGTATTTAGTTCGAATGTTTTTATCGCAATTCAACTTCCAGTTTAACCGGAAGTAATGTCAGCTTGAAATTTTTAAATAGAACACCCTGTATATTATTTTAGTTTTGAATAGAACACTTTATTGCGAGTACAAAAATAATGGGTTCGATATGTTTTATTTCATGGCCAACCGTGATATTAACAAAAAAAAAATTATTATGCCGTTACTGGTCCCAAAATAATCCTTACTGGGTACAAGAAGCTCATACGCAACACTCTCAAAAACTGAACGTTTGGGCCGGTATTTACAATAACAGAATTATTGGGCCTTTCTTTTTAGAAGGAAATTTGAACGGGAACATGTATTTAGAACTTTTGGATGCACAAATAATTCCGGCGCTGGAGGAAAATGGACAACTGCCAAATAATATCTGGTTTCAGCAAGATGGGGCACCACCTCATTACGCTCGCATTGTTCGAGATCGTTTAAACAGGACATTTCCTAATAGGTGGATTGGAAGAAGAGGCGCTATAGAATGGCCTCCTCGATCACCAGACCTTAATCCACTGGACTATTATCTATGGGGTTTTTTGAAGTCCAAAGTTTATTTTAATCGACCAGATAATTTGCAAGAATTAGCTGAGAGAATAACTCAAGAGATTCAAAGAATTCCACCAGAAACAAAGGCCAATGTTACAATGGCATTTAAAAATAGACTGGCCTACTGTCAAGAGGTAAATGGTGCTCAGTTTGAACATTTAATACACTAACGGTATCCTAACGCTTTGTCGTAGTCATGTTTTATTTTACTATGTTTAGCGCCCTTTTCAGTAATTTAAGTACTGTTGTACTCAATTTCAGTTTTGGTATTTAATGTTATTGTTACATTTGTGATTTACACTCGCAAAATACTAGATCTTAGCATTGTAACAAAAATCACTCTTTTGTTAATATCACGGTTGGCCATGAAATAAAACATATCGAACCCATTATTTTTGTACTCGCAATAAAGTGTTCTATTCAAAACTAAAATAATATACAGGGTGTTCTATTTAAAAATTTCAAGCTGACATTACTTCCGGTTAAACTGGAAGTTGAATTGCGATAAAAACATTCGAACTAAATACAAAATATAGTGTAATATCTACCCACCAAATTTAATTTCTACATCTCTAGAAACTTCAGAGATATTTACTTGGTTCCATACATTTGCACATCACAGGTAAACCAAGTTTACTGAAGTAATTGTAACTGTTAAATATGACGGTATTCAACTCCAATGCAAAATTTATGTATTACTGGCGTGGCAAGTGAAAACACACGTAGTAAAGCATGTGTCGTCGGATATACAAAGAGAAAGTATTGCTGGCTCTGCAAATCTGTAGAAATGACAGAAAGCATTTAATTCTAAACTATTGTAAATGCTAGTAACCGGTAACATTCCATGGAATCTTCAACAAAATGTGTTAACAGTAAATACAGTCCCCGCGGAATCCACCTTGAGAAAATATTATTTGTCCTCGATGTACGATGAAATTAAGACTTTAATTGTCAATGACATTAACGATAAACATATTTGGGTATGAGTAGATGCAACTACTGATGTTAAAGGACGCAACTGGGAATATCAGCATCTAAAATACTCGAAAGAACTAATGCAGAATCCATGTCATATAACGTAACTTCGTGTTTGAAATCGCTATGGTATGAAAAGCACGATAAAAATAGAGAAAAAGCGTTATTATTTATAACAGATGCAGCTGTATATATGATGTTGTATGTTTCGCATATGGTCTTCATGGGGCATCAGATGAAGTCAGAAAATGCTACCCGAATGCAAATAAATTGAAATCTTTTGTCAAGCAAGTTTTTGTAAAGGAACCAGCACGCAAGCATTTATGAACCAAACTATTCATATAGATTTAGCCAATACTCATGGGCGCCATTCCAGAATACCTGTAGTCATCCGCCATTTAGAATTTATTTCGACCAACCTACAATATTCTACAACTACCGCCATGAATATTGTATATGATATTGTCAATTCCAGGAATTCGTACTGTACGAAAAATTGTTGACTTACTAACTGTTAAAGAAGTAGATTTTTCCTGGGATAAATGTTCATGTATAAAATTTCAGCATATGCTCGCTGATAATTTCTCCAAATATGCGTAGCCTTTGAATTTTGACAACATCGCCAGATGAAATGAATTTTTTAGCAATGAAAATTTCAATAAATGTCAAGCAAAATAAAAACTATGATTACTATTTTTCGGAATCGAAAAGAATATATGGAAAAACTTAATAGCAAAACTAGTGAAATACGGTGATTCCTTGAACGAATAAGGTATCGGTATCTGAAGTTTATGCTGTGTAATTTCTCGTTAAGTCAGGTTTGCCTAGTATTTATTAACTTACGTTATATAATACCTCAGTCCAACCTTCTAAAGTAATACATTGGAAAACGGTTAACATAGATAATCCAAAATTATCAAAATTTGTGATCCCAAAATTTGGACCTTCCCATTTCTCAGCACACATATAATTTGGACCTACTTCTGTACAATTAAAACCACCCGGTTCGTTAGCGCATGGGTGAGGATCTTTCATTATTTCATCTGTAAATATAAACGATCAAATTCGTATAATAAACACAAAATATAATTCGCACAAATTTATATTATTTTAATAATACAATTTTCATATTTTGATGCAATTATAAATCTCTAAATCTAAATGAATTTTGAGCTATGTTATTATATAATTTTTAATGTAGAAATATTCTTTTCAGAAATAAAATAAAACTCATATAGTATGTATAAATAAACACAGAATTTGAAAGAATAATAACAACAATAATTTAGTGTCATAAATACACTCAAAGGACTTTGACAATTATGTTAGCAAAAACATATTCCAAATAAGAAAAATTAAGTCACTGAATTTCTGTTCATTTACATATGATAACATAACTCGTATGTAAAAAAATGACGATTAAATCATAAAATTGTATCACTAAAATAATACTCCCTCTGTGCCATATTATGACATACGTAACTTATTCTACTAAGATAGTATTTGTATCGTTTTAACTATACTGTGTGTCCAAAAAGTCTGGAAACACCCAAATAAAATCGAAACGGATGATTTTTGAGAAAAATGCAAAAACAGGTCAATTAGTATTTTCAAAAAACTACTGGCTGATGGTATCTGTTTGGAATTTTTGGTGACCTTGAAAAAGTTATGATGTCATCAAAAAAATTAAATGGCAACGTCGCATTTTTAATTTTATTTTTGATAGATCTTTTAATTGTCTAAACGACAGTCAAACAATTTTTCATTCTACTTACAATAAATGTTCAAAATGTTGTCCTTGAGCATCTTGGCAATACCCTAAACGATAATAAAATTCATTTTGAACGTGTTCTATCATTTCAGGAGTGATCCTTCGTACTTCAATCTCAATCCGTTGACGCAAGTCTTCCAAATTTTCAGGTTTAGTTGCGTATACCTTATTTTTTAGGTAACCCCACAAAAAATAATCAATAGGCGTTAGATCTAGCGACCTAGCCGGCCAGTCGATAGCCCCCCTCCTGCCAATCCATCTGTTTGGGAAGGTATTCTCGAGATAATGACGAACATTTCCCGCATAATGGGGTGGAGCCCCATCTTGTTGAAACCAAATTCTTTGACTGGGCAAATTAGAATCTTCATGGTTCGGAAATATTTCTGCTAATGACGGAATTAAATAATTTTGTAAAAAATCCAAATACATTTCCGCCGTCAGGTTACCGTTGAAGAAAAAAGGCCCTATAATTCTGTTACCAATTAAACCAGCCCATACATTTAATTTCTGAGGATACTGAGTTCGTACCTCTCTCATCCAGCGTGGATTTTGGCGTGCCCAGTACCTGCAGTTTTGTCTATTAACAGTCCCATGTAATGTGAACGTAGCTTCATCTGAGAATAAGATATTTCTGATAAAAAACGGATCATTATCACACATAGGCATCAGTTGTTCGCAAAACTGTACACGCCTGTCGAAGTCGTCTTCAGACAGCTCATGAACCAAACAGATTTTGTAGGGATGATACTTAGTTTTCCGGAAAATATTACCAATTGTACTCTTCGACACGTTAAACTCCCGAGCAAGCTGCCGTGTACTAGAATTTGGAGTTTCCTCTACTGACAATGATACGTCGAGTTGCGTATCTTCTGCGATCTTTGGACGACCACTTCTAGGGCGATCTCGAACATGGCCTTCTTCTTGAATTTTTTTGTGAATCTTACTCACTGCAGAAATACTAATTGGGGCACGCTCCGGATGTTCTGTATTAAATAAGTCGCAAACTTCTCTAACTGAACGAGCCCTATCCCCAAAACCAATCATCATCATTATTTGAATACGTTCCCTCTCACTTAAAACCATTTTTAAACAGATTTTTTTAACTTACGCACAATTCGTATTTGACAGAATGTCACAAATAAAACAAAATGTGTTTGAAAAATAATCGACTTTTAAGCCAACATGTTTTTCTTTTAAAGACAAACTTTTCCATTTTCGAAGAAGTAATTAACGGTCATTTTCTTAAGTAAAATGAAAAAATTTTTTACTGTCATTTAGACAATTAAAAGATCTATCAAAAATAAAATTAAACATGCGACGTTGCCATTTAAATTTTTTTTGATGACATCATAACTTTTTCAAGGTCATCAAAAATTCCAAACAGATACCATCAGCCAGTAGTTTTTTGAAAATACTAATTGACCTGTTTTTGCATTTTTCTCAAAAATCATCCGTTTCGATTTTATTTGGGTGTTTCCAGACTTTTTGGACACACAGTATAAATTACTTCTTACTTAATTTTTTAAATTATTACACGCGCCATCACAAGCACTTTTACTACATTGGCAATAGAAATTAGTGACAATTGGTATACTAAATATTGAACTGAGTTCAAAAAATATTCAAAGACGTCTATACCTGGACTATTCAGCAGATGTGATTTAAATCTTTCTTTTGAACCTTAAGCAATTATCTTCATCGTTGTCATAAGACAGGAGTTTTGCATTACCTCGCTAAATACAAACAAGTTTTGCTTTGTGAAAAGTGGGAATTTTTTTGTCTAATTCAAAGTGACACACGAAGGAAAGCAACTGACAACAAGACAAGAATTATTTGTACTGACGTAACAGCTAGCATTTCTGACTAGATATCTAAATCTAAATCGAGACTGACATGCTTCACGAAAGGCTTATAATCCTTCCATTGAGTCAGAAGAAATACTTAAGTAAAAATCGATGACATTCCTTTTGTCAGAATCCTCGACATCATGCTTCTTGGCAATTTCAGCCAGTAGCAGTTTGGTCAGGACGCATCGATGCATCAAAATATGCTTCATCAATATGATCTGTTCAGTATCAACGGATTTAAGAAATCTTCGATACATTGCTCAAAATATATCTTCGGATTATCTTTGGAGACTGTAAAACTTCTCGGATAGTACACCAACCAAAACTCTCGAAGCATTCTTTTGGCCATCTTGGTAGCATCTCTCTTCAAAATGGATTTGATCAATTCGTGAATAAACAGCGTCATAATTTCATAACTGATTACAAAATATCGTAAATGTCATTGAATTTTAACTCGTTTTGTGTGACTATGTTACCGTGATAACGTACCATTATGAGCTTTTGCAAGTTGAAGCAGGTCTTCTAGATAACTAGGATGACGTTGCATTTCCTTTGGTTGTGGCTTTCGCTCAGGTTCATTTTATCTAATATTTATTTCTCATTTAGGTAGTAGTAAAACTTTCCATTTATAAATACCTATACTTTTTGAAGAAAAATATTTCGACATAGAGAAACATAAGTAAAACCAATCAATTAATTCATTTTTTATAACAATAAATCTTTTATACCATTTTATGAAATGTATATCATAATATGGAACAGAGGGATTAGTAATACCTAAGTTATTTCTTTTATATTATTCTAAAGTATAATTACCTGTTTCATTATGAAAACAAGATTTGTGCAATTTTCCTGAGAATAATTCTAAACCAATGATAGCGTAAATAATAATAACAAACAATACTAACAGAGCAATATGAAGTAAAGGCACCATGGCTCGAAGAATCGAGTTTAAAACTACTTGTAAACCTGTAAAAGTATGTCATTTATAATTTCAATATTACTAATTAAAAATATATTTACTTACTGGGTACCCCTGATACAAGTCTTAATGGTCTAAGTACCCTAAAAGCTCTCAGAGCTTTAACGTCAAAACTGTCTTTCGCAAGATTGGTTAACACTGTACTTATCATACTAAAAAGAGAAATTCATTAATATTAAAATACATGAACATGTAAAGGAAAACTAAGAAAAAAGTATATTACCCTATAGCTACGATTGTAAAATCTAATAAATTCCATCCATTCCTTAAATAAGCACCTTGATGCATCATAAATCCATAAGCAATTATTTTCATCACACATTCAACCGTGAAAATTACTAAAAATATATATTCGATCTTTTCCTGTAATTGTAATTAAGAGAAAAACAGATTAGACAGATTATTAGTTTAAAAGTAGACAGGAAAATTTCAAGTACTTATTCAATTTTATAAACGACAATTCCTATTGAATACAGTTTCAGTTAAAAATGATGAAATAATTAGTATATTGTTCATCGAATTTGAGAGGATAACTTTATTACACGAGGATGTTACAGCACTCGCTTCGCGTAAGTGCGCAATTATTTTGATAGCTGACTTTCCAAACAGTTTTCAGTTGTTTTGATTGTGTGTTACGCATTTTATATTTGAGATGAGAATTTTTTCAAGTTTACACAAAAATGTAGAAACATTTAAAAATTAAAATTTTCCAATGAAACTTCGTATATGGTCGATTTTAGTGATTAATAACAACTTATTAAAATACTTTTTTGATTTATTTAATTAATTTTATTTAATTGCATAATTAATAAACAATTGTTGAGGTGTATTGATGTAAAGTGAAAAACACTGTATTGAAGTGGAATAATAATTATTAAACGGGTTAGTCAATGTCCACATTATAGTTCCACGTTGGAAAAAAATACATCTAACGGTACAAGGAAGAATGTGAAGAGGACGAAAAAATGTGTTTACTGGAAGGTTTAATTGACATGAGCCTTTTATAATTCCAATTGTAAGTGACAGGTGACACGAACAATGAATTATTTAAGAATAGCGATATCTATGTGAGTGATAAGTAATTAGGTAATTTATAAATATACGTATTTATGAAGATGAATTTTTCCAGGTTTCTTTGTTATAATATTTATGTGCAAATATTTAAGGTATAAAAATATACAGACTGTGCAAAAGAAAATGTCTGTTATTTCCATATAGACATGTTCTTACGTATATTGTATAAAATAATAAAGACATCTAAGGAACAAATGCACTTTATTGTAAGGGATAAATACTTAAAATCTGAGTCTAACGGTACGTTTACATATGAAATTACATGATATTTATGTCGGAAAATGACTGTAGCATAACGTAAATTAAGTAGAATTTTTGTCCGGTACATGTGTGGCATGTGTCTGCAATATAAATTATCAAAAAAAAGGTCAAGAATTTATATTCAGCATCAACGACAGCTATTAAAACAATGCTGTGTTGCCCTTTGTAATTAAAATAGTAACTTCCTGATTTCTGAAGTGCTTGGATAACAATGTGGTTTCCATCCATAGCGCTCAAATATCTTGGAACCTTTATTTAAATTAAAATTTAGTGTTAACCTATTGCCATCTATCCTTGTTTGGGGTGTCTGTAAAACACACATAAAAATAAGTATATTTTAGGTAGAAATGTCTCAGGAATATGATGAAGACGAGGTAGAAATTCAACTTATTTCATTAGAACAGTCAGAACGCGGAAGCCATGAAGAAAGAAACATGCCTCCAACCAAGAAAAAGAAACTAGAAACCGTTAAATAGTACTATCTTCTCATGCAAGAAGCTTTCTCACCTTGTCGGAGGAGAAAGATCAGTACGACATCTTTGGGATTACTTCTGAAATGCTGAGTCTTCATTCAGATTATTTTTGCAAAAAAAAATAATAATAGAAGCACCCAGTAAATAATAATAGAAATTAATGACGAAGAAGACCAACATTCAAATGCCTACAGCAGTCAATGAGTAAATGTCAAAAATTACATTTACTCTTTAATTACAGAATTTTCGTTGGTGTTTAAATGCATTGTATATAAATAATGACACTGCGTAGACAGTAGCGACAAGTTTATGCTTAATTGTTCACATTTTCACATATTTAAACATTCGCATAAATATTCAGTCTATATTTAGTCAATGAAACTTCTTAGATGACAGATTTCTTTCTTGACACCAAACTAACATATTTGTGAATATGAGTCATTTTGGTCGATAAATATAGAATTTGTTAATAACTTGACTACAGCGCCATCTATCGGAACATAGCATAGATATGAAGCATCGTCTCAACCTACGAGGAAAGAATAGAACAGGAGAGATAATAAACTGATGGGGGAATAGGTATTATTTAGACGGAAGTTACCACTTTAAGGCAGGTCAGTTATTACAATTTATAAAATGAATATTTTGAATAACTTGACATATATCTGACATGTTTCATTATGTGTTCAGTGGCGTAACATACATATTCTAAGCATGTGTTTTTTATGCTTTCTTTAATATATGTAGGTAGAATAAAAAAAAATAAATCACTCACGATATTTCTTTAATTATTATTGGACTAAGAACCTATTTTAAATGATTTTCGAGAATATGCGTAGTGTACATATACCCTATACAAAATATTTATGCACGCCTATGTATTGCGGGGGCCATATTGAGTTACCACTTTGGATAAATATTATTTTTAAGGAGACTCTTTCTTCTGTTTTATTATTTTCTCGTAGGTTTCAACAAAACAAATTTATTATGTGAATATGACTTCAATCGGTCAAGTCGTTCAGAAGTTACACGATCAGGAACAACGCACACCAACGATTATATATGTATATAAAAATATATAAATCATCTTTGTGTATTTATCATGTGTAATTTGTACGAAGATTAACAATTTGCAGTTTTCGATTATTAGCGGAAGTGTTTAATGCATTATATATAATGATCTAGGCCTTTTAATGACACTGCGTAGACAGTAGCGACAAGTTTATGCTTAATTGTTCACATTTGCACATATTTAAACATTCGCATAAATATTCAGTCTATATTTAGTCAATGAAACTTCTTAGATGACAGATTTCTTTCTTGACACTAAACTAACATATTTGTGAATATGAGTCGTTTTAGTCGATAAATATAGAATTTGTTAATAACTTGACTACAGCGCCATCTATCGGAACCTAGCATAGATATGAAGCATCGTCTCAACCTACGAGGAAAGAATAGAACAGGAGAGATAATAAACTGATGGGGGGAATAGGTATTATTTAGACGGAAGTTACCACTTTAAGGCAGGTCAGTTATTACAATTTATAAAATGAATATTTTGAATAACTTGACATATATCTGACATGTTTGATTATGTGTTCAGTGGCGTAACATACATATTCTAAGCATGTGTTTTTTATGTCTTCTTTAATATTTGTAGTTAGAATAAAAAAAATAAATCACTCACGATATTTCTTTAATTATTATTGGACTAAGAACCTACATACATATACCCTATACAAAATATTTATGCACGCCTATGCATTGCGGGGGCCATATTGAGTTACCACTTTGGATAAATATTATTTTTAAGGAGACTCTTTCTCCTGTTTTATTATTTTCTCGTAGGTTTCAACAAAACAAATTTATTATGTGAATATGACTTCAATCGGTCAAGTCGTTCAGAAGTTACACGATCAGGAACAACGCGCACCAACGATTATATATGTATATAAAAATATATAAATCATCTTTGTGTATTTATCATGTGTAATTTGTACGAAGATTAACAATTTGCAGTTCTCCATTATTAGCGGAAGTTTTCCATAAACCTTATAACTCATGCCATCTGTAGTTGGATCTATAACTTGAACTTCAAAAAGAACAATTTCATGCCATTTTTACAGCGAGAACATTTCTGTTTATATTACTAATGTACTAAAAAGGAATTTGATAACTTCCATGATTTTTTAGCCTGCAAATCTATTCTTCATGAATTTTATATCGAAATATGTATATAATTGTTTATATGTTTATTCTTATTTACAATATGTATTTGCTAACATAACTTTCAATATTCTTTTGGTGTATTTTGGCCACTACATTATGGTTTTCGTCATTGGTATTATCCCTGCAAGTTTTATTAATGCCTATAAACTGTCAGTTTACATTTTGAAAGAAAAGAAAAGGAACAATATTGATATCAAGAACGCTATAAAACAGGAAAAAAATCAGCAATGAAAATTTAAGATATCCTTAAAGAAAAGCTCAAAGTACAAGCTCATGTTAAAGAAGCTTATTAAATTATGAGATTAATGACACCTTACAAGGTGAAGATATAGTGAGAATGATAAAAGGTGAAAGATTAAAATGGGTTAGACACATCAATAGAATGGAAGGTACAGCATTAGTAAAATAATAACGAAGTGGAAACCACATGGAAGGACCTTAAGAGGTAGACCAAAGATAAGATGGGAGGACCAAGTGGTAATGGACATTAGAACAGTAGAAGCTGGGAGATGCACCGAAAAACTGCAGAGTAGGAGAAAGTGGAAAAAGCATAAACACATAAAGGTTATAAAAGGAAAGTAGAAAGACAGGAGTGGAGTGACCATCTACACTAAATTGGTCAATAGGAATTGTAAAACGTATAGAATATAAGAGTGTTGTCGCTATAGTATACAACATGCTATAAAAAAAATTAATAAAACCTGTGAAGTTCCCGTTAAACAAAAATCAGAGTAGCCTAAAAAACTTAGCAGCGGCGATGAACGCATTTTAAGACTTCATTCCTACGAAATCGTAAACGGCTTACTTAGGAACTAACACGAGATCTCGAACAAGTGACGGGAAGGTCTTTGAAAATATCTGGTTTCTGGAGATGTGTAACGAATAGAAAACTAAAAAGTTTAAAACGTATATTGGATGATGAAATAAGGGGTGATACTGAAGGACGCAAGATGCTGTAGGTGGGCCAGTCACATATTTAATATTGGGGGCCAACAGATGTTAATATTTTATACAACCACTTGGGTAATGCAAGTTTAGGGGTGTATTTCTGCGGAAAATTAATGGGAGGCTAACAGCAGAAGTTGTTACCCATTACTAAAGCCATTTTTCTTTCGGTGTGGGAAAAGACGTTTATTTGGAAATGTTCGAAATATGATTTACATAGGATAATATGATTATTTGAAAATTGTCATTTTTTGACAATCAGTCAGAATTTTATAATTTTTCAGTGACAGATTTGTTTCTGATCAGTATTAATGTTATTATAAATTTACCTTCATTAAAGTAAGTGGTAGTTACTGTTGTTTTGTTGATTTAAAATACAGTGGGTGAATCCTTTCAAATTCGAAATGGTAACAATTTGGCGCCCAACGTGGGGCCGAATTTTTCTGTATTAGAAGTACAGAAATTCTCAGTGCAGAAAGCATTGACGAACCCAGGAGAAGATGACTCCGAAAAGATCCTCGAAAAAAGACAGTCTGGCGCTTCCGAACGCTCATTCCCGCCTGTCATAAATAATGTTTCCCTCATGGAACAAATCGCCGAACGGGTAACACGGGAAATTTTGGCTAATTACTCACCAAAGAAGGGGACCACACCTGAGAAGGGTGATAAGCCGACAGTGCCACCGCCTGATGCAGAGACAGTGGTTAATGCTGAAGCCGTGGCGACACTCGCTGAGGCACTAAGACAGTTAACTGTCGCGCCAGCATTAGCGCCGACAAATCGACCACCACCGCGTCCTTACCAGGGGCAGATTACCGAAGACCCAGTGCTTTTCTTGGATAGGTTAGAAATCTACTTACGGCAATTCACCTTGGAAGTGCCAGAGGATATTGATGAGGCCGTGCGTCCGCATCTTGAAGGGGAAGCTGCGAATTGGTTTAATTATTATACGGGCAGTTTCTTGTCGGTGGAGAATTTCTTGCAGAGATTCCGAGATGAATTCCTCAGTCATCAACGTTTGACAATCTTGGAGGTGGCCGTATATGCCACAAGACAAAAAGCAGCCGAAGCACCTGAAAAATTCGTTTATCGAATGAGACAACTGTGCCTCAGATTCAGACCTACCTGGCCCGAGGAAGAAATGATTTTGCATATCATTGACCGGATGACTAAGGAAGCAAATAGTCAACTATTTCAGGTGGTTTCCAAGACCATGACTCAACTAGTACAAAAATGCACGCGTTGATCCCGACTCAATGAGGCCGACAAGGCGTGGACGAAGCGAACCAAAGTAAAGCCATCGGATACCCAGAGCCAAGATGCGAGGCAGACACCATACCGCCCAAGAGTAGAAAACCCCAGTGTTCAAAAATTCACTAGGGCTGAGGATACCTGCGTACCGAAGTGCTGGTTTTGCCCGGAAAGGCATATGAACCGTGAATGTCCACAAAGGCCAGAATGGTTTCCTGAACGACACCCTGGAATCCAGCGAATGCAGGGGGAAGGAAAGGGGGCCGTCCCAAAACGTTAAACGGAACGGCCCTTGCAACAACTGATGGCATAAGTACAACGCCATCAATAAAACTCCAAGTGAACGGTTAGGAAGTGGTGGCGCTAATAGACACAGCGGCAACCAGGAACTTCGCCAGACCCAAATACCTGACGGGAAAAACCGAGAAGACTCGGCCTATGACCTTCACTTGGCTTCAGGAGAGCACAACCCTCGAAGCACATCTCCAAGGCACACTAAACGCTACCATCCGCAATTTTTCATTCGCATGTGACGCAATGGTGATACCTAATATGCGCATTGCCATCGTCCTGGGGGGACCCTGGCTTATGGAAAACCAAGCCGTAATAGATATGGCACGTAAATGCATGCATGTAGGCGTGGACAGACGTCACACGCTACACTTTGTCACAAGAAACCCTAGACCTCATTCTAAAGAAGACATCCAAATCTCTACAGATACAAGCTCCTGGATGGCAGAGGATCGAGAGATCTTTCAAAGAACTCTGAGGGATTTTAGAGAGTTCTTTGACGAGGGAGATGCAATCGCTACCACAGCTACCACAAGACACGAGATTCGGCTCTCAGATGACACCCCAGTCAGGGTGTCTGCCTACCGTTATCCACCAAACAAGAAGCGAGTGATTGCTGGGCAAGTTGAAAAGATACTACAGCAAGACACTGATCCTAAACACCTTCTTGTTTAGTTGGTAATTTATTAGCTTAACAAGAAGCAACTTGATTAGTAACGATATGACCGCTAGAATGCCCGTATCTCAACATATAGAGCATGTCTGGGATCACCTCTATTAAAGAGAGTATTAGAAGGCAGCAAAAAATGTAAAAGAAAACAGTGATACAAAATCCCTAATGATTAAAAAAAATATATATGACAAAAACGGAGAAAAGAATTAGGGACAATTACTTTTAAAGGTCGTCAATTAATTGTCAAAATTATCATAAGCATAAAAGAAAAATTAATATTCATAATGATGCTATTTTCTTCTTTTGCACAATAGTGTATGTTTAATTATCCAACTGTATTTTGTCTAGAAATATTTTATATTAACGCCAGTTGAATATTATTAATAAGGCTCGGATTATATGTAAAATGCATATTTATTATTAAGAGGTATATATCAACTAAATTGTATGTTTTCTATGTATATCTAATGTCTTTTGATTAAAATAAGCCAATTAAAAAATGCATATTTTGCATATTTCGGCAACTTCGTGCATATTTTAGGAAATATTGGATATTTGTGTATATTTTCTTCAAATTATAAATTTCACAAAAGATGTTTAGGTAATAGTGAAGTAAATTCAGCCCGGATTTATGCCGTTTTTTGAATAACCAAATGTACTTTCACCAAATTGTTCAGCATAATTTTAGTCAGCCGATTATTGCAAAATAATTGTATTTCTCCCGGTGAATTGCTTCAAAAAATGTTTTTTTCAGAACGTAAATCATAAAAAAGAATTTTTTAAAAGCGCCATTACGGATTCAGTTGTATAAAGAATCATTTTCGAGTTTACCGTTACCTCCATAACCAGTAATCACTAGGTGGAGTACGTGTCTAAATGCCGTAACTTTCTATTCCAAAAATTATGAAAAAATTAAAAGTTTAATTTTAGAATTCTCTGAGGAATCTACTGCTATTAAAGAAGTGTTTCAAAAATAATGTAATACTAAATCAATTAGCGTTTATTGCAAGTAATTTTTCTGTAGTGGCCGAAACAATTTTTAAATTAGACTCAAAAGTGCTGCCTTTGACTGAATCAGGAAATTTAATAAAAAAGTGTAATACAGAATTATCGCCAGTAACTGGATAATTAATTCTTAAAAAACTTAACTCTCTATTGGATAAAAATAAAGGATTTAAAATTCCGTCAAAGGTGCCTAAAATTTTGAAAAGGGAATTTGTAGATGTAGATATTGTAACCAATTCAAAATATGCGCCCATTACTTCTGTTCTTTTCGGCGTTTAAACATTTACAATACGACCGACCACATTCGTTTAAAATAAAAAAATCAGAGAAACACCTAATTGTCAATTTTTTTAAAAATAATAATTAATAAATATCAAATCTTAAGTACCACAATAGATAAATTAATATATATTATATATAGGGTGTCCAGAAACTCTCCTAACAAACGAAGACCGGAGATTCCTCAGATAATTTTAAGACAATTTAACCCAATTCACCCTAGTCCGAAAATGCTTCCTAAGGGAGCTAGAGCTCTTTGAAGATGGCGCCTTGTAATTAGTTTTTTTTAAATATCTCCCGAACGCTTCTATTTTGAAAAACAAAAACTGGTATGCTTATTTATCCTCCATAGATGAATCGATTCCATCAATTGCGAATTTCTAGTACCGGTCATAGGCGTCCGTTTTGGGTAGGTTAACGGTTATTTTAACGCATAACTTTTTTGTCTTTAACTTTTAAGCATTTGTGACACTAGATTATTAAATTTTCAGGTATTCTAGTACTAAAAGGTACTCTTACTTTAAGTCGGTAGGATACACCGTTTTCTAGAAAAATCGATTTGAAAATTTTTCGTTTTTTCGTCATTAAAATTCAATTTATTATTTTTTGCACTAGTTCGCTCTGAACTGCCAACAGAAATAAAACCTACGTTTTTAATTGTCAAATTGTTGTCAGTTCGCGAAGTTTATCTTTTAATTTTTTACTTTGTAGCATTAAAACACAACGATTTCAATTTAAAAAAAACGGTTTTTACTAATGAAGAATACGCCGATATGCATTTAGTTTATGGCGAAATGAGGTGTAACGCTCGAGCAGCGCAACGTAGATACGCTGAAAAATTTCCCAATCGTCAGCATCCCACTCACTCAACATTTACAGCTCTTCATCAACGATTAAGAGAAACAGGTTCAGTGGTCCCAAAAAAAAATGAAACAGGGAGACATAATGATGTAACAGCAGAACATGAAGATGTTATTTTAATGGAAGT
Organism: Amphimallon solstitiale; assembly: GCA_963170755.1. Taxonomy (NCBI): domain Eukaryota; kingdom Metazoa; phylum Arthropoda; class Insecta; order Coleoptera; family Scarabaeidae; genus Amphimallon; species Amphimallon solstitiale. The sequence continues at coordinate 13,396,464 of OY720684.1, forward strand.
TGAGGAAAATCCAGAAATTAGCGTTCGAAGACTATCTGCCATGTACCCCACAATTTCAAAATCTTCCGTAGGAAATATCTTACACAAAGAAAATTTATATCCTTTTCATTTTACAAAGGTGCAAGCACTGCTAGAAGGAGATTTTCCTGCTCGTGTAGAATTCGCTAGATGGCTACAAAATCAGATAAATCAAGATGAAGATTTTTTCAGGTACATTTTGTTTGGTGTCGAAGCTTTATTCTCAAAAAATGGAATTTTTAATGTACATAATGCACACTATTATTCGTACGTTGGTGACAATCCCCACGTTGTTCAAGAATTTAAGCCTCAGCATAGGTTTAGCATAAACGTCTGGATTGGAGTAGTTGACGATTATCTACTTGGACCTGTGGAATTACCTGCTCGTTTAAATGGTGTTGATTATTTACATTTCCTGCAAAATATTTTACCTGATTTGTTAGATGAGGTGCGTTTAAATATTCGGCAAAACTTATGGTTTCTACAGGACGGCTGTCCGGCCCACTTTAGCAGGAATGTACGAGACTTTCTAGATAATAACTACGAAGACCATTGGATTGGAAGAGGCGGTCCAGTTGCTTGGCCAGCAAGGTCGCCGGATTTGAATCCTTGCGATTATTGTGTTTGGGGATACATAAAAGCATTTGTGTATTCCGTTCCGATACAAAATCGTGCACAACTCTGGCTAAGGATACAAGATGCTTGCAACGAATTTAGAAATAACTTTGGAATTTTTGCAAGAATTCGGCGTTCTCTAAGCAAAAGGGTAAATTTATGCATAGAGACTAATGGTCATCACATCGAGCATCTTTTGTAACTATCTACCTTTGATACTTGTTCTTTTTTTGTTAGTTTCATTCCATTGTAATAAATACTTTGTTTTTAAAAACCCTTAGGCTAAAATTTTGTTTCAAACTGATTTTTGCTTCTTTTCCCAAACTTTTTTTTACGAATTGTGTGCTGCATTTATTGAAACAAAAGATGATTTATTAAATTAATTTTCATCCATGCCTTGATAGTCCTAGCCAACTTTGTCGCTAAAAATAAGTAGGTACATAATAAATTGAATTTTAATGACGAAAAAACGAAAAATTTTCAAATCGATTTTTCTAGAAAACAGTGTATCCTACCCACTTAAAGTAAGAGTACCTTTCAGTACTAGAATACCTGAAAATTTAATAATCTAGTGTCACAAATGCTTAAAAGTTAAAGACAAAAAAGTTATGCGTTAAAATAATCGTTTACCTACTCAAAACGGGCGCCTATGACCGGTACTAGAAATTCGCAATTGATGGAATCGATTCATCTCTGGAGGATAAATAAGCATACCAGTTTTTGTTTTTCTAAATAGAAGCGTTCGGGAGTTATTAAAAAAAATATTTACAAGGCGCCATCTTCAAAGAGCTCTAGCTCCCTTAGGAAGCATTTTCGGACTAGGGTGAATTGGGTTAAATTGTCTTAAAATTATCTGAGGAATCTCCGGTCTTCGTTTGTCAGGAGAGTTTCTGGACAGCCTGTATAATAATAGGCATATAATACGTATGTACATAAATATATTACCCCTCTTATTAATAATTATTCTAGATTACAGGTATTATTTTAATCACAGAATAGCTGAATATTGAAATTTTTGTAAATAAGTTGGTATATTGCTAAATTTAATGTAATTTAAAAAATATAATAAATAATAATAAATATGTTTGTGTTTATTAAATTGGAATGGACTTTGATTACTTATTGTTAAAAGTTTTGCATATCGATGCATATTTGGCATATATTAGAGCAAATTTCTTAATATCTGGTGCATATTTTTTTAAAAAATACGTGCATATAATCCGAGCCTTAATTATTAATATACCGTATAAATAATTTATTATTAAAAATTTATGTTTTTAATAGAGTAAGATATCTTTTCGTGATTTTTTCTCATGAATTTTGCAATTACAGAAATTTCACCAAAGTCATTTCTTATTATTATATATTATAATATTATTATTTACATTTCAATTTAGATAACTTTTCACTTCAACAAGAAAGAAATGCTATATGTCAAAGAGAATTATAGAAAATGTGTGGTAATTCTGAATTATCAGTTATCGCACACCATTGACTTGGTAAGAGTGCGTCACATAATCAATAACTTTGAAAAGTACGTCTGTTTTTATCCGCTTGAACACAAGAAAAAATAAAACAAAATGAACATTTTTTCAACATTTAATCTCACTTCAGTTCACAATTCTCTTTTGATTTCCTTCTATTAAAGCAAAGACATTATTCATGTTTTAGAAGTGTTTAGAAGACTATATTTTTATAATTTCATATTTGTCAAAAACAAATAATTTTGTTTTCTTCATTGATTTGGTATATACGAGATATTAGTTCCACAAAAAATACAGATAAACACTTCAGCTTTGATTCTAATGCGACGACAGGAACTACTGGAGTAATACGACATAAATATGCATTACTTTCGATTCTTTTATGTGTGGAAGAAAGTCCATGGACTTCTACTCGGAGAATTGCAAATGAGGTCGGCGTATCGCACCAAACAACACAAGCGATACTCAAAAAGCACAAGTACATACCATACATCTCTCAAAAAGTACAAGCACTATTGGAAAATTATCATGGTCGAAGAATGCAATTTTGCAATTTTTTCTTAAATGTTACACAACGAGATCGTAATTTTTATTGAAAAATTATTTGGTCAGGCGAATGCAGTTACAGTAATAATGGCATTTTTTATCAGAAAGAACAATCGATTTTGAAGCCAAGAAAACCCAAGAATTATAATTGAGAATAATTTTCAGCAAAGATTCAGTTTAAATATATGGTACGGTCTTTAGGGTGATCGATTAATTGGCCCATTTTTCATAGATGGCATCTTAAATCAAGCAAGATACCATCAACTATTGCGTAAAAATAATACAAACTTTTTAGATGATTTGCCAATTGCCGAGCTAAACAGAATGTACTTTCAGCAATATGGCGCCCCTCCTCATAATGCCTTAAAAAATTTTGAATGGTTAAATGCGACATTTGCTGAGAGGTGGATAGGGACCAATGGACCAATTCAATGACCCGCTCGTTCGCCCGACCTTACGCAGCTGGATTTTTGGTTATTGGGCGTTTTTTGTCATGCTAAATTATTTTATGAACAAATAAATAATTCAATAAAAATTAAAATTATTTATTTGTTATTAAAATAATTTTTCATATATGCTACTGCTTTTATCTGCATTTAAAATGTTTATTTTTTGTTATGGAAATCAAATGTTCATTTAGATATAGGAAAAATATTGCTTTAACAAAAAAACTAAGCAAGAAACTAAGAAGGTAGACTGAAGCGCGTCGCATTTGTAGTTCGTTTATTAGTTGCAGTTGCAATATTTCATTTTTTACACTGTTGGTTAACAAGAAAATATAAGGAAAGTATAACTGACATGCTTTGGTTTTTATTATAATAAATATGTGTTAAAACCCATGAAACATAACGGAAACAAATACTATTAAAGAATTTTTTTTTACCGATTTTAGGGACGGGGTCCTTGGCAAGAAATACTTTGGAGCTCTTATTAAATATGTACATTGTTTGTGTAAATAAGTTCGTTTCGTATTAATTTATTAAATAATAATATTAAAATAGTTTCTTCGAGAAGACTACAACACTACGACCGCAGCATTGGAAGTTGACCAGCAGGCGGGGAATGCACAATTTGTTCATAGCGGCGTAAGAAAAAAAATTATGTATGACCTAGATTTGTACTTTCCGTAGTCAATGACTTCATTATAAATACCATATATCCGAGTGTCGAAAAATGCTGTTTATGCGCAAAATGAAGATGACAATGCTATGTCGAAACTCATATGATGTATGGAATACTTATTAACATAGTAATTAAATTACATTCTCCTTGAATAATAATTAAAGAGTTATACGAGATGGGAGATTATATTTTATTACATAATTTTCAAATTCTTGACTTGCAAGGAGGAATTTTGTGTTCTTATATTTAATAGACTGTACATATAATAAATAATTTAAATCTAAAACGTAAAATCATTACCAATATTGCGTTTGTATTATTGGAGTCGCCGTTGGGGAATGGAGTGTAGACTGCTAAGGCAACACAGTTTGCAAAAATTGTTAACAAAATCAAATATTCAAACGGCCTATTAATATTAAGGAAAATACGACGTAAAATAAAACTTAAAAATTAGTTTTCTTATATTAAATAAACACTCCATACAATTTTTATATGCGAGAGATTCAGAAAGATTGTCCTGGCTGCTTCAATAATAAATACGAGGGGGTGTTTTTAAGTTAGTAAAGAGGGAGACAATATGAAAATAAAAATTATTTTTCTTTTTCAAAATATATTCACCTGCATTTTTCAGACCAATTAGTTTGAATATGTCTTCATAAAAAAAAAAGTTTTATCTTTTGCCGTTCGTGTTTCTTTAATTTGTGCTTTTAACCATTCCAGGATTGAAGAGTAGTATTCTCCAGTTATGGAAACACCTTTATCTTAGTAATCAATTAATTGGCGGATAAGGTGCTGATCAAGCAATTCGTACATCAATTCATTGAATTTAGACATTGACAAAACACTTTTGTGAACAGGTTCGTTGATTTTTTTGTGCTGCAAATCAGGTCTTTTCTCTAGAATTTTTGCGTCCAACTGCTCCAAAAGTTTACAATAATATTCTGAGTTTACTGTTCTACCTTCTTCAAGATAGTTAATGAACAAAATCCCTATAGCATTCCAAAAAACTGATGCCATAACCTTTTTTTTGCTGATCTTTCAGACTTCCTTTGTTTTGAAGCTGAGCAATTAGCTCTAGTCCACTGAAAACGTTCCCGTTTCAATTTAGGATCATGGTGATTTGCTTTCGAGCGTGTTTTTATTGAATTGTTAACATATGTGGTACCATTTTTCCAAACAGCTACTTCGTTTGTAATTCTTTACGCAAAATATGCCATACCCGTTTATCTGAGTTGCCAGTGGTAGGAGCAATTTTACGCGTGGTCACACTTGGATCTTCAGAAAAAATAACGTGTATTTGCTCCACGTTTTCTGGTGCTGATACGCTTTTTGGACGTCAACTGCGTGGGTCATCTTCAATGCTTGCTCGACCACGTTGAAACTCAAGTACTCATTTACAAACCATTGTTTTTAATGGAGCAGATTTCCCTAACACATTTACCATCTCGGAATGAATTTTCATCGCCTTGTCAATTACTGCAAGATGTTTCAAATTTTCCATTATAACACTGACAGAATTAACAGATGAAAATGAAACCTGACCTAGGTTCATATGAAGAGTTCTTCTATTTAACCGACTAAAATTTATAATTCAACCGTTTACTTATAGATGTCGCTCCGCAAACTTTTCAGGGAACCCATATTACAAAAATTGAAGATAATCTCTCTTTATTTGTTGTTAAAATCTACTAGAGTTGACCATGCCTTCCATATAGCTGATGTTACGACCAGGCAAGACTTTTGGCAGCGAGTATATAATTATTATAGATTGAGTGTATCAATAAATATGATTATTATTATTATTATAAACAATTGTGTTGCTGTAGTAGATACAGATATTTTTTTGATTGACATCCATGAGCTTATACAATCTTTAGGAATTTCAAGATATCAAAAAAAATTGTCATGTATTGTTATCTAAATTGCAGCCGAAAGATAATCTTCTTGAATCTTCCTCTGTATATATGGTGTTAACTACATGCTATCACTCGCAAAATTGAGTCCATTCCAGTTTACAATATTGGAAACGACAATATTATCGTCATTAGATATAGAAAATGATTTACAATTTTTTACATAAGTAAGTTTCTGCCAAAGTAAGATATAAACGTCAAGAAAACTCTAAAAACACCATTATTGTTTTACAAAGATTTTGATTAAAATTATTGTCAATTACTTATTGATTCCTTGCCCACACTCTTAGTTACTCTTGGCACTGTGAAATACGATGGAGGTGTTTCAAAGGGTGTAAAAATTACACATTTCCATGTTAAAAATAAGTTTGTAATATTGTTAAGAGGAGCGTTTACCTATCGAAAACTATGGCCCCGTAAGGCATTGCCGTTTGGCGTTTTTTAAATTTATTTTGTAATTTTAGAATCTCAAATTTGGGTTAGCGATGCAAAGGGCATAAATTTATAATGTCAAGGTCAGTTTTTGTTTTAATTTATTTTCTTAACCCTCATTATCCTAGCGTTCCATATATGCAACGCATTTTTAACGTATTTTAGTAATTTTATGTGGAATTACATTTGAACTTGGCGGGTAGATGTTACTGTAAGTGCTGTTACAGATGTATAAATTATTTGTTGAGAGCAGTTTGTATGTTTCGGTGCGTTTTTAGTGGAACTATTTATAAGTTTGGTGAACTGTGATCCTGAAAATTCGAAGAATATGGACATCCGTTTGGAGTAAGTTTTATTTTTTCATAAACAAATATATAAATTCTCTATCTTTCATGAACTTTGTGTTCAGAAATGTTACACCTAACCTCAAAGTAGTTCAATAATAATAAAGAAGAAAGTTTTGAGTATTCCTAAGGGACGTAAATTTACCCGTTGCAAATATGTAACGCTAGGATAATGTGGTACTGTAGTCTAAATGTTGTAGTTGAGATCGTGAGCGAGCAATTTGGATGAATGAATGATTCTGGCGACTATAATTTTATTGATTACGTTTCGAGTTTCGGCAACTAAAATCCTGCCATCATCAGGACGAAATACGATATATAACAATATTTTTCATTCTAGAAGAGGACTGACATTGGAGGAAGCATTACAGATTGCGTATGTTGATGACAACGTCGAAGGAGATAACATCGGAAGCCACCACATCAAAGTCTATCAATAATCGAGAACAAATTGTTCATCAGTGGGTATCTGGAGAGCTGCTAAATCGAGGGAATAACTTTGTATCTCCCTGTGACTTCTCTCAATTTAAAAACTTGTCACCGGTTGAAACATTCGAATTGTTTTGGACTGACGATCTTATTGAATATACGGGAGAAGAATGTCGAAAATATACACTGTTTAAAAATTTCCCAGATCCCAAAATTAGTTCTGATGAGTTGAAATGTTTTATGGCCATTTTGATATTGAGCGGCTATGATGTAAAGCCAGGAAAACGATTTAATTGGGATAGTGGATTCGATATGGGCAACCCACTAGTGAAAAATTCTATGAGGAGAAACCGATTTGAACAAATCATGCAGTTTTTTCATTTAGCAGATAACAGCCAAATAGATGAAAATGATAAGGCTTGGAAAGTTAGACCATTGATGAATAAACTGAAAGAAACATTTATTCAGCATTATGTTCCAGACGAAAATATGAATTACGACGAATCAATGGTGAAATACTTTGGCAGACACACCTGCAAACAATTTATCAGAGGGAAACCAATTCGTTTTGGTTTCAAAATGTGTTCACTCAATTCCAAAAGAGGATGTCTCATAAACTGTGATATCTATCAGGGAAAAAATCCAAATTCAGTGAATTATGATGAAATTCGTTATGGAAAATGCACTGCTACCTTACTAGGTTTCTTACGTGAACTTCCAGATGCAAAAAGAGAATTGCCATACAAACTATTTCTAGACAATTTGTTCACAAGCGTATATTTATTGCAAGATATGCGAGATGTTGGTACTTGGTGTACAGGTACCGGCCGAGAAAATCGAGTACCTAAAACAATTCCTCTCCCCAGCAAACAAACCTTGGCAAAAGTTAACAGAGGTACTTACTACTCTGCCCTTGACAGAACTACTGGAATTATATTTGTCAGATGGGTTGATAACAGTACCGTAACTGTAGCTTCAATATGTTATGGTGTACAACCTTTCACACATGTCAAACGCTATTCGAAACAAGAAAAAAAAGTTGTGCAAGTTCCACAACCAAATCTTATTCGGAATACAATGATTCCATGGGTGGAACTGATCTCATGGACCAGAATATTTCTAGGTATCGTGTCAGTATTCGTTCAAAAAAATGGTGGTGGTGCCTCTTTACGTGGATGCTAGATGTCTCTCTCCAAAATGCTTGGTATATTCATACTAACAGCGGAAAATCAATGCGACAGCTAGACTTTCGTAGACACATAGTTACTAGCTATTTGACCAAATATGGAACAAAATCCAAAGGTGTTGGTAGGCCATCCACATCATCATCAAGTGCAACACAAAGTAGAGTGTCCGACGATATTAGATTTGATCGAAAAGATCATCTGCTCGTTTTTATTTCAAATAATAAACGAAGAAGATGTGCTTATGAAGAATGCAGTTCTATTACCAGAACTATGTGTCCCAAATGTGGCGTTGGATTGTGCATTGATTGCAATCAAAATTTTCAAATGATATGAATTTGTTTTTTTGCTGCAATTATGTTATTTAAGATATTTATATAATATCATACAAATAAATTACAAAAAAAATATAAAATGAATTTTTGTTATGTTTGAGTCCTTATTATCCTAGTGTTACATAAATGCAACGGTTCAAATATCACTTTTTATAAATGTGATATTGAAAATTTGTCTTGGAAAGGGTTTCAATTGATATTTCAAACAGTATGAAGTCATAAACCACTGATATTTCCAAAAGAAACTAAATTCGAGATAATAAGGGTTAAAAAAGTTATGTGTTTTAGAAATAACCACAAAAATGCGTCACACCACTAGATGGCGAAATTTGTCCATAATTTATGATAAACTTTCATAGGCGTAATTTTAACTTGTCGGGGAGCTACAAGGGATATTTGAAAATATGTCAATGTTTCCCTACTGTCAATGATACCTGTCGTTACCTTACATTTGATTAATGTCTACTAACTAAGGCTGGTACACAAAGAAAAAAACAACCTCTACTCGCCAGCTGCACATTTGATGAACGATAAAAGAAAAATCAAATTTATGTAATTATATTTGAAGATCAAAAATTTGAAATAGTAAACATTGTCATACACATTTCAAGCAAGTGTTTTTCGAAGCGATCGCATCGTCTATCCCCACTTTACGGCATCTCTACCGAGCCTAGCGAAGACGCAAATCTATCGTTATCGGTCGGCTATTGCAGACTGGAATCCGAACGACAGACAATTTTTGCAATTAGAAAGAAATGCAGTACCTATAATATTGGAGTGTATACAGCATGTGTCAATTTTCATTAGTCATAGGCGATCAATTCATGCACTACGTGACAACGTGGCAGCCCTACTTTCCTCTCCAATGCCAGCGCGCCCGATACATGCTCGAAAATACAAGTTATAGCAGTAACTATTGGACCATTAACTTGCGTGTTTGTAATGCGTTCAGAAATAATATTTACGAGTTGCAAGGATTTGTTTTCCTCTTTCCTTTCAGTAAATGCAGAGAATTATTAAGCTGCGTTCACGCTGCATGACACAAACAAAAGCGTAATTCTAATAAAATTAAAAATAAGGTAAATAATAAAGGATTCTGCCGCGATCTCCTGATCTAGATCAGGAGATCGCGGCAGTCATTTGATGTTTCCCGTTCCAGTAATAAGACGGCTTTTATTGTAGACTAGATCGCAACGTGTTCGCAGCTAAACATTGAATGTAAACTATGGTGGGGAGAAGTGGGAAGATCGGAGAAAATCGTTGTGATGTCGATTGTTGCCGGGATTGGTAACAGGCAGCAGGGGTGCCACATTGCCACGTATTACTTGTATACGTATAAATCGCACGTAAACATTGAATCCCTATACCTAATGTAAATTGACACATACGGTATAACAGATGGGCAAGCGGAAATTGAAGTATTATAAAAAATCAACAAAACAAAAAAGTAAGTATACAAGTCGAATGAAAAATCAAAATACAACATAAGTATTTTTAGTCTACAATTTTATTTAATTTGTTTGAACTGGTTCTGCGCCAATTTGTTCCTTCAAAACGAAACGTCTTTCCCGATCTACATAGCGACAGAATCTGGGAATAAAACCGAAGCGCTCTGATCGAAACCCGTATAAACTTGCGTCTACCGTCCCGCTAGTATTACAAGTTGCATAAGTTTCGATTTGTCCAGATGTAGTTGGTAAATGCCCCTCTTAATTTTCTCACTGATCTTTGAAGTATCTGCAAGCTGTATTTCAATTTGCAAAGAGTAGGGGCTCAATTTTACGTGTAAATTGTGTAGAGATAAACAGGGCGTACCATGCATTAATTTACTCCACTGCTGTTGTACATTACATCAAATTATGAATTAAATAAACAGAGATTTATAAAAATAATGTTCATAGGGTTATTCCTCAAACAATTATCTCTTATATACAAAAAAAGGATACTTCCATTCAACGACATCAATACATAATTTTCTAACGGGGTTCTTGAGGTGCAGGCAAAATAGAGCTCTTTGCGGTCTATCCGGAGGCGGTTTGCCACCCCTACGTATAGGACGCTTGGGGGCAGTCGGCGTACGGGCCCCCGTTTGACCCGGGCTCGTCACGCCCGCCCCCACGGTACTCATCGCTGTAGTTCTAGGACTAGCAGGACCTTGCCATCCGCACCCAGCCGCGTACGCCGGTTGTACAGAAAACAAGCGGTTGTTACTTGATTCTTGAGGTTCATACTGCAAACCTGAAATATAACAATAATAATATGTAAATTAACAGTCTTTATATATACATATATAATATGCATAATGTTTTAAAGAAACTGGATTTTAAAATAGCCTTCTATAATAATAACACTTTAAAAAGTCAATTAACGAATAATAAAACAGCGAATCCTAAACTAAACAAATCAGGAATTTACAAAATTAATTGTAGTGATTGTAGTAAATTTTATATAGGTCAAACAGGGCGAAATTTCAAATTAAGATTCTCAGAACATATGCGAGCCGTTAAATTAAATTATGAAAATTCAAGTGTAGCTAACCATGTTTTAGACACGGGACATCAATTTTCATTAGACAATTTAGAAGTACTGTATAGTTTAAATAAAAGTAAAAAAATGAATGTTCTAGAAGGTTATTTTATAAAAGAAAGTTTACTTTTACAACCAGGCAATGTTCTTAATGAACAAACAGAACTCATAAATTCACCCCTAATAAACCCTAGCCTTGTAAAAACGGTCTTTCCAGATAAGCCATGACCTTTTCATAATTTTCTATTTTTGTACATTTTTATTTACATTTTTGTTAGAAGTAGGTAGTTACAGTATATTAAATTTTACTTTAGTTTCTCGAGAACTCCTGACGATGCCGCAAGGCGAAATGTACATCGAGTATTTAATTATATTTATTTGTGAAACAATACCAAGTGTGTTTTTTGTTATTACTTGCTTATATTTCGACATGTTTCACCAAGAGATTTCCATCACCTCATTTAATTATTTATATAATATGCTATGAGTGATGCTTCAAGCAGTTATAAGTAACAATTAATAATATTATAATTATTAAATTTAAGCAAAATATGCTAATAGAATTATTTTTTAAAATATTGTTATGCAAAAACATTCGTATCAGATAAAATAGAATATCTGCTGTAACAACATACATAAACAAAAAATTATCAATGATAATAAACAAATAAACATCTGATTTATAACTTCCCATTTTAATAGGGGTGCAGTATTATAAATATACTGAAGAAAACCTGGGAATTCGGGTTCCATTACAGGTAAACGGTTAACTGATAATCCGGTTTTACCGACCAATATAAAAACAGAAATCACCGGTAAATATCACTAATATAAACCCGTAATCTTGGTTATTGCAAATACTTGTAAGTAGTAGTTAACGGTAGGACGATGCTATTACTGTTCTTTCAATATTATTTGAAACAACAGAACGAGATGGAATAGGCTATTAAATATGGTTGAACGATTTTATCAATCATGTGCTAGAAAAGCTCTTTATAACTAGCTGTCGAAGCGCTAACGCTTCTTAATGCCGTTGTTATACTTAAATTTATATTAGATGAATTGTCTACACAAAACACTATACTCAGCTCTGAATTGAAATCAGAATTGGTTTTCCGTATTCAAGATCGCCACAGTCATTATCCAAATTCTGTTCAATTTCTGCAAGATTTGTAATAATGTAGGGGGCTCACTGTATGGTGCAGAAATCGATTTTTAAACGATTTTTCGGTAGATCTACCGAAGTGCTATGGAATTCTACCGAAATATTTCAATTCTTAAATGGATAATCTGCACAACAAATAAATAAATTAGAATAACCAATCTCACGGATGTTAGCTACCTATAAACAGATAGGCAGTTACTTTGGGTGTTATGCTATTTTTACTAATATTAGTATTTTTAACGAAAAACTGTTTCTCATTTTCCTTATCTTACTCTAAGAAAGAATTTATTTACCTAAAACTGATAATAAAGAAAGAAAAGGAAATAAAAACAGATAGATAGCAATTGTCATTCATTAAATTCACTTCAATATACATATTCACCGATGGTTTTATAGGAAACCCACCAGCCAAAACTATATATACGTTTAACTTCCTATTCGATGTTATTTATGGAATTCACTTCAAAATAAGGATATTCACCTAAATACATTTATATAGGGAAATCACCGAGCAAACACTATACAGGGTGCCCCAGAAATAAAACGACGGAGTAGCAGGTATGTAAAGTCCGAACAGAAACAGGTCTATGTTGTTTTTTAGATAAAAAATTACATTACGGACCTGGCACAGAATGTATGTTTATAAATACACGTAAGAATGCTCATTTGTAAATAGAAACGAACACGCATTCATAGAAAAATACGCTTTTATTTGTATAAAACGGGGGAAAAAAACGTTAAATCGTTCTCATTCATATAAAACATATTTTTTGCCCGATGCGGGGCGACCCACTTTATTGCAGACAATAAAAGATTGTTTTTATTTTTAAAATAGGAATTGCTCTTTAATGTGTTTATAGTCGGAAACAGCTGATTATTATTATTTTAGAATATTCAATACATCCTAGTTTTTCTAGTTATTACAGTAAATATCAAGAATGTAATTATTTTTTTCTAGCAGGTATAAAATTAAAGTAATTAATGGTTTGATATTTATTATGAAGTATCTATTCCTCCTCTTTTTTTAAACACAAGTAATATGGTGGTCCTGAAAAGGACCGATTGTGAAAGTGAAGCAGGTGGATATTTAGTCCAGGGTCGGCGTAAGGCCAACTGAATTCTTTATTATTTTTTTTCTGCCATCTGCGCACGAATAAAGACTTGATATTTTGAGGGTACGTTTTTACACAATCTAGATTCCGATTTCTGCTACTCCGTCTTTTTATTTCTGGGACACCCTGTATATACGTACAACTTCCTATTTCCTTATTTTATTTTAGTAGATTGAATGTAGAAATCTAGTCGTACTTTCTTATTAATTAACTAACAAAAATGAGTGATAGTGATAGTAGCAATGAAGGTAGTAGCTCCGGCGTTATTAAAAAAAGGAAATACAACGAAACTTATAAAAAAATGAGGTGTGGCCACCACACGACTTTCTTATACGTATGAGCGTTTCAAACTATACAATTTTAAGAATTTTTTTATACAAAAATCATTCAAAATCCTATTCTAAGTACTTTCATTCTCTTAATAAATCGCTATAGAATGCATACTTTGCAAGATATTCGAAAAAAAGTGCTACTCGCTAAGAGTAAAAGTGCTACTTCCGGTCCGAATTTTGAAATTTCATGTATACCAAAAATATTGCAAATCCAACTCTAAATACTTTTGTACTCTTAATAAATATATATAGAATGCATAATTTACGACATATTTGCAAAAAATCGCTATTCGGTAAGAGTAAAAGTGGTACTTCCGGTCCGAATTTTGAATTTTTTTTTATACAAAAGATATTTAGAATTATCATTTAAACACTTTCATACTCGTAATGTACCTGCCTAGAAAGCATGACTTGCGAGATATTCGCAAAAAACTGATTTTCGATAAGAGTAAGAGACCTACTTCCGGTAGGAATTTCAAAAAACTTTTTTAAGAAAATTTGTCGCAAATTTAATTCTGAGTACATTTGAATTCTTTATAAATTTGTGTAAACTTAGTAATTGACGAAGTATTTGTAAAATTCGATTTTTTCACTGAAGTAAACTACTACTTCCGGTCTGCCGATTTTTCTCAAAATCTAATCAGTTCTCAAGAGGGAGATTATACACGTAAATACAAAATTTGGAATTGATATATAAAGCGGTTTGACCGCTATCGTGGTCACACACAGACACACAGACACAGACACACACACAGACACACAGACATTTTTTAAAAACCACTTTTTTGGTATCAGGGGACCTCAAAACGTGGACATCTGCAAAAATCTCGAGGTCGAAAATTTTCATCATCACAATACTTCCTTATACTACGTATAAGAAAGTAAAAGAGTGGGAAACGATAGATGTTTTTAAAGGCTGGTTTAAATTATGGTGTAGAATGTATAGGAAATCTCATATTATTATCATAACTAGGGATCGGTAGTCAAGGGTGCATTGCAGGACTAGACTTAAATGAATAGTGTAATATGAACAGCGACGTAACTTTCTGAGCGCTCCCACCCCGCAAAAAGGACAGACGCTGGCTCTTTTTTTGTCGTATGAGGAAAAAATGAGGTGTGGCCACCACACGACTTTCTTATACGTATGAAAGTGTTACTTCCGGTCCGAATTTTGAAATTTCATTTATACAAAAAATATTCCAAATCCAACTCTAAATACTTTTGTACTCTTCATAAATATATATAGAATGCATAATTTACGACATATTTGCAAAATATCGCTATTCGATAAGAGTAAAAGTGGTACTTCCGGTCTAAATTTTGAAATTTTTTTATACAAAAGATATTTAAGAGTATGTTCTAAATACGTTTATACTTGTAATGTACCTGCCTAGAAAGCATGACTTGCGAGATATTCGCAAAAAACTGATTTTCGATAAGAGTAAAAGACCTACTTCCGGTAGGAATTTCGAAAAACTTTATTAAAACAATTTTTCTCAAATTTAATTTTGAGTACATTTGAATTCTTTATAAATTTGTTTAAACTTAGTAATTGACGAAATATTTGCAAAATTCGATTTTTTCACTGAAGTAAACTACTACTTCCGGTCTGCCGATTTTGCTCAAAATCTAATCAGTTCTCAAGAGGGAGATTATATTCGTAAATACAAAATTTGGAATTGATATCTACAGCGGTTTGACCGCTATCGTGGTCACACACACACAGACACACACACAGAGAGAGACACACAGACACACAGACATTTTTTAAAAACCACTTTTTTGGTATCAGGGGACCTCAAAACGTGGACATCTGCAAAAATCTCGAGGTCGAAAATTTTCATCATCACAATACTTCCTTATACTACGTATAAGAAAGTAAAAGGGTTTTTAATAGAGGAAATACCTATAATAAATATAATAATCTTTTATTAGATAATCTAGATACCTAATAAAAAATTACAAAACAAAAAAAGAAGATAAATACATATCGTAAATGACTATGCTTAGGGACTCCCTGAATCAAAACTACAAGGATCATTTACATTATCGAGTTGTTTATTCTATTTCAATGTGGTAGCATTATATTTACTTTAAAATCATTTCAAAACTCTGAATCCTTACAATCCTTACAAGTGAGAAGAAACAAAGGGTAGTTTGTTGACGTCGCAAAAACATAGTAATTGTTAGGAAATTATCTATGTGTTTCTTTTATTTATATTTTTATATTAGATTGTGATACTTCAAAATTAAAGATTTTTGCAAGGTATTTACAATATTTATAAAATAATATGTTGATGTTATACTCGACTCGCTGAACAGATGCAGTGATCACGTTGGGTTCACGTGATCAGAACAAAGTCGCATGCACACAGGCACATAAAATCACCGTAGTATTTGACATAAGGAATTGTCCATATTCAAATATTTCAAATGTTTACTATCAAAACGTATTAAGATTGTATTGTCTCTATAAAATAGCATGTAGTAATCCTGAATATGAAGGAATAAACTATTTTACAAATGAAAAAACTGTGTCATTGTAATATTTTAAATAATTTTCTCAGTTGTTTAAAAGACATAAAAACATGAACACTCAAAGTGGGTATAACCTCTCACGGTATAACCATAAAATAAATTCATGTTAAATAAACAAAATATTTTTATAATTGATGAAAACTTTTATATTTTATAAGGACAAATATAATAATAGTATAATAGGAAATGTGCATAATTTTTTTTAAACATTATTTACATCATTTTCTGATAAAACGATCATTTTCATTTTCAATGTTTTCAAATATAACTGAAAAGTAAATTATATTTCTAAAATACAGAGGTGAGTATAACTTAATACATTTTATTCTTCTTGATAAGTGAAGAAGCCGAATTATTTATACTACTTTAATTTATTTAGTGCATCAAGAGAAAAAAATGTGAATTCGGCTATTGGGTATGTGCAACTTAAAAGAAAATAGACCAAATGTATTGTTAAATGCAAAATTTGCCCAGAGCATAAAGGACATACTAACCAATATAATGTTACTCTTAGTATGGATGACACTAATGAAATTGTTCAGATAGTACAATGCCATGATTGTGCAGCATCGGCATGTAATATAGTTGAGTTTTGTAATATATAGTTATAATATAAATATTGCAGGTGGATGTAAGCATGCTGTAGCCTTTTTGATGTGGATTCATAGAAGTGAAGAACCTGCCACCTCTGTGGAAAGCTACTGGAAAAAATCTTGTCTTTCCTAAATGGGAACATCATTGAGATATTTAAGGGCTAGTAAATTAGGTCCACCTAGACATCCCAAACTATCTTTAAATGTACCAGCTTAATTGGAAGAAAGTAAATTTTCAAATAATGAAATACACAACAAAATACAAAATACCAAATGTTCTATCTCTTCATCATGGAATGATTGCGTTTGTGACAAATGGAGGTTCTTCCATTTGCTTCATTATTTAAAACAAAACATCAGTGACACAGTCTGTGCAGAAATTAAGAAACAAACCAAACTGCAGTAAAAATGTGAACTTTGGCATGAAATAGGATATGGTCGTATATCAGCCTCAAAGGCATTTGATGTATTAGAAGACTTTTGGACAAATTGTATTTTTCCAAAAATTTACAACTGTGTAATATAATATATGTATGAATTTATATAAACTGCATTTTTATTTATATTATAATAGTATAGCTCTTACAGCTCAGAAGCAGGTGGGATATATTTCCTGCAAAACAGTCGAAGTGTAGTAGGTTTGTTACTTTATTGATACCACATGGCATATCTTACAAAAATGCAAATTTCAAGTGTTATATGCAATACAAATAATAAAAAACAAATTAATATATTTTCTTAAAACAGTTATTACTAATTAAAAAATGCATAACCAAAACTAAATATCAATCATATTATATTGTCTATTTTTTAATAAGAGGTCCCTGTAGATTTACGAAAGCTGCAGCAATAGTTACAGCACTATCTATCTGTCGAACTAATTTATTATTAACACAAGCATGTGGTCTTAATAATTTAAACTCCCTAATCCTTCGGATAGTATGTTCTATATGAATTCGTAAGCTAGCTATTCTAGATTTATCTGTCCATATCTTGCTTACAGTATGCCCAGCATTCACCCACGTTTCATCCAAATAATATATAGGCCTTCCTTCCAGACAAAATTGCATAATTTGATATAGGTTTCTTCTTCTCCACGCAATAATTTCTTCTTTTTCTTTCAAGATGCTATTGCGATTTCTCTTTTGATAACCATAAATATAATAGCTCTATTAATAATAGCAAAGCGCAGATTACGGAACTTAGATAGTATACCAAAAATGTAGTTCTTTTAATATTATCCTGAATGTCGTTATTTTAAAATTGAGCAAATCTTCTGTTTCATTCACAGCTGTCAGAATTTTTTGCACACTTGGTGGTTCGTTTTTAAAGTAGAATGAATGAGCAATTCTTCGAATTCTGTTTTTCATATCTTCAGCAACACTATCCAAAATACCCTTTTCCTCTGATACTTTTTTGGTTGATTAAATTGTGGTTTTTCTTCTGCTGAGAAGTGTTTTGCGGGCCTCTTTCTTGGAGGTGAATATTCCATTCTACTATGTATAACTTTGCTAGAAACAAAGAAATTGAAGTAATATTTGAATTACTGTCGAATTCTAACCTCGAAGATATAACTTATAATTTGTATCATTCCGGATTACTAATTACTTACGTATTTAAAAATACTGATGAAAATATCCACAAGAAGACAATAAATGCAGCAAAAACAGATTTAACGGAAACAGTAATAAAGTAAAATATGTAAAATAAAAGTAAATAAACGCGATCCGTGATATATGTTACATTTTAGCCTAATGTAAACCATGCTTGCCGGCGACATTTTTTATGCATAGGATGCCTTGAACACGTTGCGATCACGTTGTGATCACGCACTTTTATTACTGCATCTGTTCGGCGATTCAAGTATAGTGTGTAAATAGTTTCATCAATTGACTATTTTATTATACAAGCAGTGGAATAACTTTATGAGCAGGGCCCCTTGACCTTCTGCCCCATCCCCGCGTGCGGCGGCGTCAGCGTGGGTGTACGTTACGTCCATGAATTTGAAATTGGGCACAGTGATATCATTATTGTAGTGCCCATTTTCGAATTACATTATTCATTTGGAATGAATTATAGATAAGTAAAAAAGGGCTTGTATTTAAGGAGCAAAAGAAGATGTAACACTACAATTATGGCGCCCAACTAGATAGCATTTTAGAACCTCTAGTTAAATTATGTTCTAGAATGTTGGGAAAATCTCATTCTACACTGTTTGTTTTTCCTTTCATGTCCGCAGCATTATCATAACTAGGGATCGGTGGTTAGGGGTACATTGCAGGACTGGACTTAAATGAATAATGTAATTTGAAATTGGGCACAGTGATATAATCACTATTATAGTGCCCAATTTCGAATTACATTATTTGTTTAAATCCAGTCCTGCAAATCACCCCCAAATTACAACTTTGACCGCAAATTTCTAATATGCAAGTCAAATTATTTAATTTTATCAATTAAGTAGCTCGTTAAACCGTGACAGCTTGAATGATAATAAGTCCAATTAATAACATTCGACAAAGCCTCCAGATATTCCTCTGAAGTCGTGTGACAGATATTCCTCAACGTCGTAAAAAACATTAGTCAATAAAAAACGCCTAATTGTTTTACTAAACTTGTTCACACTTAACTCCTTAACAAAGTCTGGTATTTTATTGTAAAGCTTCACACCCCAATAACTGAACGATTGCTGCGTCTGCTTCAATCGGTGGCGCGCTGTCACTAATTCATCCTTACTTCTAGTATGGTAGCTGTGATTATCGGAATTTCTCATAAACTGGGTTTTATTTGTATGTATATACTTTACACAAGCCATTATATATACGTTAATGATAGTCATAACCCCCTCCTCAGCAAAAACACCCCTGCAGCTGTCACACGGCCGCAACCCGCGCAGAGCCCGCATAGCACGCTTCTGCAGCAAAAGGACACGCCCCAGCCCCGACGGTGTACCCCATATCACTATCGCATACGATGCTATGCTGTGGAAGTTCGAGTAGTAGGCCAATTTCGTAGCTTCATGAGTTACCAGTTGTTTGATCCTCCTTATTGCATATACAGCAGTACTCAACCTCAAGAGAAGAGTTGTTACATGTTCAGACCACGTAAGTCTGCCATCCATTATGACCCCCAGAAGATTAAGCGTTTCACCCTGCGTGGCTGATGAAAAAGTAAGTGTTTGCGTTTTTTCCCCGTTTAGTTTTAGCTTATTTGCATCACACCAGGTTTTTATTTGAAGTATTATGCGGTCCCGCTCATGCACCATATCACTACCCCCTTTCCTCAATACGAAGGAGGTATCATCCGCATACAAGCATACTTTGGCATCAACATTTTCCGGAATATCATTTATATATATTATAAACAGTATTGGGCCAAGAATAGATCCCTGGGGAACTCCACTGTTGACTGATTCTCTCCTCGATATCTCATGGTTCCATTCTACTGCCTGCTGTCTATCTTCAAGATAAGACCTAAGCAGTTTGAGTGCGATACCTCGCACCCCATAGTATGCCAATTTCTGCAGCAGCAGTCGATGCGACACGGAGTCAAATGCCTTGCTAAGATCACAGGCCACTATTTCCGGGGTTTCATAATTATCTCTAGCATCCATTATATCACTCAAAGTTCCTAGCATCGCTGTTATTGTGGACCTTCCAGATCTGTAGCCATGCTGTAATGGAGTAAAAATATTCTGTTTTTCGAGAAATGAAACCAATCTCGTGCGTATTACCATTTCCATAACCTTTGATATAGCTGGGAGAACAGATATGGGCCTATAATTTTTTTCATTATCCCTTTCTCCTTTTTTATATACAGGTGTAATTTTAGCAAGCTTCAATTGCTTTGGAAAGATTCCTTCTTTCAAGCAGCAGTTTATTATATATGTTAGTGGTTCTGCAATTTCCCTTGTTATTTCCTTTAACAAGGATACACTCATACCATATACATATATCTTTCGATTTTCTATTTTTAAAAGTTTTGATAATGTTGATCACTTCCTCAACATTAACATGTCCAATATAACACGAATCAACTGGCGATTTGTTAGTATTCTTGAGCATTTCATTCGAATCTTCCCGACTATCATCAATATGATTTCGTATACTATTTCCAACTCGAAGAAAGTAATTTGAAAAATCATCTGTAGTCAATTTTGTTTGATTTTGCGGTAAAAATCTTCCATTTTTTCCTGTCTCCTTGTTAATTATACTCCATATGGTTTGCTGTCTATTCTCCGCACTTCTAATTTGCTCTTCATACCTTCTTCTCTTTACACTCTTCACTTCCTCATTATACCTTTTTTTTTCATTTTTGTACATCTGCAGCACATTTACATCTTTCGTCACCCTGAATATTGTATATAAAGCATCTAGACCGTTCTCTATGTTTTCACACTCTCGCCGCCTTCTATTGGTTTTTAAATTCCGTTCCCCAGCCCTATATATTTCTGGGAAACATATCTCAAAGGAGACTTCGAAAACATTGTGAAATCTTGCATATTTTTCTTGTGCATCACCACTGTTTAAGATTTGATTCCATTCCACCTCAGACAACATGTTTCTGAATAGCTGTATCTGTTCCTCATTTATCATTCTTACTTTATGAATCTTATTTTTCTTGTCAAGCAAGTCCATCGAAACTTCAATTGTCACAATCTGTGCAAGATGATCCGAAAGATGAGTTTCAATCACTTTTGTTATAATACCAAATTCATAATCCGTAAATATGTTGTCTATGCACGTTTCCGATGTGCTTATCCTAGTCGCCTCATTTATTAATTTTGTTAAGCCAAACATATTGCTTATATTTATGAAATCGAGTTTCTCTCGTGTATTTGCATTAAAGTCAATATTGAAATCCCCCGCAAGTACTATCTTCTGGTACTGATATCTCTCAGTTATTTCTGCCAAGACATTTATAATATTTTCATTAAAAATTGCTATATCACCCATAGGCGGCCTGTAGATCGTTACCACAACAGTATTTATGTCACTAATCATTGCAGCACACAACTCAATATGACCTTTAACTATATATGTTTCCACTCCATTCAATGCAACAGCATCATAACTCCACTCCATTCAATGCAACAGCATCATAACAGCTTTTAGTCAGTATAAGAGTTCCTCCTCCTTTCTGTTCTGCTCTAAAACTATATCCACAAACTTTGTAGTCGTCTATTTTTAAAATTGATATTAGCTCCAAAGAAAGCCAATATTCTTGATTCTATAATATTAATAAATCCAAGAAAACTTTGGTGCACCTCTACTTTTTTATTTTCAGTTGATACATATCTTATAATTACGTTCATTTTGGTAATATCTGGTGGGCAGTTCAATGTAACAGATTCTGTGTCTTTTGGAATAGGCCATAACATGCGTTCTTACTTTCTTATACGTAGTATAAGGAAGTATTGTGATGATGAAAATTTTCGACCTCGAGATTTTTGCAGATGTCCACGTTTTGAGGTCCCCTGATACCAAAAAATTGGTTTTTAAAAAATCTCTCTCTCTCTCTCTCTCTCTCTCTCTCTCTCTCTCTCTCTCTCTCTCTCTCTCTCTCTCTCTCGCTCTCTCTCTCTCTCTCTCTCTCTCTCTCTCTCTCTGTGTGTGTGTGTGTCTGTGTGTGTCTGTCTGTCTGTCTGTCTGTGTGTGTGTGACCACGATAGCGGTCAAACCGCTGTAGATATCATCAATTCCAAATTTTGTATTTACGTGTATAATCTGCCTCTTGAGAACTGGTTAGATTTTGAGCAAAATCGGCAGACCGGAAGTAGTAGTTTACTTCAGTGAAGAAATCGAAATTTGCAAATATTTCGTCAATTACTAAGTTTAAACAAATTTATAAAGAATTCATATGTACTTAGAATTAAGTTTGAAACAAATTGTCTTAAAGAAGTTTTTCGAAATTCCTACCGAAAGTAGGTCTTTTACTCTTATCGAAAATCAGTTTTTTGCGAATATCTCGCAAGTCATGCTTTTAAGGCAAGTACGTTACGAGTATAAAAGTATTTAAAACATAATTCTCAATATCTTTTATATAAAAAATTCAGACCGGAAGTACCACTTTTACTCCTATCGAATAGCGATTTTTTGCAAATATGTCGTAAGTTATGCATTCTATATATATTTATCAAGAGTACAAAAGTATTTAGAGTTGGATATGGAATATTTTTTGTATAAATGTAATTCCAAAATTCGGACCGGAAGTAACACTTTCATACGTATAAGAAAGTCGTGTGGTGGCCACACCTCATTTTTTAAATATTATTCGCTAATGAAACAATAAATTAATTCTGTGTATCTTTGCTCAAATAATGTACACGTTTGTTTTGTAATGCTCTTTGTATGTGAGGTGCTATTGTGGCATGAAATTTTGCAAATGGTTGCAACAGAGACAAACAAATACCACACAAACAAATTATGGGATTTTCCTATTAACGAAAGGCACTGCTTTGCTATGTATTTTATTATTTCAATAACACACTATAAACAGCTTGCCAGTGTTGTTTTTCAAATTCAAATAATTGTTCATGTTGTTTATTTATTGTGCATTTTTATTTTTAGAGCTGTTGTAAATCAATCGATGTTTTAAAGTTATTTAAATGCGTTCGAGAAATTTCATGAACACGTGATTTCAGGAACCTTTCATGACTGTCATATAAATGTCATCTGTTTACGTCAAATATAAAAAGAGTAACAATAATATTTATTTGTAAGTATATGTTAATGCATATTAACATTTTAATTTGAAGAACATTAATTACATTGTAAAAAGGTATTTGGTCGTGGTACCATTCCTTGGAATTACCTCGTTCAGCCTACCATGGTGATTAAAAGATTTTGGGTTAAATTTTCTTTTTCTGCTAACTGTGCCTATGTATTGTCCACAACTTCCCACAAATCTTCTGCCGTTGAGGTCTAACAGTCAATGTCGATATTTTTTTTGCCATTAAGCCCCATAAATTTTCCATGGGGTTAAAATCAGGACTTTTAATCGAAGCTAAGCTATTATGTGACTGCATCAGCAATTTTCCTGCTGATATATGAAATTATTTATTGGATAAGGTAACATATATTCAAGTATGTGCTGATTGTTAAATCTTTCTTCGTTACGCCAGCAATTTCCAAGACACACACATAACATAACCATGCCCAAACCTTTTCTGAAAATCGTCCGCTTTTTTGTGTTGTACTTACGAGATATTCCGGGTTAAACCTTGTTACCCGTAGTCTATAATTAGGGAGCGGACACAAAAGGTTGATGGACTCATCGCCCATGGGCACACTATTGAAATGTTGTATTTTTAAAGAGGTTTTAGTTAATTCTCTTTTGTAAGATTTGTTCTCTTTGAATGAAGTACATCCTTGTAGATGGAAACCGTTCTTTCTACATCGCAACTGGTTATAGGTGCGTACTGGAAATATTCTTTTATTTCAGCGTATTTAGCAGTTAGATTTTGTGTCATTGTCCACATACGCAATTGCCACAATGTTATTAATTCTGGATTTATATTAAAAACTGCCTGTAACTTTTGCCGAAGGCCACATCCGAAGTCACTCGGAATACCTTTGAAATTATCAATAGCCATGAAAGTGAGATTGGCAAGTTTCTTTAATGGGATATTAGCCGCCATTAAAGCTTCACAGAGTTCTTCGTTCAAATTTTCAGCTTTCAACGGGTCCAATTTCTGTGACATTGTACGTGCACTTTTTAGGCATTCTGTAACGATATTTTACAGACTATGCAATAAATTTCGGAATCACTGACAATGGAGGACATACAATCATGATCCTTAATCCAACTTGCCATTGTTTTATGATGCCATTCTCGACGTTCTTCCATATCATAGTAACATAAACAATGTTCTAGATCTAAATGAATGATAACTAAAAATGTATGCCTATGTTATTGAAACTTAACAAAATCCGATGCACACTTACGTCGAGATAATTTGGAGAAATAGATTCAATGAAAGGCATTATTACAAAAATTACGAAGTACGTAATTAACAGTCAAAACGATGAAAAAACGAAACTAACGCAAGTCTGACTAGGTATATACATATATAACTTTATTTATTATGGGAAATATAAGGTAAATATAATAAATTTTAAACCCCCCCCCCACGCTACTACCTACGCCGATGAAGAAACGAATTTTATGAGGAAAGACGACTTTTTTTGATAGCAATCTCAGAAGTAAACAGATGTTGCAGTTCACCATATGAATAGTGCTATTCAGTAACTGCGCCTTGTTTACATTATTTCTTTGAATAACTGATTGATTGGAGAGTTACTTGTTGAAACTTCATTTTAATAATTAATAAGTAAAAAACACAAATTTTAGTTTCAAAAATATTTAATGTAGACACTACATATGTTTCACCACACTGTGGCTTCATCAGGTGATGAAAATATACAAATTCAATTTCTGTTACAATGTCACTTATAAATACAGAAAATAGATGACACAATTATTGTTGTTAGGTAGGGGTATTCTATTACAGTTTTAAATTTAGTAGGGGGGAGCTATTTAGGTCCAACTGATCGTTTAATATTATACCTATTTTACTAAATTTATTTATTTCTGGACTTTCCAGTAAGTTAAGTTTTTTACTTTTTTCTTGAATATGTAAAATTTCAAATTGTTTGTTAAATTTATGATTCAATTCCAGGCAGTGGTTAGCAAAAGTCGAATCTGTTTTCTTATCGTTATAGCTTCTTTCATGTTCTTTTATCCTGGCTTCAAAAGTCCTCCCTGTCTGTCCGATGTAAACTTTATCACAATCTTCACATGTTAACTTATAAACTCCTGAGTTCGATTTTTTGTTTGTTTTATCTTTCTTATTGTTAAGAGTTCTTTGTATTGAGTTATTCGTTCTGAAAGAGATTGATTCATTGTTCGCTTTCTTAATAATAGTCCCTACTTTATTTGAAATGTTTCCCAAGTATGTGATAAGATTGTAATTAGAAGGTATGGTTTTTGTTTTGGGGTAAATTAAGGAGAGTGTTTTTGACTCTAGTTGTTTTGTTAAAATGCCTTTTATCGTGTCCATCGAATACCCATTATTGACCGCTATCGTAAATATTCTATTCTTTTCTAATTCGAAGTTTTCTTGACTCATGGGAATGTTAATTAATTTGTGGATCATGGACTGATAAGCTGATAATTTGTGAGTCATAGGATGAAAAGATCTTACGTGTATTGTAGTATCTGTCTGTGTCGGTTTGTGATAAATTGAAAATTCGTGTTTGTTATTATTGTGTGATACAGTTATGTCCAGGAAATTTATGCTTTTATTTAGTTCTATTTCCATAGTAAATAAGTAAATAAAAGCATAAATTTCCTGGACATAACTGTATCACACAATAATAACAAACACGAATTTTCAATTTATCACAAACCGACACAGACAGATACTACAATACACGTAAGATCTTCTCATCCTATGACTCACAAATTATCAGCTTATCAGTCCATGATCCACAAATTAATTAACATTCCCATGAGTCAAGAAAACTTCGAATTAGAAAAGAATAGAATATTTACGATAGCGGTCAATAATGGGTATTCGATGGACACGATAAAAGGCATTTTAACAAAACAACTAGAGTCAAAAACACTCTCCTTAATTTACCCCAAAACAAAAACCATACCTTCTAATTACAATCTTATCACATACTTGGGAAACATTTCAAATAAAGTAGGGACTATTATTAAGAAAGCGAACAATGAATCAATCTCTTTCAGAACGAATAACTCAATACAAAGAACTCTTAACAATAAGAAAGATAAAACAAACAAAAAATCGAACTCAGGAGTTTATAAGTTAACATGTGAAGATTGTGATAAAGTTTACATCGGACAGGCAGGGAGGACTTTTGAAGCCAGGATAAAAGAACATGAAAGAAGCTATAACGATAAGAAAACAGATTCGACTTTTGCTAACCACTGCCTGGAATTGAATCATAAATTTAACAAACAATTTGAAATTTTACATATTCAAGAAAAAAGTAAAAAACTTAACTTACTGGAAAGTCTAGAAATAAATAAATTTAGTAAAATAGGTATAATATTAAACGATCAGTTGGACCTAAATAGCTCCCCCCTACTAAATTTAAAACTGTAATAGAATACCCCTACCTAACAACAATAATTGTGTCATCTATTTTCTGTATTTATAAGTGACATTGTAACAGAAATTGAATTTGTATATTTTCATCACCTGATGAAGCCACAGTGTGGTGAAACATATGTAGTGTCTACATTAAATATTTTTGAAACTAAAATTTGTGTTTTTTACTTATTAATTATTATTTCTTTGCTCAGTCGTAATTTACACCCGGCACGTCCGCTGTCTATCTATAATATAAACACGAACACATCCATCATTCGTGTTTTGAAAAACCTTTTTCGTCGCGTCGGTAAAAATAACTTTTTTGTACCAGTAGTAAAAAATCATGGCTTTTTTACACATAATAAAGCGCCACGAAATGTCATTCCTCGACCTGGAAGTAATAACAGGTAAATAATGGGCATATTATTCACCTAGGTAAATAATGAAAACAAATAAAACGAATGCCGCAACCATGCAATCGCAGTAGTATGTATGTAAAGTTGTCAACCGTCAAAATTCATAGTAGTTTATTTTTATTTAGATCGGTATATCACAAATCATACCTAAAATCTAAAACTTATAAATGCTCGACCTCTAAGATAAAATAATTAACTGTATTTTATGTCAACAATAGCAAAATATGTATGATAGTATAATTGGAAACAATATCCAAACACGTAACTATTACAGATGTAAAGAATTATTTAATTTATTTATAAAAATGGATAGTGCAATTATGGCATGTAAAATTTATTGATGGTTCAATTCTATTTGAAAAACCAGGATTGTGCAGATCTGTAGGCACATTAATGACAGTATTATTAATTGAGTTAATTCCATAAGTATTTACGATATCTTCAGCCGAAATAGATTGTACTGCTGATGTTGATGGAATTTAATTCATATTGAAAATTCCTGTATTTATTGCAGGTGTGGTTGCGTAAGTAGATATAGGTAGACCTTGTAACATACATGCTATATTTTTTTATTTACTAGGGTATCTTCGATATAACCTTCAGCAACAAAGTGGCTCCATTATTACAAAAGTTTTGAGACGAACCATATTTGCTATTGTGGATGTCAATAATAATTACGAGTAAATCATCTTTCATGATGACATCAGAAATTAATAAATTACACAGCTCATCTCTTCGGCATGCACCAGCAACACCAATTACAAGAGCAGTCTACAGGGTTATAAATTATCAATAATTTCAAAGTGTTAAACATACTACCTTAGTTGCAATGTAACATGTGTCGGGAGCCTCAGTAAGGAATTTTATAATTTCCTCGAGTAAATACTAGTGATTTTTACTTTCTTATACGTAGTATAAGGAAGTATTGTGATGATGAAAATTTTCGACCTCGAGATTTTTGCAGATGTCCACGTTTTGAGGTCCCCTGATACCAAAAAAGTGGTTTTTAAAAAATGTCTGTGTCTGTGTGTGTGTGTCTGTGTGTCTGTCTGTCTGTGTGTGACCACGATAGCCGTCAAACCGCTGTAGATATCAAATCCAAATTTTGTATGTACGAATATAATCACCCTCTTGAGAACTGATTAGATTTTGAGCAAAATCGGCAGACCGGAAGTAGTAGTTTACTTCAGTGAAAAAATCGAATTTTGCAAATATTTCGTCAATTACTAAGTTTAAACAAATTCATAAAGAATTCAAATGTACTCAAAATTAAATTTGAGAAAAATTGTTTTAATAAAGTTTTTCGAAATTCCTACTGGAAGTAGGTCTTTTACTCTTATCGAAAATCAGTTTTTTGCGAATATCTCGCAAGTCATGCTTTCTAGGCAGGTACATTACGAGTATAAAAGTACTTAGAATATACTTTTAAATATCTTTTGTATAAAAAAAATTTCAAAATTCTGACCGGAAGTACCACTTTTACTCTTATCGAATAGCGATTTTTTGCAAATATGTCGTAAATTATGCATTATATATATATTTATGAAGAGTACAAAAGTATTTAGAGTTGTATTTGGAATATTTTTTGTATAAATGAAATTTCAAAATTCGGACCGGAAGTAACACTTTCATACGTATAAGAAAGTCGTGTGGTGGCCACACCTCATTTTTTGGGCTTATAATTATCATTTCTCTTTTTAAAAAGGCAACTAATTTAAAACATTTTGATATGTTAATATCCTCTTTTAGGCCAAGTGTAGCTTTCAACATTGAATAATGCGCCTATAAAGTCGAGGCTTTTTTATTTTTTGAATATTCTTGAAAATAAGCCAGAAGTACGTTTTCAGAAGTTACTACTGTATTTTTGGAATTACACCATTTTTTAAATTCTGTATTTGTTTTATGTATAAGTGTTTAGATTTAAGCAAGTTCTCAACTGCCTGTTCTGGAGTCTCGTACATTTCAGGTGGTGTTCATCTAAACTCTTCAGATATTTTAAATGGAATGAAAAATAATCTAATAAATACTTGACATTTAGTTTCAGCATTTACTGAGTAGTTTACTTAGTAGTCTGAAAAGTTTCCGACCTCAACATGAAGATGGCAGCATTCGTTGACAAAAGTAGTGGAGCGTGTTTATGCATGTTTTGACATGTATTCACCAAAACTTCAGCCACCTCGGACGCTCAGTTATTGTTTAATAATCGTTTGAGTAAGTTGCTGTGAGTGTTTTTGTGAAAATGGAAAAACTTTAGTATCGAGCTGTGATTAAATATTATTTTTGAAAGGCAATACGCCTACACAAATCAAGGAAGAGTTGGACGCTGTGTACGGGGACTCTGCACCATCATTTACCACCGTGAAATTTTGGGCAGCTGAATTTAAACGTGACCGTACCAGCTTGACTAACGATGAACGTTCGGGACGTCCCAAAACTGCAACCACTGACGAGAACATTGCTAAAGTTCACCAAATGGTGCTCGACAACCGCCGAATTAAAGTTAGAGACATAGAAGAAGCCATGAAAATATCCAAAGAACGTGTTTGTCACATATTAAATAAAGATTTAGACATGAGAAAGCTGTCTGCGTGTTGGGTGCCGCGGTTGCTCACGTTGGATCAGAAACGTGTTCGCATGAACATTTCGATCGCTCTTTTGGCGCAATTTAGGCGCAATAAATCAGAGTTTTGGAGCCGGCTAATTACTGTTGATGAAACTTGGATACATCACTACACCACCGAATCAAAAATACAGTCAAAACAGTGGACTGCCAAGGGGGAATCGGCGCCAAAAAAGGCAAATACTTTTCCTTCGGCTGGGAAAGTGATGGCGACTGTTTTCTGGGACAGTCATGGAGTTATTTTTATTGATTATCTGCAAAAAGGGAAAACCATTACAGGAGAATACTACGCATCATTACTTGACAAACTGAAGGCAGAAATTGCGAAAAAACGGCCACATTTGCAGAAAAAAAATCTTGTTCCACCAAGACAACGCGCCGTCTCACACCTCAACGGTTGCCATGGCAAAAATCCACGAATTACGGTTTGAATTGCTTGATTGCCCACCTTACTCACCAGATTTAGCTCCCAGCGACTTCTTTTTGTTCCCCAAATTGAAAGTTGCACTCGGAGGACAGAGATTTTCATCAAATGAGGAGGCCATCACCTTTGTAAACAACTATTTTGCAGAGAAAGACGGCAAGTACTATTTGGACGGGCTAGAGAGATGGGAACATCTTGTCAATCTTGGTATGTAATATACTATTTCCCATAACTGCATATTTCGGTGATAATAATTTAGAGCAAACAATAGACGGGATTGCTGGTTTTTCTCCGATAAAAACATCTTCTTAGCTGAAGCAAAATGAAGTAATTGAGAATTTTTAATTCTTCGACATGCCGACACGTGAGAGTTTGTCTCTACGATCCAATCTTTCGCAAGACGAATATCTTTGATGTCGATCATTTGAAATTTTTGGACGACCAGAACCAGCCCTTCTTGCCAAGGTACCCGTTTGTTCCCAGTGTGTCTTAATTTTAAAAACTGTATACTCATTAAGCCCAAATTCTTGAGATACTGCTCCACTTGACCAGCCATCCTCTAATTTAGTAGTAATACGAGCTCTTACCACTTATGACGTTGCCCAGGCATTATTTATGTAAACAATAATTAATATCTTAAAGAAATTAGTTGGACAGTGACAAATCTATTCCTTAAATTTTCTAAAATTGCCATAGAAACAATAGTCGTACAGATCAATTCAAAATGTAAAATATTAGCTGTACGTTTTTTTCCTGAAGTCAACTGTACATGTGAAGTTTTTGATTGGGTTTGCCAGTAACCTATCGTAATACGACGGCTTAAGTGGATTAAGTTAGTATATTCGATTGACCTTGAAACAGAAGCGAATAATTTACAGTAAAAACAATATACACTATTAGATTGCGAATAAACTAATCAATTTCCATGTTCCGTTTCTGAATTTGGAATTTGACGATGATAATAATATGTATTGCTTAATATTCTACTTTTATCATCTAGTACATGAGTTATATCTGTTTTTCTTAACCGGTCCAATTTTTATTAAGAATGTTCTGATTTTATCGTGTATTTCAGGCCAAGTTGACAGACTATCATATATATCTATATTAGTATATTACTACCCTTTTAAGTAACCTTGATAGTCAACTTGGCCTTGATGCTTTACACGAAGTAGTAGGTTGTTGTCATTGACAACTTATTCTGATGTAAGAGGACTCAGCTTCTTGAACGCCAATTCTTCTTGATTTGCTGAAATGTCTACATTTGCGTACGCAACTTGGGATAATTGTTGTAAATTTTGTTCTTCAGTTTTTCACACACTGTTTTTAAGAATTTCTTTATGTTATACTTCTGCTTCTTGGGTTCTTGTTCTCTACGTGCTTTACGATTGCGATTTTGAGATCCGGATATTTTTTTTGAAAACTACTGAATTATTGTGTTATGTAAATTTAAATCGAAAATAACTAAGATTATAAAAATTGTGTGATTTAAAACATTTATTAAATATGTTTAAGATGTGGTCTTGCGAAACACTAAATACCTCAGAAAAAGCTGTCAGTATTTTTCATTAATATCCTTGGACAATCCACACCTCACCCTAGACCTAGAGGAAAGAATAGGAAAGAGATCCGCCGAAGATGCAAACTTGTTCAAAATTCCCAAACGATCAAAACAATACTTCGAAATAATTCTCATACAACGCACGTGCATAAACTGGAGCCGCCAAAGGGATTAAGCTAAACTATAAAACTATAACACTCCTTGTAATATTACTGAAGAAACGTGGGGAAACATCAGTGGAATACAGTGGCGGCTCGGGGTGGTTCACATAGGGAGTGCATAATTTCAAAATTAAAAAGTAAAATACAAGAACGCTTACCCAATCTTTATAAGTTTCACCGACATACTGTTCCAGACAGGTACTGTTCATTGTACAGTTTGTTTTGAGGGAATAGTAAATATAACACTCCAGTTTGATTACATCTGACGATAAACGAAGTCCATTTTGCGTGTCTTTGACTTGCAGAACAGTTCTATCACTTTTTCATTAAAATTTGGGAAATCATTTATAAATTCTTTTTGACAAGATAACATAGTAAGGGCAATTTAATCTGTCTTCTTTCATTGTATTTCTCAGGAAAGTTTTTATTCTCTTCAGCCGTGAAAACTGGCGTTCCGCTTCAGACGTTGTCATTGGGATTGTAACGACAATTTTTAAAAGCTTAACAACTTCATTAAAGGTGTCGCTTAATCCATCCAGCAGAAGGCCTAGCAGACCTACAGCACTGACTTCTATATTTTGCCTAAATTCTTCTCTAGAATATAGAACACTTAATTCAGTTCGTAGTCTGCTTTCATTGAGGCATGGATAAAATTTTACTGCTTCTTTAAGGCAATCTTCCGGAAATTTTTTTTGAAAAGAGGAGAACTGTTTAAAAGAAATTAAGTTTGCTAATATTAAGTGCCCTGTATACCGAAATCTAGTTTTTATTTCAAGCAAAATAATATCGCACACTTCAATAGTTTCCCTCCGTCTTTGGCTACCATCAGTAACTCTTCGACGCGTTGATGGTCGAGGAGTCAGTTCTGAGTTATTTTGTTTAACCAACTGATTATCTGTGTCAGCGATTTCGGTTCGAATTTTTCCAATAGCGCGTTCAAAATTATCTAAACTATTCTTGATTTTTAATGCATCTGTATTGACATTTTGTAATTGATTAAACAATATGTCCACATGTGGCATAATTTTATGAAAGAAAGTTAACCAATAGATAAAATTTTCCTCCTCTAAAATTCGCAAATTGGCACCAGCTTGATGAATGGTAGTTTGTAAACTAGCTTCTCCCTCGATTTGTTCTAGAGCTTCAATTATTTCATCTCGGTGCTCATATATTGTATTCACTGTCCTAGAATTGAAGTTCCATCTTATTTTTGAAGAACGAGGTAAGCTTTTTGTCTGAAGGAATTCTTCCAATCTTGCAGCTCGTTGTGGTGAAGTGGAGAAAAAAGTACATAATCCCGTCAGATTGGCAAAAAAAATTCTGCAATTACTACTGCTCGATGTAGCATGTGACATAATAAGATTTGTCTGATGTGCGTAACAATGTACAAAATTGGCCCTTTGATACTGGTCTTGGACATGTTTTTGCACGCCGTTAATAGCACCACTCATGACTGCTGCCCCATCATAGCTCTGTGTAATCAGTTTTTCTGGGTCATCAACAAGCAAACTAATTTCGTTAAGGATGGAAGCAGATAAAGAATTAGCATCATGTCCACTAGGCAGAAGAAATTTCCAAAATCTTTCGACCGGTCTCGCGTTCACAATATATCTTAAAACAACCACCAACTGAAACTGATTGGACACATCTGTGGTTTCATCAGCTATCACAGATATGAAGTCGGTTGCTTTAATTTCACTGGAAACTTGTTCATGATACACGTTCAACATTGCATCAAGCAGCTCATTCTGTATCGTTTTTGATAATCCCTTAAACACCGGTGCTGCTTCGATGTGATCTCTGAGCGATTTATCCAATTCTGCCGTAAAATTTAACAATTCCCGAAAAATGCCCATGGTATTCGACGGTTGCCGTTGATCATGACCCCGAAGTGCCAGTTCACACGTGCCACAAAATCTAATGCAATTTATTATTAAATTTAACACATACCTATTTTTTGTTACCTGTTCATTGTGTTGTTGAACTGCTTTTCTATATGATGAATCTAAAACATTCTAAATGTTATTTTTTCCTAACATTCTTAGACTAAATATATTTTTCAAATGCCCCTCGGAATTTTCATGTTTCGTAATTTTAGCACTAAGATGAATTAAGTCTTTTATTCCGTTCTTTGACCAAGACGGTTCACCACCAAACAAAAGATACGGAAAACAAAACAAAGTATTTTTAATTTCACACCCACAAATCCAGTCATTTTTCTGATAAATATTCATTTTGAATTTTCTTATAACGTCTTTTCCTTTAACAGATTGTTTATTTTCTAAACATAATTGAGGCATCGGCCGTTTAAGATTTGTTATTGCGATTTTTTCATCATACGTTAACCGCGAAAACGTGTTATTCTGTAACGCAGAGACGAAATTCATCTTACAACAGCGGTGAGCAGACTGGGGATCTTGCTCACACGCTATGTATTATACGATATGGAAGTAGAACAAAATACAGTTCACCCCACCTTCAATGTAATGTTAATGGCTTACGGAGCAACGGTTGGGCTTTGCTCATGGGTATGTTTCTCTCGGTGGAAGGGGTAAACATTCGAATAGTTTCTCGTCTTTACATCCGTGCGCTGTTAGTCGTCATAATATCTGTGACGACGATCGGTGCATGTAGGTTGTTACGCGAGCCGCACACGCCACGTTCCTGTTCAATAACTATGAATACGTAATAAATAAATACTTTCACAGTTAGTCGCCGCTTGGTTTGTTTTGTTTCAAAATTCCAGGGGGTGCCATTGCTCACTTGCTCTCATTAAAGAGCCGCCACTGGTGGAATATGTATTTGACATTTGATAAATATTTTGATAATAGTAAAATTTTGGTATTAAGTAAAAACATACCTTTTACAAATTCAGGTAAGACTTTGGAATAATTCCCCCACAACATTGAACACCACTTCGACTTTAGAATAGTAGTCCCAACTTCATAAATGTCATCAATTTGTCAACAATACATTTTTTCGTAAAAATGTCACGTTAATATTGTTGATAAGACAAGAATAATTGCTTACGCAACATGGCTAAATGAACTATTGGCTCGTATTATTCAAGGAAGAAATATTAATTAATAGTGATTTTCAAACGCTGATTATTACTATTCGGTGATTAACAACTGTTGTTAATAGGAATGTTTTTAATTAGTGTTTCAAGTACCAGAAACTTAATTGGAGACTGTGACTTAATATTAATCAAAATACACTACAAAAACACCTTTACTACACTAACGCACGGAAAGCTAGATACGTATTTCGACAACTATGTTGTCATCATCAGTAGCACTGATTAATAAAAACCACGTTGTCTGTACATCGTAGTGTTTACAGAAATAGCCCTGTGATCTTTCTGTATACGTCACTAAGTGATTTACGCGTTTCAAATCGGGCAGATCACCGATCGAGACAGATTCATTATCGGGACGACTCTCGACGTCAATAAACGATGAAAAAATTGTTGCTGTTCGATCTGTGATTCGTGGAAATCGTCGTTTAACTGTGCGGGAAGTTGCATTGGGTCGTGCCACGAAATTTTGATAGAAACACTAGGTATGCATAGCGTGTCAGCAAAACTGGTGCCATAGTTGCTCACAAGCGAGCAAAAAGAAAATCGCGTGTTCAGCGTGCTAACAGCCACGAAAACTTATAAAAACCATCATCACAGGTGACGAAACTTGAGTTTATGGATATGACATTGAAACGAAGGCACAATCGTCACAATGGGTGGATCAACGTTATCCACGACTACGTCAAGAATTCGTGCCATAAAGTCAGACAGTCATCAGGGAGTTCTACGTGGAAAAACAACAGCTGGATGTTGCACCACGACAATGCGCCAAGGCACTTGTTGCTCGTTGGGAAATTTTTTGGCGATAAAGGAATAGCCGTCTCTCCAGATATGGCCCCAGCAGATTTTTCCCTTTTTCAATACTAAAAATCACCTTGAAAGGACGTCGTTTTCAAAGTGTACAAGAAATTCATGAAAAATCGCTGCCTAAGCTATGAGATATCTCACCACACGAGTTGCAGGGAGCATGCCAGCAATTGAAGAATGGAGCGGTGCATAAAAAGCAAGAGGGAATACTTCGAAGGAGACAAGCATTTGTAAAGTTGAGAGTATTATAATAAAGTTGTTATGACGAAAGTTTGCTCTTTTTTGAACAAACCTCGTATATATATTGACAACTTTGTAAATTCTTAAAAATTGTTTAGTTTATAGCTGTATTTCTTCATATTGACAAACGCCGGCTAATGTTAATGTTTAATATTAAGCAATGATTAGTTATGGGAGAATATTTTATTAGAAAAAAACGGGGCTTATTATTGTTTATGCCTTTCAAAGTATTTCGTCAAATAATAAAGAAACGCTTTAGACCATTACAAAAAAAAAAAAATGCTTTCAATTTTCTAAATACTGTTACTCAAGTATTTTCTCAGAGAGTTTTAGTTATTCGTTGTTTTTCTTTGTGAGTTTTATATCTTTGCATTTGGTTACACTATGCATTTCATACACATGTCATTCAACTTCTTTTTCAGATTACATTCCCAACAAGTTGTAAAATATCGATCAGAAGAAGTTCTTTTGTGCTAAAGCTGCTTGAAGGCATTCCAAGTTATTTTTATATCCCAAAGTTTGAACAGTTTTCAACTATAATTTGCCCTAGTTTCTTACATTACAATTTTACACGCACGATGTCCAGCAATTTTGTTAAACATTTAATACATATTTAATACATTTACGCATGCAGTAGTGACATCCTGTGTGCTCCGCATATGTATTGTTTACGTTTTATACATTATACATATGCATTTTATGTGCCGTATAAGTAATTTTCGACGTTGTTACTCTAAATTGTTGTTTGAATTTGTATAGAATGCATACTTTCAGAAATATGTTTTTCTACTCCCAACTTTAATTGTATTATTAGATATGCCGAACCTGTACTTTAATGATGTCCATTACGATACAGATTTTCATTATGATACAAGTTTATATCCAATAGGAATACAGATTTTTCATTACGATACAAGTTTATATCCAATAGGAATGAGACATTCCAAAATTCAAACAAGATTCAATATGGCGACTGCATATCTGACAGATATACAAATTAAATAAATGTGACAGTTCTCTGCAATTTACAAGTAAGTACATACTTAAAATTTGTGCTTTTTTGAAAATATAAACGGTAATAATGACAGTGAAATGTAAAATTTGAGTCCACCAGAAATTATGGAACAAGCCTTAGTAACCACGAACAATTTATTACCAGCTAAATTCGCAAAGGTGCATGGAAAATTTTAACCTCAATTTATGAAATGGAATGTTCAAAAAATAATGTTTTATTATGGAGTCGTAGAAAAAATGGCTCGCATTTAATGGCTATTAATATACTCGTATTCATTACAATTTTCTTACTCGTGTCTTAATAGCTATCATTAAATGCTCATTGCATAATATACTATTAGTGACATGAGTGTTGTAATAGATTACAATGCAATAATAATCATAATGATACTTTTATTCATGGTAAGAAATCAGCATTTCATTTCTTTTTCTTGTGTTGCACTGCGATGCACTCCACTTGTTAAAAAGAACTGTAGGGGTTGGTGTATGTTTTTTTATACTGGTTAGTGTGTATAGGTATGGTAGGGTGTTTCCTTTCACTCACAAAAAACTGTCTACAACGTATAAACTATACTTTGTTTAGATGTTGTATTACAAGAGATATCATATATACAGAGTGGGCCACCGAAAACGAAACAGATTGAATATCTCGAAGGAGAAAACTTTTTTGAAGAAACGCAAAAACAGGTCGATTTTTGATCCAAGGGGGACAC
Source organism: Amphimallon solstitiale (assembly GCA_963170755.1). NCBI lineage: Eukaryota > Metazoa > Arthropoda > Insecta > Coleoptera > Scarabaeidae > Amphimallon > Amphimallon solstitiale. The sequence goes on from OY720684.1 coordinate 13,434,310, forward strand.
CCTTCCATCATATCTTCAACTGTGATACGTCATTCCCCTCCCCTCCATCACTCTAACCATTACAATTTAAATAGGGAAAGTACTAAATACGATACATCATTGAAAAGGTAATTGTACGGAGAATTCAGCAATGTGATTGTTGGTTGCGCTATTTTTGATTTTAGCGCCCTCTAGCGGGTAAAAAAACGGTTACGTATTTCACAATGTGACACATCATTTCAAAGCTAATTTTATTAGCAATTTAATGCACAATTGAAAAAAAATTAAATAATCGAAACACCTTGCAGAGCTCTAATATTAGAAACTACGAACTTATTAGTTTACAAAAGACACTGACAGTCTGTACTTGAGAATGATGACAAATAAATGTCAAAGATATTACGTATTTAGTTGCTAATAAAATTAGCTTTGAAATGATGTGTCACATTGTGGAATACGTAACCGTTTTTTTCCGCTAGAGGGCGCTAAAATCAAAAATAGCGCAACCAACAATCACTTTGCTGAATTCTCCGTACAATTACCTTTTCAATGATGTATCGTATATACTACTTTCCCTATTTAAATTGTAATGGTTAGAGTGATGGAGGGGAGGGGCATGACGTATCACAGTTCAAGATATGATGGAAGGGTGTCCCCCTTGGATCAAAAATCGACCTGTTTTCCCGTTTTTTCAAGAAAGTTTTCTCCTTCGAGATATTCAATCTGTTTCGTTTTCGGTGGCCCACTCAGTATATAGGTTAATAATGTCTTCCTCGTCTCGATGTTGGTTATTGTTCTCAAAACCGAGGATATTCTAACTGAAACTACAAATGGCGGTCTGTCACCTGATGGTCTTCCGTGTATGCTGGTTACACCGTACTGATGATGACCAATAAGTCAGAAACACGTGTCTACGGTTGCTTCTATTTCTTGTTTTTTTATGTATCCGAAATAATTCCTTTTTTATTTATAAATATATCACAAAGAGGGGTTCCACAGATTGTAGACTGAATCTTCTTCTCTTAAACTCGATTACCTGATACCTATCTCTATGACACGATGACATCACGTCATGTGGTATACTTCATATGCCATAATAGTAAAGCTTTTCTAGCAACACCATGATTAACCGTGCCAAATGCTTTGCTTAAATCACAACTATCATACGACTCCATAATAATATCTAATAAATTCGTAGTGGTCCTGTAACCATGCTCGATATAAACTTTTTCCTTTCAAAATATTTAATTAGTCTGTCAGCAATCACCATTTCAAAGATGTCTGATATAACATACAATATGGCAATAGGCATATAATTGCTACAGTCGTTTACATTTCCCTTTTTGTAAATTCAAAGTATCTTTGCTAATTTAAGGTGTAAAGGCAACAGTCCTTCTACAAATTTATTGAATACTAAAGGGGGTGTCATCAACATCATTAAGTTTTTTATGAGATCATGTTTTCAGTTTTTATTTTCAGTAATATGTCTTTTAATTCCATTTTCCTCAGGTGGACTAAAATACATTGACTCACTATTTTTATTTCCGATATTTGTGTAATAAACACCCATATCGGATGCTGTTAGTGTTGTTTCAGGTTGAGTCGACTTACTGATCTTATTTGTCTCTGAATTAATTACCGACCAATGGCTTTGTGTTTGTCGTTTGTCGTTTGATTCATCTATAAATCTGTGATTTGTTAGCTGTTATTACCTTTTCCGGGAAACGGTTAAAATAATTGAGAAATATATTTTAAAAAGTAAAAAGTAAATTTGTGACGTTACAAAGTGTCTTTTCCAAACATTCTCCATAATTATTTTCTTATTTATTTACCTATAATAGAAAGAAACTCTCACCAATCAGATACCGCTCCAACGATGATCATGCACTTCTGTTTGTCTATTTATTCGTGATACAGTGTATAGTACTTGCTTTCCGGCTTTTTGTGGTGTAGTATGAAAATTCTCTATTGTAATTAATTGTGTCATATGATCTCATAAGTGCATGTTTAATTTTTCTGGCTTGCATATTCTTTCCTGATATGTATTTGTAAATATATTGTCCAGAAGTGTTCTTGAATTTTTTGAGTCACGTAATGGAAAGAAATAAAGAAGTATGTATTTACATAAGGATACAGATATAATACTACATTTTGACGCCCAACATGAGGGCATGCATAGCAGAACCTGTTATAAAATTGTTATGTAATTCTCGTAGCTAGCAGTTAGTTATTTAACATATTTAATTTGTAGTAAGATCCCGTGCGCAGGAATAATATAAATAAATAAAGTGAACCTTAATCGTGAATACAAAAAATTAATAATAAAAAAATATTTGTCTGAAATTTCCTGAATTATTACTATGGATACCAGTCACGGCTATATTTATATAGTTGCAGTTAATTTTTAAATTCTGGTTAAAAAATTTCTGTATGTAGTTGAAATAGTTTTCAATATTTCGCATGACTGATTCTTCCAGCTTCATTAATTATTTGTTCATTCGATTTTCTGTCTGGGCAATTTAATTCTATTGGAATTGTATTCATTTTATATTCTCTTCGTATTGTCCTGATATGTATTTGTAAATATATTGTCCAGAAGTGTTCTTGAATTTTTTGAGTCACGTAATGGAAAGGAAGAAAGAAGTATTTATTTACATAAGGATACAGATATAATACTACATTTTGACGCCCAACATGAGGCATGCATAGTAGAACCTGTTATAAAATTGTTATGTAATTCGCGTAGCTAGCAGTTAGTTATTTAACATATGTATTTAATTTTGTAGTAAGATCCAGTGCGCAGGAATAATATCAATAAATAAAGTGAACCTTAATCGTGAATACAAAAAATTAATAATAAAAAAATATTTGTCTGAAATTTCCTGACGTCACGACTATATTTATATAGTTGCAGTTAATTTTTAAATTCTGGTTAAAAAATTTCTGTATGTAGTTGAAATAGTTTTCAATATTTCGCATGACTGATTCTTCCAGCTTCATTAATTATTTGTTCATTCGATTTTCTGTCTGGGCAATTTAATTCTATTGGAATTGTATTCATTTTATATTCTCTTCGTATTGTCCTGAAATTTCATTGAATTGTACTTTAAATTGATTTTATTTGTTGAACAATAAATGTCCAATAATATCGCTCGTTTCATTCATATTATTAATATGCATTTTCAGAAATACATATATTCCATTCAATACAAAACAAAGGACGTGACAAATATATAAATAAAGCTAACATATCCGTAGGGCTTTTACTCGGAAAATAAATCTTTTTGTAAATTTATAGACTGTTGCATATAGCCGATATGTACCTACTAAGGATAAATATAATACATATGAGGATTTTATAGTGAGGTTGGTGTAAATAAAAGAGATGACATTAAAGTTCCCATACCACCGCGAGATGCATGGCTTTTTCCAGAAACAAAGAATCGAGACTGATGATATGAATAATCAGTTGTTATATTTATTAATTATAAAGAGTTGATTGGGGATCAGAAGTCATGCTTACATTCCAGGACTGGACTTAAATAAATAATGTAATTCGAAGAGAAAAAACAGTCATGTTTAACACAAAGATATATTGTCTATAAATCTAAAAAACACAAGTATTTTATGTGTTAAACTATAATGAATCTTTAGTATATATTTCACAATCTATGTACACAACTTTCATAAAAGTATCCGGTTTGTTTGGATTGTGAACCTTGACCTAGGACAATAGTGACGTCAACAAAAATACATGTACTAAAGGTGATTTCCTTTCATTTGAACTCTCAACGTCAACAGTCAACAGTTAGGATGTGTGATATGTTTTATAAACCCCGGAAAAGATGTATTTACTCTTACTTGGTAAGTACTTGATTCTCTATAGATATTTGGATTCGCGTGTGAAAAATATCAAATAGGGATGTATGATGTCCTCGATATTAACGTCATGTAAACCTGACTTTCGATATTTAGTAATGATAATACTTCTATTAGCCCATATTACTTGTCGACTATATACGCAATGTTCTCTTACAAGCTCTAATCACTTTGATAAATAGAAATTATGTTTAACACAAAACCCACAGGGAAAAAAATCCATCGTTTATGATGAAAATACCTTAAAAACGAGTCATTTGAAAACCCATGTTTATGGGGTGTTTTTGTCTTATTTTGTCATATATCACACCCCACTTAAAAATTATACGATTTTATTTTAACATTCTGTATATTTAAGGAAATTTAAGAAATGTATTTGAAACGTATAGTAAAAGATGAGTCTTGACAAAGTAAACAAGAATACGTATACATTTAATGCGCTTCAAGTGCATAATGATAATACGGTTATTAGGTTATTTTTAGGCAAGCGGCCAATGAAATTTTACTAACAGCTCTAAACACATTTATGACGAATTTATGCTTTACTATGTGATGTTGTTTGTCTTATTCACAGCTGATTTGGAATTCCATTGCACCGTTGGGACAGTATCCGCCAGTAATAACAATAAAAATAATTACATAAAATAAAATAGCGATTATTGCAGAAATATTTGCAAGACGATATACCTAGTTCTGTTACACAGCAGCAGAATATCAGCAATCAAGAAGAGAGAAAACAACTTTAGAAAATGTTTACGACTCATATATCTATTTAAACAAACAATCCCCTTTTGATTTTACGCATTATATATATATACAGGGTGTAACAAAATAAGTGTAAAACATTTCAGGGGGTGATTCCTTAGCGAAAAAGAGATAGGGTCTTTCATATAAAAAAACTTCAATGGAGCATCCCTTGTTAAGATACAGCCCCATAAAGGGGGTACATAAAATTTGTTTTACAATTTTTTTTTCTCTTAACGTGTGGCTCGGAGTTATTGGGGATTATTTAATTGGCCCTCATTTTCTACCTCCTCGATTAAATGGTGAGGCATACACTCAATTTTTAAGAGAAGTGCATCCAGTACTGCTGGAGGAAGTTCCTTTGGGCGTCAGAAGGGATATGTTTTTTATACATGATGGGGCTCCCGCCCATTTTAGTCAAGCAGCACGTCAGCATTTAACCCAAACATATCCAAATCATTGGATAGGTCGAGGAGGACCACAGAATTGGCCCGCTCGATCCCCGGATCTCAATCCTCTCGATTTCTCTACTTGGGGCCATTTACAGACTTTGGTTTATCCTACTCCTGTTCGCGATGTAGAGGACTTAAGAAACCGCATCATCGATGCGTGCAGGGTAATTAGAGAGAATCCAGGAATATTTGAGCGAAGACGTGGCTCAATGCGCCGACGTCTAGACGCATGTGTAATGACTGAAGGTGGACATATTGAACATTTACTATTATTTCTACATGTTTTATGTTTTGTTATTAATAAATTAGTTTTGTTTATTCATCTTTAATCATATGTATTTTGATGCAGGTAGTAACTACAAAATAACAATACTAGTCCAGTTCGCATTTATGACGACGTATCTCTGTAGTTGTTCGTAAAATAATTTTTTGCTGCGAACTGATTACTTTTGGGCAAAAAATTCAAGAGACATTTTTTGTTTCGAATGAAACAAGGTATTGGAAATAGATTTTTAAATGGTAAACAAATAATCAGACAAAAAGTTACATTGGAAATAAATTACATTTTTAGTGTTTGTGAGAAAAATTGTAAAACAAATTTTATGTACCCCCTTTATGGGGCTGTATCTTAACAAGGGATGCTCCATTGAAGTTCTTTTATATGAAAGACCCTATCTCTTTTTCGCTAAGGAATCACCCCCTGAAATGTTTTACACTTATTTTGTTACACCCTGTATATATACAGGTGCCCCACCGGAAACGAAACAGATTGAATATCTGGAAGGAGAACACTTTTTTGAAAAAACGCAAAAACGGGTCGATTTTTGATCCAAGGGGGAAACTCTTCCATTATTTTTTCAATTGTGTTACGTCATTCCCCTCCCCTCCATCACTCTAACCATTACAATTTAAATAGGGGAAGTACTAAATACGATACATCGTTGAAAAGGTACGGGGAATTCAATAAAGTGATTGTTGGTTGCGCTATTTTTGATTTTAGCGCCCTCTAGCGGGATAAAAAACGGTCACGTATTCCAAAATCTGACACATCATTTCAAAGCTAATTTTATAGCAACTAAATATGTAGTATTTTTGACATTTATTTGTCATCATTGTCAATTACAAACTGTCAACGTCTATTGTAAACTAGGGCTCTTACTTTTGCGCGGATATCCGTATATCCGAGTCGTCAATATCCGAGTACTCGAATCTTAGATATCCGGATATTTGTTTTTAAATTACGATTACTGTAATCGTAATCTAAGTTCGTTCGATTAACGATTACAGTAATCGTAATTTCAAAAATGTTTGAGTTACGATTTTCTAAGTAATCGTAATCGAAGTTGTTCAAAAAATTGCGCAGAGCTAAACGCGGCTCAATTAAACTGGTACGCGTTATATATGAAGGCAATAATTATCCGAATAAGAATAAGAAAAAACAAAAACAAAAAAGTTTTTAAAATACACCAGAAATTAAAAAAATAATGAGGTGTGGCTACCGCACGACTTTTTTATACGTATGAGCGTATAGAAAAATTATACAAAATCCTATTTTGAGTACTTTTATTCTCATAATAAATCATTATAGAATACATACTTTGCAAGATATTCAAAAAAAAGTGCTACTCGCAGACCGGCTTTTGCACGTACTGGGGAAGTATCTCGCGGTCGAAATTATTAGTGCTCGTTCAATGAAGCTCCGCATCAGTATTCGTTTATTTAAAATTTCGTGGCACGTAAGAGGGCACAATTAAATTGACTTTTGGTGATTGACTTATTGCGATTTTGGTTAGTTCTTTAATTTGTATGCAGAAATAGCGTTGCAGTTGCATTGGAACATGTTGCTGCATACATTATGCTTGTATTAGATACATATTTAGCATCTGCCAAAAATAATTTATGGACTTTTTTAAAATTTTTAAAATATTTGTTTGAATTGTGTAATAGACATTTTCTATACCGTTTGACTTAAATAAAAGTAGATATAGGGAAACACAGACACGCACGCATGTGCATGCAAACATGAAATGGAGGGGTACGATAGTAGGGGAGTACAGATGAGTTCATATCGGGACACCGGGGTACCGAGGCTTTAGTGCAAAACGTTGAAAGCTAATATGCAGACGTTTGCTTTAAGGAATTGCTACGCTATGTACGGCTTTTGTATAATATTTTGGTAACTGATGTACGAATTATCCTTCGCATACCATAACACAATCTGTATTTTTGCCTCGACAGTTAAGGGTATTTTATTTTAATATTTGCGAGTTTGCTCAGATACAATGTATGTACGTTCACGCTCTAAAGTTACGGAACGAATGCCATGTCCGCGCTCTCGATCTCCCCACTATCTCCCCACACCACCCGTCTTATGGTGAACTGTTGTATACATACATACATAGGTACATGTTTATGTGTGTGTATTTGAAGATGCATATTAACTTTTAAATACGACAATCTGTATGTGATTTAATGATAAAATAATTGTCATGTACCCGGGTACCTCGATCATAGACACAAGGGTTAATCAGAATACAAATAAGGACAGCTTTATATTTGAGGCGTCATAATAAAAGAACCGAAACCGGATATCCGGATACTCGAATCTAAGTTAAACAAGTGTCCGGATATCCGGATCTTGATCCGGATTTCGAGTTATAATGAGTAACCCGGATACTGGAATATCCGGATAGTAACAGCTCTATTGTAAGCCAATTAATTTCGTAGTTTCTAATATTAGAGCTCTGCAAGGTTTTTCAATTATGTAAGTTAATATTTTTTCAGTTGTGCATTAAATTGCTAATAAAATTAGCTTTGAAATGATGCGTCACATTTAAGAATACGTAATCGTTTTTTATCCCGCTAGAGGGCACTAAAATCAAAAATAGCGCAACCAACAATCACATTGCTGAATTCTCCGTACAATTACCTTTTAAATGATTTATCGTATTTAGAAAAAGAATGAGAAAACTTTTTCAAAAAAGTTTTCTCATTCGACATATTCAATCTGATTCGTTTTCGGTGGGGCACCTGTATACCGTAGTCGACAAATTTTAATTTCTGGTACGAAAGTAGAAGAGGAAAAGAGCACAGCGAAATATAGTATAGACAAACATATAGCGAGGCTGTCAAGTACACCCGGCAAGCGTTTCCTATGAAATGTGAATACCCCCCCCCCCGACTGTTTGTGCTTCTCCCACCACTGTTGGAAAGCAGGCATCCCTGCATTTACAATGCATGGGATAAATAGCTAGTATAGAAGTACAAACAGAAATTAACAATTCCTTTTCGTGGTTTAGCGCCGGTTTAAGTTCGTTATTAATCACACTTCTAATTAAACCATTTCCAGAAAACCGTTTTAAACTAATTATACCTGAAAAAACATATGGCAAAGTTGTACCGAATTTACACTTAAACCACTTAACCAACGTAAAAAAATATCGAAATCAAAATAGCATATTAATATCATTTTGATGTTGTCAAATTATCCTCCTTATTTCAACCCTATTACTACCTTACTAATATTTCTTGCATTTTGGATGATCAAGCTCTTAGCTGTATTTTAGTGTTGCTGTCTTGTGTTGGTGTTTTTTTCTTTTTAATTTATGTTAAAATGTTTTCAAACGACGAATATGCAGACATGCATTTGGTACTGGGATATGCAAATAGAACCAGGCGATATTATATACAGGGTTATGATAAAGTAACGCACAAAATTCATAAAACGTACAATGTTCATTGTTGAAAAAAATGCAAAAACACGTCAAACAGTTTATTTTATTCCGCGTCTTTTAACATAAGTCAAAAAAATAAAACGTCAAATTTGTCAAAGTTATGACGTCATCAATATTTTTTTTAAATATGAAGCTTGGTTTTTTTTCACTTTATTTGATAAAGCTTGTTTTTCTGCATTATAAAGAAATAATTGAAGTAAGCGGTCACATAAGAAAAAACTGAGAGAATTAATAAAAAACAAAATAAACTGTCTGTGTTTCCCTATATCTACTTTTATTTCAGTCAAACGGTATAATATCTGTGTAAGTGTCAGTATTCCTAATGGTTGCATTAATTTTATTACTGAAAAGAGGAATATAGTTAATATAATGCCAATTACTATTTCTTTCTCCTCTATTTTTGGGTAAAAGTTAGTTCTCATCAATCTCTTTTGTTTATTTCTTAGGATGTATTTCTACAATGATTTCTTTGTATCCGTTGTTTTTGCAATGGTTTTTATAATAGTATATCACGTATTAATTTTTATAAACCGCATTTTAATTACGAGTTTTATTAATCACGAGCGAACCCTAGCGGAGCGAGTTTATAGAATTAGACTGAAACTATACTTTTTCTATGACAAGTGTAATCAATCTGTCAAAGTAACTTAACATAAAAATAAATTATTAGAGCTAACTCCAGTCCATAACTAAAGACTTGCCCGTATTTAAAAGATCACAGAGTTATGAAAACATTACGATAAATGGCATTTTAAAGATCGGAGTAGAAACAATATTATTTATTTATCACCCGTAGTGTCAGGTTATTTATCGCTCTTTGTGTAATGTTGGACATGTTTACAAAATTATAGGCATAGTGAATTAATTTCCGCAAATTTGCATAATGGAAAATGTCTGAATGTCGCCTATGGGGATGAATATTTATCAGTAATTTGGCGAGAACTAAAACATATTTCGCCCTCTGTAAAACAAGTGGTGTACACATAATACATAAAGTCCGTGTTATTAACCGTTTAAATTGTAACCCAAATATAAACGTCATAGAACACTTTTAATGATAGAACTTGCTAAACGTAATAAAGAAAATCTTCTAATTTAAATAAACTGTTAAATAAATGCTGTTTAAATTAAATAAAATGTATTGCTATAATTACGATCTTATATTTAAATATTTTCATATAATTTGTAATCAATATTAATAAATACATTTAGATATAGGAATAGGAATATATTGCATGATTTCCCAATTTATCTGGCTAATTTTACAACATGTTTTGCTTCATTTGAATAAATATATTAAATAAAACAGTTGTAGATTTTTTCATATTTAGATTAATATATGGTATTTAGATATGTGAAGAAGACAGAAAGCCATGATATAACAAGTCTGTTTACTTTATGGTCATCAATAAATCCATTGCAGAATTATATTGTATATACAGGGTCCCACAAAAACAATACGTGTTAATAGCGCCTTTATTTACTGGAAGATTTTAATTAGCAATATGTCAAACTAAACGGTTGTAAATAGACTATAAAATGCTTCCAGCCATATGGAATTTTAAACCCCTGCAGTCAATTTCTTGTTTTCAAATTAGACTACGTAGTTTCTTTTTTGAGTGATTCTAATAGAGTTTTATTTTGTAAACACGACAAAATATCACAAGTACACACTTAAATCACAAAATTTCCGAAAAAAAAATTAAAATTGTTTAGTTATGTCAATGTAGGTTTTCGATAACACGAGTGAGCGAGCGAGCGAGCGACGAAGACAGTCCACGAATCACGAACAAGTATACTTTTGGCGCGGCTAAATCGCATGAGTATACTTGTTCATGATTGGTGAAGTGTCGGCCATTGAAACAAGTTGCCTTCAGAAACTCCCGTTACTATGACAATAAGAAGTATGCTATGTGTCTACAAACGCAAGTGCAATATTTTGGAAAAATCGCATTAGTGCTGAAACATTAATGACATCCAGTTTGCCCTCGAAACAAAAAATGAAGAGTGACAACCGCACAATATGTCAAACTTAAATCATAGTTCATGTGAAAATGTGTACAAATATTGCAGAACATTTTGATATGCGTTACGTTTGTTTTGAGTACGGTGAAAAAATAGAAAGACTGTATCAACAACGATATCGAAACAGGGATCACCCAAGCCAGACCAAATTTCGGGTACCACGCTTTCAAGAAATCCACACATGCTCAACATCAAACTTGAGAGGCAAAAGTAAGTTCTCTTGAGTGTTGAGAAAATCCATTGGACCTCGACCAGAGAAATTGCTAACAGAGTAGGAGCAATGAAATCCTCCCTGCAGTCAGTTTTAAAAACATAAGTTGAAATCTTATGTTCCACATAATGTGTATGCAATAGAGGTTAATGATTGTGAACGCCGAAGAAATTTCTGCAATTTTTATTTAAATTTGGAAATATTCAATTGTTGAGTTTATAAATATAAGTATGTTTAATAGGAACAATCATCAGTATTGAAGAGTTGCAGCTTAATAAATTGCATCGAGGACTTTTTCAACAGGGTACTGATACTCCTCCTAATGCCACTGCAAATAGGGAATTTCTAACAACAACGTCTTTAGATTTTTGGATCGGAACCGATGATCCCATGTCTTGGCCAACTTGTCAGCAAGTATCACCCAAATGGATACTTTTCTTTGGGGATACATACCATCAAGATATAGTAAAAAAAAATCCGTCGATAAGAACTATGAAACTTTTATTAAACATTTTAGGAGCGAACAGATGGGATATTATTGTTGTTTTCAAATAAAAGAAAGTCCTACTAACTTTTGAAAGTTGAATAATTTCAATAAATTAATTTTATATTTTTAATATAATGCGAAATCCATTTTGAATATTAGAAAAAGAAATATTTTTGATGGAAATCATTGACATTTGTGACCTATAGATATCTGAATTAAGTTAGCCTTAATTTTTTCTCTATAATTTACAACTTGTAAACAATGGAAAGATAACATGCATCGACTATGAACAGTCGTGTTCAGAAAATGAGAATGAACTTAGAACCAAAATTATTGACAATGTTTAAAACAAAATGGGGCGCAATTTGAACACAAAAGATAACTTGGTATTCATAATTTAGGTGTTTCCTACATTTAATTGCTTTTTCTTTTGATTTTCGTTTTATTTCGTTTTTTTATCTTTCCATTGGAAGATCTGAGAGGCAGCTCTTGTGCTTACGTTTGTACACACATAGCATGATATCATTGTCATAGTAACGAGAGATTATGAAGGCAATTTGTTTTAATGGCGGATATAATTTTTGCATAACACACCTAATTAAGTATTATTTTTTTTCGAAAATTTTGTGATGTAAAGGTATACTTGTCATATTTTGTCGTGTTCAGAATTTCAGAATCACTCGGAAAAACTACGTAGTCTAATTAAAAAAATTAGGTGTGGCCACCACACGACTTTCTTATACGTATGAGCGTTTCAAATTATAGAATTTTAAGAATTTTTTTATACAAAAATTATTCAAAATCCTATTCTAAGTACTTCTATTCTCTTAATAAATCTCTATAGAATGCATACTTTGCAAGATATTATCAAAAAAGTGCTACTCGCTAAGAGTAAAAGTGCTACTTCCGGTCCGAATTTTTAAATTTCATATATACAAAAAATATTGCAAATCCAGTTCTAAACACTTTTGTGCTCTTGATAAATATATATAGATTGCATAACTTACGACATATTTGCAAAAAATCGTTATTCGATAAGAGTAAAAGTGGTACTTCCGGTCTGAATTTTGAAATTTTTTTTATACAAAAGATATTGAAAATTATGTTTTAAATACTTTTATACCCGTAATGTACTTGTCTAAAAAGCATGACTTGCGAAATATTCGCAAAAAACTGATTTTCGATAAGAGTAAAAGACCTACTTCCGGTAGGAATTTCGAAATACTTCTTAAATAAAATTATTTTCAATATCAATTTTAAGTATATATGAATTCTTTATAAATTTGTTTAAACTTAGTAGTTGACGAAATATTGTCAAAATTCGATTTTTTCGCTGAAGTAAACTGCTACTTCCGGTCTGCCGATTTTACTGAAAAACTAATCAGATCTCAAGAGGGAAATTATTCACGTAAATACAAAATTTGGAATTGATATCTGCAGCGGTTTGACCGCTATCGTGGTCACACACACACACAGACACACAGACATTTTTTAAAAACCACATTTTTGGTATCAGGGGACTTCAAAACGTGGACATCTGCAAAAATCTCGAAGTCGAAAATGTTCATCATCACAATACTTCCTTATACTACGTATAAGAAAGTAAAAAAAAATGTCTGCAGGGGTTTAAAATTCCGTAGGGCTAAAAACCATTTTATTTGCGTATTTTTAATCTATTTACAACCGTATCAAATGAGCTTAATATTTCAAAAAACTGTTCTAATGTGTTCAACAACACGAAAGAGTAATAATGAAAATTTTACTTTTTATTTTGCCTATTACTACCTTTCACAGTACTTATCGATTGTTCCTATTTACATATGCATGAAGTAGAAATTTAATTAGAATTAATTATTACTTCCTCGCTTCTCTAGATATAACATTTTGCTTTGTGATACATTACTCAATAAATATTATATCATTTCAATTTGTTGCAACCAAACAAGCGATTCTCGTATAGCCAACGAATAATCTATTTCTGTAATATTTTAGATAAGTTGACAGAAGATATTCATCATCCAACAGAAAGAAATGGCAGAAAATGTTCAATACTTGAAAGTACTTTTCCACTTTTACGCGAGTAAATTATATGATTGATGTATTTTGTATTGATCTGATGATGATATTACATGTTACATATACCCTCTCAAATCGATAGGAGATAAATAACAAACAAGAGAGAGAGAGATACTGTGATTTTTGTCGATATATATAGACTCTAAGGCAGGAATTTTAGAGAGCTTGCGTGACAATTAATCCAACAATTCAACAGCCAGATTGTTTTTGTAATAATGGCAGTTTCATAAACATATGTAAACATACGGAATTAATATTAAATAGTAATAGCTTTATCTTATTAATGTAGATAGATGTATATAATAGAACTGTTCGATTTAAAACAAAATAATTTTTAATCTGTCACATATCTTGTTTCCAAGAGTTGTTTAAAGCTGGTTTTGTAATTAATAGTTAGTAAAAATATATATTACTACCCACATATCAATAATATTTAGGTATTAATAATTACTTTATATACAAGTGAACATTCATTATTTCTTGCTTCTCTGCGACTCCGATACACGGTAGTGCTTTTGATATAATTTCTAGAAAGAATAATTTTCAACATAATAGATATTTAGAATGTATGAATTACACAAATACCGCAAGATCAAAAATTATATTGATAAAGGTTTGCTATGGAATGTAAAACGTCCGTATTAAATTAAATTATCAGGTTAACTGTCATACTGACATTTGACTGACATAAAATTTGTAAATATATGTTTACTTAAAATGATTTACATGTTTGAATAACATTTTATAAAAATTAATAAACAAATTACAAAAAAATGTTCAATCTTGTTCGATGCACAGGTTTACGCGCCTTTTCATGCCATCAAACGCATTTTGCAACATTTGTGGCATTATAGTTGCACATACTTCAATAATTTTTTGTTGCAGTTCTTGCAAATTATGTACAGGAGATCTGAAAATTATATTTTTGCAGTAAGGGAACACAAAATAGTCAATGATAGTCAATTCTGGTGACCTCGGTGGAAACTCAACTTGCGCATGCAAACTTATAAGTCGATCATCATCGGAGAAAAGCTGTGCTGTTGCGCCGTCATGTTGGAAATAACCATTATAAAGTTTATCGTCGTGTAGTTGTTGAACAAATTCATTCAAAATGTTATTTCTGTACCTCTCTGCATTGATGGTGAAATTGGAAAAAAGACGGCCCAATTATCCTTCTACGAGAGACTGCCATCCAAACCCCAATTTATTGAGAATGTAGTGGAGATTCAACAAAAAGAAAATGCTGTTTATTAATGCTCCACAATTGCATATTTTGAGAATTTACGTACCCTGAAAGATGAAACCATGCCTCATCGCAAAAAAATGTTAAGTTTAACAGGTCGTTATTCATTAAATTGTTGACGAACCACTGGCAGTACGCAAAAGTTTGGGGTGGTCTGTTGGCAAAAGAGCTTGATATGATTGCATCTTATATGGATGCATGTTCAAGTTCTCTTTCACAATGGTTCGGCAAGTTCCATAAGAAACCCCAATTTTTTGGGACAGGCGTGTCAAAGATTTTGTGGGGTCCTGTTCCATACGATTATGAACGTCAATTATCACTTTTTCTGCGAAATTTAGGAAGTGTTCACGAAAATTATCCAAACATAAACGCTTACTGTATTTCCAAATACCATTAACTAGCACACCTGTTCTAAAATACGCTTCAATCATGTAAGTTTTGTGTGCTATGGTGTAAACCATAACTGAAGAACTACGAGATGTCAGAGAGAAAATATAATGACAAATATTAATGACAGTATGACACTTAATGATATAACTTGAGACAGACGTTTTACATTCCACAGTAAACCTTTATCAATATAATTTTTGATCTCGCGGTAGTATATATAAAAACTACCTAAGAACAAGCTAAATGGCCCGGTTTAAAAGGAATGTAGCAATAAGAAAATAAGACAACAAAGGTTATGACCAACAAGTTTTTAATATTTCTTAGAATGCCATTGCTTACCACAGTTGAAAAACTGTATACCTAATATATTGCAAAATGCATTTTGAATATTAGGTTTAGAAATACCTGTTTTGGAAATCATTGACATGTGTTACCAATAGGTCCTAAATTTTGAATTTTTATAATATAAATTCTAGCTAGGTACTTGGATTGAATTCGCTTTAAATTTTTCGTCACCATAATTTAGGGTCTGTAAACTGGTATGAAAACTTTTATCAATAATTTTAGGAGCAAACAGATGGCCTATTATTATTATTGTTCCCAAACTAAAGAAGGTCCTACTAACTTTTGAAAGTTGAAGAATTTTGACAAATGAATTTTATATTTTTAATATATTGCAAAATCATTTTTGAATATTAGAAAGGGTAATATTTGTGTTGGACATCATCGACATTTGTTACCAATAAATACCTGGATTAAGTTAGCGTTAATTTTTTCTCCATAATTTACAACCTGTAAAGAATGGATAGATAACGTGTATCGGATGTATCATTATTTCTGTTTCCAACGAAAAGAAGGCCACAATGAGTTTTAAGAGTTGAACAAAGTCAACAAATTGATTTTAATATAATTTCTAAGTATTCGGATTGAGTTATCTTTAAATTTTTTCACCATAATTTACAACCTGTAAGCCCTCGATAAGAAGTATTAAACTTTGATCAAACATTTAGTAACAAACATATGGAATATTATTGCTGTTTTCAAATAAACAAAGGTCTAACTTTCAACAATTGAATAATTTCAACAAATGAATTTTATGTTTTTAATATAATGAAAAATCAATTTTGAATATTAGAAAGAGTAATACTTGTGTTCCAAATCATCGACATGTGTTACCAATAAATACCTAGATTAGGTTAGCCTTAATTTTTTCTCCATAATTTACAACCTGAATAATTTACAAAATGGATCAATAACGTGTATCGAATGTGAAAACCTATTATCATGCATTTTAGAAGCAAAAAGGATGCACTATTATTTTTGCTTCCAAAGAAAAGAAGGCCACAGTGGCTTTTGAAAGTTGAACAATTTCAATCAATGAATTTTATATTTGTAATATATTGCAAAATCCATTTTGAATATTAGAAAAAGAAATATTTGTGTTGGAAATCATTGATATTTTGTATCTATAGATAGGTACCTGGATTTCCATAATTTACAATATACAGGGTGTTTAAAAAAGATGCGGCAATATTAAAGGGGTTGATTGTCCAGGTCATTTTACACAAAAAAGTTTATAATAAACAAGGTCCGCAAACGCTTCGTTACCGATCTACAGCGTGTTGATGTTTAATTAAAAGAAACAGTAAAAATTAGATTTCTCCAAGACGGCATTAAAGATCATAATGAAATTTTAGGCGTGTTATTTTTCAAGAAAAAAATAGGACGCCGCTGATTTCTCTAAAAATAAAAATATGTTTCTATTCTTTGTTTAATTGTGAAGAAAAAAGCTCTCTTAACTTTCTATCATACGACGTACCGTTTTTTAGTAAAAAAAACACATATTAGTGCATGTACATTTATTACAGAAATTTTTTTTTAAATAACAAGGGTTTTATTTAAGGGCAAAAACAAATATTTTACCATACCAACAATTTTAGCAAGCAAAAATTACAATAACTGTGCTCGAGGTGGTCACTTTGCACAGTTATTGTAATTTTTGCTTGCTAAAATTGTTGGTATGGTAAAATATTTGTTTTTGCCCTTAAATAAAACCCTTGATATTTAAAAAAAAAATTCTGTAATAAATGTACATGCACTAAAATGTGTTTTTTTTACTAAAAAACGGTACGTCGTATGATAGTAAGTTAAGAGAGCTTTTTTCTTCACAATTAAACAAAGAATAGAAAAAAATTTCATTATGATCTTTAATGCCGTCTTGGAGAAATCTAATTTTTACTGTTTCTTTTAATTAAACTTCAACGCGCTGTAGATGGGTAACGGAGCGTTTGCGGACCTTGTTTATTATAAACTTTTTTGTATAAAATGACCTGGACAATCAACCCCTTTAATATTGCCGCATCTTTTTTAAACATCCTGTATAAATAATGGATAGATAATGTGTATCGACTGTGTAAACTTATTATCATGCATTTTGGAAGCAAAAAGGATGCATCATTATTTCTGTTTGAAAATAAAGAAAGGCAATGTCAACAAATTAGTTTATACTAAATATACTAAATTTAGAATGTTTATAAAATAATTTTTGGGTATATAGATTTGAATTCGCTTTAATTTTTTGCTCTCAAATTTATGGAGGAGTCATTATTGCTGTTTTCGAAGAAAAAAGGGCTCTAGTTACTAGGTAACTTTCTAAAATTCAAAAAATTCTCAACAAAGCGCTCTTGATATTCCTAAAACAACGGAAACTATATTTTATAAATTATGGGGAGATTTATTTATTTATCCACGCACAATTATAATAATATAATTTTTAGGCACGCATTATTTTAGTCAACAGATTACAAAGTATTATAATTAGAAAACTGTTCCATTATTTATTATTAGAAATATTCTGTAATATTGCATTATTTACAATAAACAAACAAAAAACAATAACCTAATTATTCAAGTATCATCAGTTTTTGTTTGCATACATATAATAAGTGATAAAATTTGCGGCAAAACACCCGTTTGAATATTGGCTAAAGTAGTAGTACAATAAATTTAAAAAACCGAAAATATGGGGATGTATTCAATTATTTTTGAGAGAGGGGGGGCGTAATGTTTAATGTGTTGTATTGTAATCCTTTGTGGTCAAAAGAACCAGAGTCATACACACGGATGAATAATCAGTACCTCAAAGACTCCGGAGTCTGGAGTAAGTTCTACATGTACAATATAATATTGATCCGAATAAGGGCGTGGTTTATATTGTAACCATGTTTTGAAACAATTAAATAGGTATACGGAGAATTCAAGATGACAAGTGATAAATTTTAAATTGAAAAAATAAGCAAACGTATGGTAAGAAATAATTCCTAAATGCAGTGCAAATATGGATATTACTGTATTCACTTAATTTTGTTAAAATTAAATAAAAATTATACATTTATTAAATTTCAAATGACGATTAACTTAAGAAAATGTTATTTGTTTTCATTTTAATTTGTATATTATGCCTAATATACACATATATAATATATTCAAAATTTTATATATTGTCTATTTCTTATAAGTAATGCTATTTCTTACAACGGAAAAATAATAATAATAAACAATTAAATTCTACAAGTTAATGGATAAATACAACATTTATCATAATAGGTGCACAGTAAAAGTATTCAAAAATTATAATATTTAATAAATAATACATGTAAATATTGAAAGAAAGACAATATTTCTTACCAGATGAATCCATCATAAATATAATTATCAATACTTTTATAATTATTGTTATAATAATGATTACAATTATTATTATTGTTAATATTCTGAGTATTATTTTTATTATTCTTATTATTTATATTATTAGTATTATTAAGATAACTGATCATCGCAGAAAATTTGTTCTCCATAATTAAACACTGACATTACAATACATACAAATTCTTTTATTTATTTCTTTTCTGGCAGGTTACTTCTTAATTAAAACACTCGATATAAAGTTACGCCTATTTCATCACTTGTCCATGCTTTTTATTTAAACGTCTTTAAAAACTCTCGCGTATTTATAAGTCAACACCCGCATAGTATAGTCGCTTAACAAACTCAAACGACGTCGACGTACACCTCGACGTCGTTTGAACGACTAAACGCGCCATCTCCACTGATGCAGAAGCACTAAAACATTCTATCTATTTGAATATCATCTAAATACAATTAAAAAGAGAAATAGTCATACACCGTTTTATTTCTATTTTTGCTTAAGGATATAATAATAATAGTTTTGACATTTTAATTTGTTGCTATTGTAATAACTTGATGTTTGTGAAATTGTTTGTTTGTCATTTACAATTTATATAAAAAAAATTAATCTATTACATTATGATCATCTTAATGTGTTAACAACATCACCTCGCATTAAGTTTTAATATTCCCTCAAGAATAGCTCATATAAGTAACTTTATTTAATTTAATATTTATTAATTATCTACCATTTCAAATGCTCAAGGGTCGATCCTGAAGAAGCATGAAATATTATGCGAAATATAAAGAACTCCATCATTAATTGCTGAAATTCCCAATAATCCTTACAGTCTTTTCGGCAAAAAGATTTTTATCTTCTGTTACAAATAAGAATTTTATCTTCTGTTACATCCAATAAAAATTATTTTAAAAATTCACACGTTTAATGCAATTACCATATTCTGAACGGAATTTGACTGCAATCCTAATGATTTTCATGTTTACTATATAGATATACAGGGTGAGTCATCTCCGTGGGATAGACGTATTGTGCCTTTAAGAATAAAGTTCTATCAAGCGGTTTTTTCCTATGAACAACGTTGTCAAAAATTGGGGCTCTCATGTTTTCGAGAAATATAACTGAATTTCTCCGAAAATAGTACAAAGCCTAAAACCTTCGATTTTAGACCTGTACTATCTTATTATTCTTTGATTTAGAATTGTTCAAGGTATACAAAAATGTTTCATATAAAAATTTATAGTTATGCCGAGGCATCAACTTATGGTACACTCTGTATAATTCAAATTAAATTTAAAATATCATATTGTCTAACATCTGCCTTCCCCACGAAGATGCTACCTGTATATAAATATATATGTATATATAAATTGTATAAGCTTCGAAATTTCCAGTAATATCCATTATGAATCTATCTTTAACAATCCCTGATATCTTGTAAACAATAATATTCTCTGTCCACTAATATTTCTTTTACAATCCTCTTGAATTTTTGTATTGTTTTAACTCCTCTAGTAGTTGGTTGTATGCCTTTTCTGAAATAAGTCGGCATTGCATTGTAGTTACTCAGCTGTTCGCGCGGTGTTGTTTTATATACTCATGGCCGATTTCATTTATTGCAAAGCTTGTTGCATGTTCATGCACAGTATAAGTATAAGCAGATGAATGATGCATATAAAATACGTTTCTTTCTTGACCGTTTAATAAAACAATTCTTTTTCGGGTTTAGCGGCTGTAAAATGAACTCGAACAAAATAAAAAATTAAAACGTTTCGATAATATAGATATTATTTACGTCAATTAATCAAGATGAACTAATTAAAAAGATATTTGTCATATATGTATATGTTACAGTTTTATGAATAGTTGGTAATATTTTATTTATTTCATGTTGATTAATTGACAAAGATAATATCTATATTATCAAACCGTTTTAATTTTTTATTTTGCTTTTCATTCTGAATACATATTCAAACTTTAAAATTAAAATAAAATAGGCATCCATCTTGTAGTTTATACCTATAAATGACAATAAAAAAAAAAAATAAAAATAAGGGGCCTTGATTATAAATACCTAATTTGTATGTCATTTTTCTGATTTGTTTGATGATAAATAATATGTTTTCGGGAGTAACAGTCCGTCTTTTCAGCGCGTTTAAAAATCGCAGTCTGACGTAGGCTCCGGGGCATCTCGCACGACTGTCCCGTCTGTATTAGAAATCGAGCGATGAAACTGGCGCGGGTAGCGCGCGTATATATGTAGGCGGCGGGGCACTACTCTATGGTGCCGGGTCCGGGTGGCGGTCCAGTATGTAATATACAACGCTGAGTGTATGTTGTAATTTCTATCGGTGCAAATGCAACTATGAATTGCATTAGTAACATTAAGACAGAATTAAAAAATCTAGGTCTCCCTAGACCAGATTTATTGATTGCTTTTTTCTATTTCGGTGCTATAAAGTTCACTTTACGACATCCGTTTTGGTTGCAAAAGTATTTCTTTATCGCACGCTAATTTTGTTGTTTTGACGTTGGTAACAAAAAAAAAATGGAACCAAATTATATTTAAATGTCAAAATGTAAGCCTTTAATGTAACAAACATGTGCAATAGAAGTTGTATAAAGAATAAAAAGCACACATGCTAACATTATATTTACTAATTGTTGGATGATAAGTTTTCTGATGCTACTATTGTAATTTACTTCCAAGGTTGAATAGTACAACTGTTATAAAAGTTTATTATTGATAATATGTCGAGACTATGTTGGCGAAAGATTTTGTAAATTGTCTTCTGCTATTTTGCGAATCTCTGGGGGTGTGCAAAATAGAAAAAATCAAGTGAACGGTGTTTTTCTACTTTGAAGAGAATAAAAACATTTTCTAGAAATACCATGCGGGAAAGCAGACTATGTGCCTTAGCAATGTGTTCCATTCAAAAACAATTACTGACATCAACACCAAACTTCAATGAATGAGTTATTAATCATTTTGCTGATCGTAAGGAACGGCGGATGGATTTTATTTTCAAACAAGTTAATTAAATAGCATATTGAGTTTATTTTTTGTCTATACTCAATTTTTGATATTAAACACTCCGACCCCCCGGTACCCTCCCGTCCCAAGAAAATCACGGGCCGCCACTGATCAAATGTATTAGGAGTAAAACAAAATAAATGTGGCTCCATCTTCAAAGTGGCCACACTATATCGTGAATATAGAATTCTATATTCACAGCAGTATCTACTCCTAATACATTTGATATACCTCCTCGCTTTTCTGCTTCCCTGATACTACGGACGAAATTTCAAATGTAGACTAATTACGGAGATAAATTTCGTAAATTACAAGTTTCGTAAAAGAATTTAAATTTGAAAAATAATTATTCTCTGCATTTAAGGTAATTTTTAATTATGAACGGAATCGCGGCTGATAATGCCTTTCTTAAGTATGTTTAGACAGATTTTATTTAGCAAGGAGATAATATATTATATTTTACCCCTGATACATTTGATATACCACCTCGTTTTTCAGCTTACCTGATACTAGGGGCGTAATTTCAACTGTTAAATGCTGATATCATACCAGGTGGTTATAGTAACTTTAAAATATTTTTATTTTTATTACAATTATACATATATTGTTAAAGTATTAACTGAGAGTATTTTCGTAAATTACACTCCCTTTAAAGAATTGAATTTAAAAACAGTTATTTTCTGCATTTAAGGTAATTTTAATTATAAACGGAATCAGAGCCGCAGATAATGTCTTAAATTCTGTCTAGACAGACTTTGTTTAGTCTTTCAAGAAAGAATATTTCAAGTAACTGAAGCCCAAACACTGCACATTCATTTGAAATTTCGTCCGTAGTATCAGGGTAGCAGAAAAGCGAGGAGGTATATCAAATGTATTAGAAGTAAAACAAAATAAATGTGGCGCCATCTTCAAAGTAGTAGCCACACTATATCGTGAATATAGATTTCTATATTCACATGTATTAGGAGTAAAACAATATAGAATTCTATATTCACAATAGTAGCTATATTTAGGTTATAGTCCAGCTACTATTGTGCAGATGGCGCCAATATATTTAATTTTACTCCTGATATATTTGATATACCTCCTCGCTTTTCTGCTGCCCTGATACTACAGACGAAATTTCAAATATGATGTTCGCTTGCATTTTTATCTTGACAGATTAAAAAATGTCTGTCTACACAGAATTAAGACATATTATCACTGGCGATTCAGTTTATAATTTAAAATTACTTTAAATGTCGAGAATAATTATTTTTCAAATTCACATTCTTTTAAGAAAGCGTAATTTATGAAAATAGTCATAGTAATTTATAATTGTATTGGAATTAAATGAAGCACTGATAAAACGTATATATAATTAACTCTTTATTATTATAATAATGGTCATTAAGCACGACCAATTAGCAAAACTGCACATATGAAATTTCGTCCGTATTATCAAGGAAAGCAGAGGAGCCAACAGATAATATATTTTATTTTACTCCTGATACATTTGATATACCTCCTCGCTTTTCTGCTTCCCTGATACTACGGAAGAAATTTCAAATGTTGACTTACCCAGATAAATTTAAAAGAATTAAATTAAAAAAAATTATTCTCTGCATTTAAGGTAATTTTAAATTATAAACGGAATCGGGGCGGCAGATAATGTCTTAAATTCTGTCTAGACAGACTTTTTTACTCTGTCAAGAAAGAATATTTCAAGTAACTGAAACCGAAACACTCACTGCACATTCATTTGAAATTTTGTCCGTAGTATCAGGGTAGCAGAAAAGCGAGGAGGTATATCAAATGTATTAGGAGTAAAACACAATAAATGTGGCGCCATCTTCAAAGTAGTAGCCACACTATATCGTGAATATAGAATCTATATTCACAGTAGTATCTACTCCTAATACATTTGATATACCTCCTCGCTTTTCTGCTTTTCTTATACTACGGACATGTGTAACAGTAATTGTTTTTCAATTTGTTCTATTGAAAAACAATTACTGACATCAACACTAAACATCAATGAATTAGTTATTAATCATTTTGCTGATCGTAAGGAACGGCGAATGGATTTTATTTTCAAACAAGTTAAATAAATAACATATTGAGTTTAGTTTCTTGTCTGTACTTAATTTTTGATATTAAATACTCAATATCACGGGCCGCCACTGCTCAAAATCAAAATTCATTTCTTAAAAAACATATATGTATATTAGTTGTTTGTTTCGTTTTACATTTACAATTAAAAAAAAATGAGGTGTGGCCACCACACGACATTGTTATACGTATGAGAGTTTCAAATTATAGAATTTTAAGAATTTTTTTATATAAAAATTATTCAAAATCCTCTTATACAAATCTCTATTCTCTTGATAAATATATATAGAATGCATAATTTAAGACATATTTGCAAAAAATCGCTGTGTTAGTTCCGGTCCGAATTTTGAATTTTTTTTTATACAAAAGGTATTGAAAATTAAGTTCTAAATACTTTTATACTCGTAACGTACCTGTCTAAAAAGCGTGACTTGCAAAATATTTGTAAAATACAGATAAGAGTGAAAGACCTGCTTCCGGTAGGAATTTCGAAAAACTTTTTTAATAAAATTGTTCACAATTTTACTTTTAGTACATAATAATTCTTTATAAATTTGTTAAACTTAGTAGTTGACGAAATATTGGCAAAATTCGATTTTTTCCCTGAAGTAAACTACTACTTCCGGTCTGCCGATTTTACTGAAAATCTAATCAGTTCTCAAGAGGGAGATTATACTAGTAAATGCAAAATTTGGAATTGATCCCTATAGCGGTTTAACCGCTATCATGGTCACACACAGACACAGACACACACACACAGACAGACATTTTTAAAAAACCACTTTTTCGGTATCGGGGGACTTCAAAACGTGGACATCTGAAAAACCTCGAGGTCGAAAATTTTCATCATCACAATACTTCCTTATACTACGTATAAGAAAGTAGCAACTAAAAAAAGCAAGTAATAGATATGTATTTCTTAAGAAATGAATTTTGTTTTCGGGGTCCCTTATTTTATTTTATTGTCATTACCAAGATGAATTTCTATATGATTTTAAAGTTTGAATATTAATATAGCAAGATTGCAATGCACAACCTTTGTTAATCTATTGCGATTGCTTAAAAATAAATTATAATTTATATATATGTATATATATATGTGTGTGTGTGTGTGTTTGTGTGTATTTATACCTTATATGTGGTTGGCCATAATAGTATAATAAATTTTGAAGAATTTTTATCATATCTATCTTATTAGAACTTATTAGTACCTTTCCTGCAAGATAAGCAGGTTTAGCTGGAAGCTCTACATTTTCTATTCCTGCCAGAACCATGGGATATCTTGATAGCTAAACAGGCGCTTTATAAGTACTTGTAGATATTACTCCTTTTCAAAGATTTTCGTTAACCAGATATGTTAATGAAAAAAACACAATTATTTATATTTTGCGTTGTAATCAGAATATTGTTTAATTATTTTATGTATTCGAATTTTACATACATTTTTTATTACATCTCTAAAAAAGGTATTTGTTATTTGTATTAACTTATGTTTATTTTAAAAGAATTTTAATTTAACAATTTGTGTTTTCTTAATACGTCATGGAATAAAATTAGTTCCGTCTATTTATTTCATACTTTTATTACGCTATTTTATATTATTATACGCCAGCGCAATAATTCGTTAAAGTATCGAATAACAAAACAATTTCATAATTTAATTATTGTAGATCGATATTTTGTGAAATAATTATTTCCTGCATTAACGGAATTATACGGTAACATATGCACTCTTTGGCATTCCAGTCTTTTTTACTAACAGCTTCAATTTTGAACGCGCGAATCAAATCAATACTCTTTAGTTAAGGTTGTTCAGTAGGTACATCAAAACCATTAAGTTCAAAATAAGTAAGCGCGCCAAATTATGACATTTATCGATATATGTATTAGGTAAATGTATGTTTAAAAAATGCTTACAAAAATCTACCTCTATAAATAAGCAAATCTATAGCGGACTTACTAGAAGAACGAAGAATTGTCAACTTAGGTGATGTCCTAAAAAAATACGAAAAAGATATAAAACATAATGCACAATAGGGAAAATGAAATTTACTAAGGGAACGATGATTGGACTTAATTGCATTTTTTTTTGCGACAATTGCGATATAGTTATATTTGTACAGATCCGACAATTTCACACACATTTAACAGAAGCAATAAATAGAAAAAAGCCAGTGTGAAGAATTAATTGCTTAGTGAAATTACCTTTCATAGCAGATAGAACATATACTAGAACATCAAAGGGAAGTTTGGGAACAGCATGTGCTTAAACAAATAAAACAAGCAAATGAAGAAGAAAGAAAAATTGCTATGGATAAGGGAAAAGTTAATCTTGATGGAAGACCGTTTATCGCTATGATTATAGACGGTGGCAGAAGTATGCCCCTTCGGGTGTAGCAATCATTACTGGAGCCCAAACAAAGAAAAAACATTTTATAGGCCTTCGTAGCAAAACATGCTCAGATTGTTCCTATTACAAGAAAAAAAACAATATGGAATCCAAAAGGCTTGACCTTGTCCTAAACGTTATTGGTCTATCTGTGGTAATTGAGCAAGATGTTATAGTTGAGGATTTTCCAAAAGTAATGATCAGCATGGACCCATATACAAATATGTAATAGGTGACTTAGATTCCAGTGTTTATGCTCGTATTGTGTCAAACATTTTTGAAGAAATAATTGCCCAAATATAAATAGATTTCTTGGAAATATATAAAATAATTGGAAGTAAACAAGACGGTAATAGGAAAGATATGCCGCATACGCAGAAAACGAATACTTATTCAAGATCTAAGCAACGCTTTTCACTCAGTGGATCAGGAAATACTATTATGTATGTTGAAGTACCGCGCGATCATTTAAATTCTATATTAGAGCAGTTTGTGAAATTTAAATTAAGTTAGTATATAAGTACTAATTTACAATTTGAATTGTCAAAGTGACGTTTCAAAATGTTTGATTTAGAACATAAGAATTTTCTTACTGAAAGTTATTTTAAAAACGCCGAACGACAAGAGAATGGTGAATGGACATATTCAGTACCGCACTGCATCAATGATTTTCAAAATGCCTTCCCTAATTTTCCTGCGGATTATCAAAAATTAGTACAAGAAATTTACACATGTGTGGCGAAATTTCGTAATGTTGGAACTGTAGGTAGGAAAGCTGGTAGTGGCGCACCCAAAAAAAGGACTCCTGAGATTGTGGCAGATGTTGCAGAAAGAATGGAACAGTCTTCCAAAAAATCTCTTCGCAGATTAGCCCAAGAAATAAACCTTTCATACGGAACTTGTCAAAAAATTTTAAAAGAAAATTTAAATCTTTATCCCTATAAGATTAACGTCGTTCAAGAGCTATTCCCTCGAGATTTTCCTGTACGAATAGAATACTGTCAGTGGTTTTTGAATAATTTAAATAACAACAACACTTATGATTTAACATTTTTTTCTGACGAAGCATGGTTTCACCTATCCGGCTATATAAACAAACAAAATATGCGTATTTGGTCTTCGGAAAATCCTCATGAGTTTATTCAATCGCCTCTCCATCCGCAGGAAATTGGTGCAAACACCAAAGCCAAAGCTAGCGGTTTCTGGAAGGCGTATATTTGGACCTGTGTTTTTTGAAGGAACGATAAATGCTGAGAGATATCGAAATAATTTACTTCAACCGTTTTTACAAAATCTTCATGATGACGAACTTTTACATGGGTATTTCCAACAGGACAATGCAACAGCTCACAAAACATGGGAAAGTATGGCTCAAATTCGCGAGTTTTATGATAATCGAGTCATTGAATTTCCGCCTCGCAGTCCGGACTTAACGATTCTTGATTATTTCATTTATCCGTATCTGAAAAACACAGTTTACAAAAATAACCCACAAAATCTTGAAGAACTACAAGAGGCAATTTCTAATGAATGTAACGCTATAACCGTTCAGATGTTGGCAAATGCTTTTGAAAATATGAAACGGAGGGTTAACAGTTGCATTGCAACAGGGGGAGAACACTTTGAACACCTTTTGTAATTCACAATAAAACTAATTTATCTTGTAATGCTTTCATTTCCATTAAATTTAAATCGATTACACATAAGATTCACAAATGTCACAAAGTATAACATAACCACTCATGTCCATATTATTCATGAATGACATGTCAAATTATTTACACAACCTAGAGACATGTTTATAAACAGATGACACCAACATATTAGCCAGTTCTCCTCTGGTAAAAGGCAAGTGTTTATTAGATTCTTCGATATTATCTAATACAGAGATATACAGTTTTTATTAATTTCACAAGTAGAACAAGGTATCTGCGATCAGCGATTGAATTTAGCTAAGGTAGATGGGTATTTTAGGAAATTATTAATTTCATTCTATATTGTTGGGTCTCTATATTTGTTGAAAAATGGAACTTATATGTGCCCAATCTCACAAGACATTTATTATACAATACTTGATTTTAAAGTCAGTTCTAATAATCTAGATATTGTCTTCGATTGAAATTCCTGGTATTTTCGTAGTTTTAGCTCATTATTTCCAAATAGTCATGATTCATCTATATTTCATAGAAATTAAATGTTTTCTAGTGTTTTTTTCTTTTTTAGGAGATAAAGCTGAGGTCATGAGGTAGTCCATTTAATCTTCTTACATCTCAACTATATTGAAAACTTATAGACAGATATTAAAAACGTTATGTTCAATAACCTGGAATATTACTATATAAAAATTGTATAAAACTCAGACAACGTGGTATTTGTAATACTATTCAAACACTGCCAACAATTAGTCAGTACCACAGAGAGTATAATAAATATCACGTCTTAGTCAAGCTGTCATAAAAAAATCAACATATTACATTTTCTAAATATTTAATTGTTCGTCCAATAATTGGAAATACACCATTTTCTCATGAGCAATAAATAAATAAATAAATAATTTTGTTAAGTATGTATAGTCATTCTCTTTCTATACCACCGCTATAATATAATAAGAATATCATTTCAATAAAAGCACTAATTATTATGTTTAAATATTATTTCTAATTATTTTGATGGATTGGAATTATTTTATAAAACCAACGTATATTCCTGTATATGTAGTGTCTGTTACATTTATTTTCTAAAGATAATAAACAATTAATATGGTCCAAGCACATGCTTAACACTAAATACAAACATTTAAAAGAAATAGCCTATTATATTGAATATGTTAATGACGAAAACTTTGTATATCATTTTTTTTGGCTGCAACATATAGTCGATATAGTCTATCTAACCTTGGCAATAACTAGCATGAGAGAAAATTCACAAAATAATCAAAAAACGTGGCCGTACAGTTGCTGCAGATTACAAATCACATTGAACAGATTTTATTTTTGTATACGATACAGCAATAGTAAATCTGAATCTTCCTACATTTATAATACGTTACTGGAGTTAGTTTATTTAGTTAGGCAAAAACAAAAACTCAACACATATCTTACCGGATAAGATGAACAATCATTTCATACAATTACATATTAACCCGAAACTATATCATCAATACACAAACTTATATAATTGTCAGGAATATATAAGAGAACAAAGTTAATGAATGTTAATCAAAAAGTAACAGTAACTTTCTATACTTTATTCGACGTTTTTCTTCTCTCTTTTAAAGAATATAATCCCGTGCTTTTACTCTGAGTAATTGAATAAATGACCTGCTTAAGCCAGCACAGTCCCAAATATAAATGGAAGGGTCCAACTATAGATAGGGTAGTATGACCAATACACTAAATATATATTGAATGATTAAGTTATACTTTTTATTATACACGTATAATAGGTTGCCTACAATCGAGATATTTAAGTTTTATGGGTAAATATTTAATCTAGAATAGCGGTAAATTTAAAAAAATGTAACGTTCTGCTTACTGTATAACTTTCAGAAAAGCAAAAACGTCAATAAAGTTTGTTTAAAGTGCGATCATATATTCGCAATTTCTTTTCACTTTAATTATATAATTTATCAGTTTTGATCAAATCTGTTAATAACCTAATAAAAATTATATAAACAATTAATTTTTTTTTCTTGTTTGTTAAACAGATTATTTTATATCGAGAAATTTAAATTAAAACATCTTGTAAAACTATTAATTTATTAATAAATAGAGAAAAATAATTTGTATTATTTATAATAATAATAATAATAATAATAATAATAATAATAATAATGTATTAATAACAAAACGTGTATGAAGGCATATTTATATTTGCACAGGTCAACTGTAATATGTACTACATCCAACTATTCCATATAACGCATATGTAATAGCATCTAAAGTTATAAATACAGTTGATGGGGAAACAATTGCTAAAACCATTGACGAGAATTTGCATAAAATGCTTCATTCGGACGACAGGTACAAAGAAAAAACGCTTTTATTTGTTAGTGACAGTTCCGCATATACCGTAGTCGACATATTTTAATTTCTGATACGAAAGTAGAAAGAGAAAAAGAGCGCGACGAAATAAACTAAAGATAAACATAAGCGAGGCTGCCAAGACAGTACATTCGACAAACGTTTCCTATAAAATGTAAGGCGTGAGTGTCCCCCGACACCGCGTTGCTCTCCCACCACTGTTAGCAAGCAGGCATCGCTGCATATTATAAGGTCATCTTCTGCATGGGATAGAAGTATAAACCGAAATTAAAATTTGACGACTACGGTATATTACTATTAAAGGAAACATATCCTTATATGCTGCATATTACTTGTGTAGCACATGCTCCCCACAGAATCTGTGAATATATCAGAGACAACTATCCGGAAGTAGATAGACTTGTATCTGCTTTTAAAAAAGTTTTCAGAAAAGCACCATCGAGAGTGGCCCTTTACAGGGAAAACCTTCCATCTTTGTCACTGCCACCCTAGCCAGTAATAACTAGATGGGGAACATGGCTGGAAGCTACTAGTTTTTATGCAGAGAATTTCGATAGTTTACAAAATTTCGTTACATGTTTAAATGACGATGCTCGAAGTATTTCTGAGTGCAAGGAACTAACACAAATCCCAAATTTAAAAAATCAGTTGTTATTCCTTCAGCAACACTTTGGAAATTTGCCTAAACTAATCACATATTTTGAAAATCGAACTCTCAAACTAAAAGATGGATTAACGACATTAGATGTGGCTATTAATAATTTCAAAAGTATTCCAAGTGACTTCGGATGTGGCCTTCGGCAAAACTTAGACGCAGTTTTTAATAGAAATCCAGATTTAATAACATTGCGGCAATTGTGTATGGGGACAATAAATTAACCATCAATTTTCGTGTACCTCCGTTTTCTTTAAGAGGACCTAATTTCTGTACTCGTTCTCTCATTACGCGAATTCCTTTCATTACTCTTACATTTCTCATTACTTAGTGCTCACTAACCCTCGTAGTTATGCGATATCTTCCTGACGTTTTATCGGTGTCATTACGACTATTATAAGTGAATCTGTCCGGATTCATACATGCAAGTACAAAGTATCGTTCGATACCATTTACATTTAACTTAAATAGTTACTTTTAAACCGACTTGTAAATAATCCCTGTTTATTTAAATTCCCCGTTAGATACTACTTTTACCCGATTTATATTATTATTGTTTTTTTAATCCTAATTTTCTTTTAATTTGTTATTTATTTTATTAAATAACTTTAAAGACAAATCTGTTTTTTTTTATATGAATACTTACTTTTTTTGACGTACAGTATCCTGGACCTTTGATGAGCAACCTTGGTGACATTACTTAAATAATGTTTCTGATTAAATCATTCACTGTTCACTTTTGTAATAATTGAACGACCAATATAATACCTATTGCAATAATTTGGCACCCAACGTGGGGCTCTTAGTAACAAAACAGATTTAAAAATAGAAAGAAATAAGAGTTCCAGGAGTCAATAAGAGATTTTTATGGTTATAGGGGGTGTTCAATAGAGATAGAGATCCAAACATATAAAGCATGTAAGAGCAATTGGTTTACAGCTGAAATATTACAAATATATTTTCAGGTTTCATTCTTCATTCTTTTAATTGGTTTTATATATTTTTAATTTTCATTTAATAATGTAGTGAATACCAATATGGCCTCCACATGTTTCGTATACCCACGCTATTCCTTCGTTTCCACAACCAAAAAATTTGTATTTTAATTTCAACGAATTTATGAATTTAAATATTATAAAAATGGTTGTATGTACCGCGTATCAATATATAAATAGCAACAGCAGAAAGACTGTACTATAATTAGACACGAGAGGTGTAAAGATATAATATCTTTTCTTACTTATATTTATTTAAGAATGATGATTATTGTGGAATTTTTTATTATGTACGACGTATGATCAGATTGAACAACTGCGACCCTTGCTTTGTGTTTGGCGAGCGAATAATTGAACGTTATTCAGTGCGTTCGGCTAATTGTTTGTGTGATGAAATGTCGAATTAAAGAATTTGTCTGAAATTTTGTGTTAAAAACGGAATTAGTGGCAGCCAAGCGTTCAAAATGTTATAGAAGCCCTTTGGCGATAATACTATGTGACAACAACAGTCTTCTTCGACTACGATGGAATAGTTCATCATGAATTTTTACCGACCAGTCGTACAGTAAGCAAGGAGTATTACTTGAGTCAATCCAAAAAAAAAAACTCGAACTTTGGAGAGACAATTCGTGGATTTTGCACCGCGACAATGCACCGACACATACCGCTTTGCTTATCCGACAGTTTTTGGCTACACACAACACTGTCATGTTGCCGCATCTACCCTATTCTCCGGGCATGCCCCCTGTGACTTTTTCCTATTTCCTAACACTTGAAGGACAACGTTTTTCAACAGTAGAAGAGATAAAGACAAAGTCGCAAATCGAGCTCAAAGCAATACCTAACGAGGCGTTCCACCAGTGGCGGCTGCTGCAAGGGGGGCAACGGGGCACTGCCCCCCCCCCCCCGTGACAAATTTCTTTTAACAGATAAATTAATTATAAATACCTAATTTGTATGTAATTTTTCTGATTTGTTTGATAACAAATAATATCCCTAGCAGCAAAATCACTATATGCACACTTGTTGAAATGTATAATTTTTTAATTGTATTTTAGCAGTTATGGAAATTCCTACCCTATGTTGGGGTTCAAACAGAAAAAAATCTCTCTGTCCATACACCCAGAAAGAACATCTCTAAAACAGCATCGAGTTGTAGCTACTAAATCTAAAATGAAATCCTATCCTAAACAGGAGAATTTACAATATTTTCTAGGGCTTTGTGACAGATATTTATCAAATAAACTGGCAACTGTTGTTAAATTTACTGCAGTTAATAAAAATAAGAATATTGCAAGATACAGCATACAGTACAAACAATTTGCTTTAAATATCTATTTTTTGGGATCAAGAGATTATAAATACTTAAGTAATACACTTCAATTGGCAAGCGTAAGAACATTACAAAGAATAACACAGAATCAGGCCCGCCGTCAGGGGGGGCAAGGGGGGCAAAATCCCCGGGGCCCGGGCTTCCGGGGGGCCCATTAAAATAAGCGTTGATCAAAAAATGTATACCGTAAAAAAGTTTGTTGAACAAATATATGCAAATAAAAAATCATTTCAATCTATAATAAATAATATCACGTACTTTTATCATACTCTGACAGTGTAGAGAAATTTATAAGTATGAATGTTGTTATGAGTTTAAAGAGAAAAGAAAGTGCGTAGACGGAATCTAACCAACCCAGGTTTGACCCCGAAGAACGATTTAGAATCCAAGTATTCTACAAATTAATTGATATCCTAGTGGCCAATTTGACATCCAGATTCACAGCACTAAAAGAAATACAGAAAAAAATCTCATTTTTGTGGAAATATCAAGAAATTAATGACGAAGAAATTGAAGAAGTATGTGGTGAATTCTCAAATGAATACGAAGTGGATGTTGGCCCCGAATTAAAGGAGAAGGTTAAATATTTAAATTCAATTGCAAAGAGCAACATCTCGGACACTCCACTGCCACCTCTGAAGTTGATGAACAAATTATCAGCGCTAAAAATTACTAGTTTATTTCCTAATTTGTGTATAGCACTTCGTATATTTTGCACTCTTCCCGTTTCGGTAGCACAGGCAGAACGCTCGTTTAGTGTGCTTAGTAGAGTCAAAAATTGTTTGCAATCGACTATGGGACAGCAAAGATTGTCAAATTTGGGAGTGTTGTCTATTGAGTCTAGGTTACCAAGAACATTGAATTTTGACTCAATTATTCAAACTTTCGCAGAAAGGAAGGCAAGAAGAGTGTTGTTGTAAATAAAAAATAGTTCAAAATCTGTTAGTGTTA
Organism: Amphimallon solstitiale; assembly: GCA_963170755.1. Classification (NCBI taxonomy): domain Eukaryota; kingdom Metazoa; phylum Arthropoda; class Insecta; order Coleoptera; family Scarabaeidae; genus Amphimallon; species Amphimallon solstitiale. The sequence continues at coordinate 13,468,727 of OY720684.1, forward strand.
TTATGAGCATTACTTAAGTCTTAAGTAATTATTATTAAATAAGTTTATAAGTAAGTTTGTTTTATTTTATGGAAAATAATAAACTCTTGTTATTATAATGCAGTAGTTAGTTTTGTTTTCATAAAACCTTAATCCATATATTAATACTATTGACAAAAATAAAACACATCAAATATTGAGTGGGAGTGGGCCGTTGTATTATTTAAACGAAATTGTAGGATTTCATAAAATAAATGGTCAAACATATAAACCAGCAAAATTTGCTATGGTTCTCTTTGCTACGGGCATTCATATGAATTGGAAACAGCCAGTTGGTTATGTATTAGTCAGCAGCTCATGTAGTGGTTAGGCCTTAGAGGAGACTGTAGATCAGGGGTGTCAAACTCAATTTTGCAGAGGGCCATATATTAAATTTAGAATGCGCAGGAGGGCCAGATTCAAATAAAAAAAAAATTACTGAATTATTATAACATTTTATTTATTTAATTATATAGTTTATAATATACGGTTGTTAAAAATCATATCAAAGTTATAAAAGAGGGTAATTATTTTGAGCTCGAGGATCCAGATACCTGACTTCTCTTGTTTTTGACAAGCTCATTGATGTCAGGTATCATATTCGTTGTATTTATTTTAAGAGTTGATTGGAGATGTTCATTCGTAAGTCTTGTGCGATGTTTGTTCTTATTTATTTTCATGACGGTAAACATCTGCTCACATAAATAGGTGCTACCAAACATGCACAGAATGCGTGCTGCATGCTTTTTTAATTCCGGGTAGTTATCCAAAGTCTTGAAATATTGTGTATAAAATGTAAGAGCGTTAACCTCTTTAAATTTTTCTTTCAAAATACTGTCCGATTGAAGATCTATCAACTCTATTTGCAAATGAACTGGTGCCTGTGAAGCTTCAAAATTGAATGGATTGTTGAAAATTGGGAATTCCATTTCATTCATTTTGTGGAAGTCTTCAAAACGATTGTTGAATTCCGTGATCAGATTTTGCACAAGTTGAGAATATTGATCCAATTTTTTTTTGGTTCACTGTGCCAAATGATTTTAAATGAGGGAAATGATCCAAAGTTTGATTTTTTACCTGATTTTTCCACAGCCTCAACTTTGTTTCAAAGGCTTGAATACATGAATACATTTGAGTGACAACCCGATTTTTACCCTGTAACTTTACATTCAGATCAGTCAAGTGTTTATTCATATCTACCAAAAAGGCACAATCAACCCACCAGTCATTGTCATAATCAATTGGGTTGCCTTTTTCTAACATGAAAGCTTGAATAGGGTCACGTAATGCAAAAAATCTTTCTAAAACTACTCCTCGACTGAGCCAACGAACTTCGGTGAAATAAGGGACATCCGAAAATTTTTCGTCCAAATCTTGTAAAAACTGCCTGAACTGTCGGTGATTTAGTCCTCTGCTTCTTATAAAATTTACTATTTTAATTATAGGTTGCATGACATGGTCCATTTTTAGATGTTTGGATGCCAATGATTCCTGATGAATTATACAGTGAAATCCCACAAAATTCCCTGATGTTTTCTGTTTTAATTTAGTACAACGCCCGAATGTTTGCCAGCCATGGCAGGAGCGCCATCCCTAGTTGCGCTGCTAAGTATATTACAGTCGAGTTCATATTCTGCTATCAAATGCTCCATTGCAGAATAAATATCTTTTGCTGTTGTACTACCTGTCAATGGAACGCACTTTAATAGTTCTTCAGTTATTTCAAAGTTACTGTTAATACCTCGTATAAAAACAGCAAGTTGAGCTGTATCAACAGTATCAGTGCTCTCGTCAACAGCCAGTGAAAAGTTTGTAAATTCCTTAATTTTCTCCTTCAGTTGAAGATCCAAATTTTGAGATAAATCATTTATTCTTGAAGCAACAGTGTTTCTTGATAGTGAAATATTTTGAATTATTGACTTTTGAAATGCAAATGAAACATCGGCAACTTTCAACATACAGTCTTTAATAAAATCACCATCAGTGAAAGGTTTTGATCTCTTCGCGATTTCTAATGCAATAATAAAACTTGATTTCAGGGCATGTTCGCTCTCAGTATTAGCTTTAGTAAACATTGATTGTTGACCTTGAAGTTTAGATTTTAAAGATGACAATCTGTCCATTCTTATTTTTTCAGTGTAACAGTCGAATTTTGATTTATGATTCGCATCATAGTGTCTCTTCAAGTTAAACTCCTTAAAAACAGCAACTGTTTGATTGCAAATCAAACACAGTGGATTACCTTTCCATTCTATGAAAAAATATGCAATTTCCCATTTAGACTGAAAAACTCTGCACTCACTATCAACTTTACGTTTTTGTGACATTATGCCAAAATCGTAACAATTATGGCACTCGACACAACAATTATGGATATCGCACGCGCACGACACAAACAAATGCACATACCTTCACAATCACTACTTCGCAACTGACTCACGTCGCGCCGACGCACTCCATTTATATCGATAAGGAAGGTTCTAGTGTAGGCTCGAAGCGCGTGGAAGATTCTATTGTTCTCAACAAAAATAAGAGGGTATTTCCGCTTGTTGCAAAGAGATGGCGTTACTGTGTATCTCTCTCGCTTGTCTAGGCAGGCGCTGCCCTTGTAATTACTTATAAATGTAGTGTACGCATTTTAAAACTTCCGTAGAGGAATCGAGTGTTGTCTAAAAGCTCTAAAAAACATGATTCTTCTTTCTGTGACACATTGCGATCGCGGGCCGTACTGGTACGGTCCGGGGGCCGGATGAGACCCGCGGGCCTTATCTTTGACATGACTGCTGTAGATAATACAATACTAAAGTTATTTGCAGTTGGGCTTTCTGTCCGAGCACTAGTATCTGATGTCGGATCATATTTTTGTAAATATTCAAAAGAAAAAGGAGTTACTCCAGAATCACCATACTTTTACTTAGAACATAAAATATTTTATTTTTTTGATGTACCACATCTTGTTAAAGCAACTAGGAACACATTTTTTAAATATACAATACAATTTGACAATTTTACAGCAAACAAAACATTTCTAAATGAATTTTATAATAAGATAAACTCATGCACACCAAACTTCAATGAATTAATTATACAGAAAATTTAATGCGCTTCTTTTACAATTTATTTTTCTAAAGCATAATTAATACAGAGGTATGTTGATTTGAAGGCAATTTAAAAAAAATAATAAAAAGCGAATTTATATTATTTAATAACTGTTATTGCCATGTAAACTGAGTACACTTAACGGTACGTAATGTGTCAAGATTGCAACATTTTTGCCATCCCCGCACCCCACCAGCCTTCAATTTATTACATACATGTGTACATAACCTCTTAAGTATCAATAAATAAACAAATTTAACACGGAATTTAACGTTCCGGAAATGAATGTTTCAACATTTAAAAACTTAAATTTTCGTTATTCGGGCCTGCACAAAGTATTTTAAATTTATTCGTGTTGAAACAACATTCTTTATTTCTTCTTTTATAAAGGAATAAGTTATAATTTTTGCAAAACATCTGGATGGTACATTATGAATGTGATGTAAAAGATGACCTAATTAATGAAAACATTATTGTGCTTAATTATATATATAGTTACTATGTAAGTAATTTAATCCTAATATATAAATGTTTATTCTTTCAAATGATAAAAATAAACATGTCAAATAATTTCTGAATGGTTTTCTAGTGCGTAGGTATTTGTTTATTGAAAATACGGGGTCAGATCTTCGTAAAAATACATGCTAGTAATATAGTAAACGAACAGAGATTCTAAACGAAGTCTTCGGCGGTTCGGTTCAGTGTGATATCATGTTCCTAACAAGCAGCAGAACCACGTGGGTAGGCAGTGTGATATTATTAGTTGTTTTCATCTTTTTAACACATGTTTCGGGCGATGTTATAAACAATAATGAAAACTGTGCTGTTTTATATGAAAAAGGTGTAGAGGCATATTTAGAAAACAATTTTAAAGACTGTGTTTCATATTTTGAGAGAGCACTAAGCAGCTATCAGATTTATATGAAAACATTACAGAATTGTCGAATACAATGTAAAGAATCTCTAGACAAAAAGCCGTCTGCAAATGTAGAAGATATAGAGGACTTGTATTTCTATGAAAAGACAATTAAAAATACATTGTGTATTTTAAAATGCAGAAAAAAACACCACGATGTATTTGGATTGTATAATATTAATAAAGAGACAGAAGAATTATTTGAGGATCGGAAACCATACGAGTACTTGCATATTTGTTATTTTCAGGTAAAAGTTTCTAGATTTAGTCGTTTAATATATTATTATTATAACATATCATTAATATAAGTGTAATAATGTCAATCTAAAAAAAAAAGAGTTATTTTTAGAATGTGCACACATCAAATATATTTTCCAGCGGTATGAGCAACTATTACTAACAGATATGTTTATTTTACTCGTATACAGCCATAGGTCATTAAATTTGAAGCCTAAAAATTTGTTATCCGAAGAATATAATAAATTTACAGAAAATTTTAATTAGAAAAATTATAAATTAGGTACTCTGTAAAAGTATATATTTTTTTACAAAATTTTGTGCAAATATTATAATGCTACTTGATATGATTGATATGATTGGACTCTCATCACCATCTGTAAAAGCAATGGCACCTGACTAGCAATCGAGAGGTCGTGGGTTCGATTCTCATAGAATTTTTATAATCAAATTATTTATCAGTGCAAAGCGGACAATTGTAATTATAACATTGCGAAAAACTAATTTTCAGATTATTAAAATGTAGTATTTTTTATATTATTACTATCTTTATATAAAATAGATGATTTTTCATTAATATATTAAGTTTGCATTAACATTTTAAAAATTATGCCGGTTTCAATCTATTAACCACAGACTGTATGTATATACTATGACGTAATTACTATCTAAACCGCAAAAAATAAAGTCGTTAAATGTATTCAATTTTTTATTTATCAATAATGTATTTGTATCCCACTCATCTCGTAATGCTTTTGATAATTTTTTATCTCCGGACATATTAGGTCAAGAAATCGCTACTTAGTATCAATATATTATATACAGTCGGATAAATATATACAGGGTGTGCGTGCTTACAGAATGTGAGTGACATCAGGGATGTCTTGTGTAAACAATTTTTGCATTTTTGATTGTTACATTGAATGGGGCTACCTTCCTTCATCCAAATTGTACTATTACGGGCTGTAATTATAAATTGTTCATTCTTTGGAAATGATCCCATCAACCTTATTGTCTCTTCTTTTTATATAATCTAACTTGTCTCCTTATTCTTGATTTCTAATTATGTTTTAAAGTCTTTAAATTATGTTACATGTGTTCATCTGTGTATCTTTAGAAATACATGTTGTTTATTGATAAACTTCTTTCTCAGAGTATGTAGTAAAATAATATATTACAAAATTAAATAAGATGTAATACAAAATATAAATACAATAATTAAGAATGTGTATATATAATAACTAAAATCACACTAAAATAAAGTATGTATACTCGCGGCAAAAAGTTTTGTCGGGTCTTAAAACTAGCTATATGAAAGGTATCACTGGTCAACTCTAGTAATCCGATAACACTGGGCAACAAATTTTCCAAAAGTTCATGCTTCCAAGCTGAAAATTGTCATTTCTTAATGAATTCAATGTGCTGAACACGAAAATGACTAAGAAAAAGCTGAATTGGCTACGGGTTTTCTGTAATATGTACGCATATTTCAGAAAAAGTGTACTTATGTCAATATTATAATACATGGTAAGAAAACATTTACGCATATTTCAGAAAAAGTGTACTTATGTCAATATTATAATACATGGTAAGAAAACATTTACGCATATTTCAGAAAAAGTGTACTTATGTCAATATTATAATACATGGTAAGAAAACATTAGTCTGCTTCCGGCTTTCGACTTCTTTTGGCCTGCCGTTTGTAGTGGACTTGTGGAGCATCTCTACTGATTGTCCAACAATAGTCAGCTAGCATTGACGTAGACCATTTGCCTTGGTACCGTTGCTCCATGGTGGCAATGTCCTGATGAAAGCGTTCGCCGTGCTCATCGCTGACCTGCCCGCAGTTATCAGGAAAGAAATCTAAGTGGGAATCAAGAAAGTGGATCTTTAAGGACATATTGCAGCCGAATTCATGAAACAAAGCCAACATATCCTCAACCAGACACTTGTAATTTTCTGCCTTGTCATTCCCCAGGAAGTTTGCTGCCACTTGATAGAATGCATCCCAAACCTGTTTTTCTTTACCTTGAAGAAGTTCCTCAAACTTGGGGTCTCGGAAGAGCTGTCTAATTTGAGGCCCCACAAAGATGCCCTCTTTAATTTTGGCTTCACTGAGTCGAGGGAATTTGTCATGCAGGTACTTGAATGCTGGTCCATTCTTATCCATGGCTTTTACCAAGTTTTTGACAAGACCGAGTTTGATGTGTAAAGGAGGAATGATGATTTTGTGTGGCTGTGCCAATGGTGGGTGCTGTACATTCGTTTCTCCAGGCTTAAAAAATGCTCTCGGAGGCCAGTCTTTCTTGATGTAGTGCAAATCGATTGCTCTGCTGTCCCACAGACAAAGAAAACAGCAGTACTTTGTATATCCCTGCTGCAAACCCATCAACAGAGATACTACCTTCAGGTCAGAACATATCTGCCAGCCATACTTGCTGTAGTTAATCGTCTCCAGTAGCTGCTTTAGATTGCCGTAAGTCTCCTTCATGTAGACCGCATGTGCAATAGGTATGGATGGAAGCTGGTTCCCATTATTCAACAAAACCGCCTTTAGGCTCAGTTTTGAAGCGTCTATAAACAGCCGCCATTCGTGGGGATCATGTGCAATACCGAGAGCTTGTAGTAGACCATCAATATCGCAGCAGAACACAAGACTTTCTTCTTTCTTAAAGAAAGATTCGAAGAGCTGATGGCGAGTGCGAAATGAAGTCACTCGGACATTCTGTTCCAGAAGATTCCACTGTCGAAGTCTTGAGGCCAGTATCTCCGCTTTGCTTTTCGACAGATCCAAATCGCGAGCAAGATCGTTCATTTCATCCTGGGTAATTTTATGTGGTGCAGATGTTTCGTCAAAGCACGAAAAGTCATCATCCTTACTGCCACGTTGAGGAGAACTCGCCGACGCATGGCCATCCTCATCGTCTGAACTGATAGAAAAATCTGTAGGAGGTTCTGGAATTGGGAGTCCTTCGCCATGAGAGACAGGTCGCAGAGCAGATGGTATGTTAGGCTATTCAACTGTCCACTTCTTCTTCTTGGTGATGCCTCCAGAAGCTGGTCGTACCATACAGAAATAACAGTCGTCAACGTGATTGGTGGGCTCCCTCCAAATCATGGGCACAGCAAATGGCATTGCCTTTCTTTTGCCATTAAGCCACTGTGAAAGATTTACGGCACAAGTGCGGCAGCATACGTGTGGGGCCCAGTCTTTGTCCTGGTCGCCTATCTTGCAACCAAAATACAAATGATACGCTTTCTTAACTGTTGCACTGATGTTCTTTTTCTGTGCAGCAAATGTCACTTCTCCGCAAATATAACAGAAGTTATTTGCACTATTAACACAGTTACGAGGCATTGCTACTGTTTAGTTACTTTACACTATAGCAATCACTTATGTATGCTAGAGCTTCGAAAAATATGCGCGAATGAACGGACATTGCACGAGTTAACTGTCACGTCGGCCATTTATAAATAAACTATAATTAGCTATTGCTTGATATTGCGCAATCAATTTCGCAACACTCTCAATGGAAACTTACAGTAAATGCTGCATTAACTTCTTTGCATGAAGGGGTGATGCAATATGACGCAAAATTTCGTAATTTCTCACTAAATTGCATTACATTATGCAATAGCATCTATACAATGGACAAAACGTCAATATCTCTTGAACGTGAGCCAATCAACTTTTTTCAATGTGATATTCGTGTTCAGCACGTTGAATTCATTCAGGATTGGGTACTTTCACCCAGAAGCAATTTCACTGTTGACCAGTGTAATATTTCCCACTAAATTTTAATAAACCATAAAAGCAGATTGTAATATTTTTGTTTATGCTTCAGAGATACATTAAATTTCGTCAAAAATAAAATACATCTAGCATTATAAAGCAACAAATAAGCAAACAATAAATTACACAAAGAATCTTTTGAAGACTACCATGATTTTTTAAAGAAATATGAGGTGAATCATGCACAGCATACTAGGACAAGTGGCTGAACTATTAAAAAAAAGTATTTGATATATGGGCTACAAAAAATCTTGATTTAAATAATATTCCAAAATTTAAACACCCCTAGCAATTTCGCTGTAAATACCAAGGTAAATACATATTAGGCAAACATGCCCCAGGTAAAAATGAATGCAGCTATAGTAATATAATCAAGATTTTGAATTAAATTATAATGAAAAACCCATAATTTTTTTGTATATATTTTAAAATAAATAGAATGTATATTGCAGAAAAAAATAATTACAGATACATACTCGTAAATATCATCAATATAAATAATTACACATTCTATAAAACCCAAATCTTAATAAAGCATTCATTCTCGCCCTTGAAAAATAAAATAAATTCGGAAAGCCCCAAACATTTGTAGAACAGCGAAAAGATTTCTTTGTAATGTTGCAACATCTATGTTATCATGCTATAATAAATAATAAATGAAGAATATTTCAAATATATTTACTGGGGTATTATAAAAATTGAATATAATCCTTCTTTATTTCGTCTTAGAATTTATTAGAGTGGACCAGATATATTTTCCATATAGCTGGTCTTACGACCCGACAAAACTTTTTGCCGCGAGTATACATCTTTATTTAGAAAAATAATGACTTTCACATATTTTTATTTTATTCTATTACGTTTGCTTATGGATGCTGGCATTGGCAAAAATATGGACTCTTGATAAGCTCAATGAAATTCCCAACATTTTCAAGTGAATAATATTATGTAAATAGAAGAAATAACGAAAAATGAAATTAAAAAAACGAATCCGAACAACAAATTACATGATATACATGGTGTTTGGTGTGCGTCTGCCAAATTAAATTGGGCGATAGAAGGAGTGATTTGCTCATAACTCAATATTATTCCCATAGGCTTTTTTCGATTTTTTAATTTTTATTTTGCAAAATCCAAAAATTCAGCATTTAAACATAAATTAAATAATTACTGTGACTTACATATATACCTTTATACGTAAAACGTATATGTATATATGCATGTGTTTGAGATACACACATACATTAAGTGCCATTGCCGATAATCGAACGCACAGACACCGGTGTTTCGACCTATGAGATCTCATCAGTGTACGTGGAGATTCTCGACAATAGCTTCAAGACTTAAATCGCTGCCTATGTCATTTTCGCATGTTAAATGTAGTGAGAGTATCACAGCGACATCTAACACCCAAAAGATGATACGGAAAAAAGCGATGGCTTCTGACAGCATGTTCTGCTATACAGAGGCCTAAATAATGAGGTGTTGCCACCACAATTAAACTTAAATTTGGAGACTGCACTTTTTTTAAAATTTGAATTTTGCAAAATAAAAATTAAAAAGTTGAAATAAATACTAATATTAAGTTATTGGGTCTTAAGAGACAACAAATGATTCTCTCGATTAATTTAATTCGACAAACGATGCATCAAACACTCTGCATATTAAATTAAGACTTTTAAAAAATGTATTTTATGTTAATTTATTAATTTATTATAAATATCATATTATGTATACCTAACCTATAATGTTATAAATTATTACGTGCAGAGATAATGAGCTATCATTTGCAGATCAAAGAGTATCAAAAAGCAGCGTCATCAGCTTTCACATATCTAGTAACTCATTCTGATGATAAACCAATTTTAGCCAGCTTGAAATATTATACAACTTTTCCAGGAACTGATCCAAATGATATTATTAATTATGAAGCAAAAGTGAGTGTCTTCTGCCTTTTTCCTCTAATACACGTAAAATCAACAGCATATGCATAGAAATAGTACAAATACTTGCACCCCGTATTTGCAGTTTTATTTTTAGGAATATGTTTATTTATACGTCCACGGTTCTGATGAATATCACAATCAAAATTGGGATAGAGTCGTTCAAAATATGGAAGAATCATTAATATCGTACCTCCATTCAGAAGAAGAATGTAGGGCTCAGTGTGAAGGTCCATTTGATCCAGGATGGCTTCCAGATTTTATACCAGCAATAGCAAGTAATCAAATTCATAAATTATATAAAAATGTTGAAATTGAAAAGATTCAGTTTGTTTTTAATTATGTATAATTATTTCAGATCATTTTACATATTGTTTAAAGTGCAAAAGAAAATGTAAGGAAACTTTATCGTCCCTAAATGGAGAAAAATATGATGATTTACTAGCTAGCCATTATCATTACCTGCAATACGCGTATTATAAATGTAAGTTATCCATAAAAAAAAAAAGTTAATAATAAATTAATTTAATTTTACATTCATATTTACAGTGGGTAAAATAAAAGCTGCTTGTCGAGCTGTGGCAAGTTATTTATTATTTTACCCTGATAACGAAGACATGAATAAAAATCTAGAATATTACCAGTCATTACAAGGAATAAATATTAGTTATTTTATACCAAGAGAAGTAAGTGTATAGTGTATAGATGAAAATACAATGTATTCACAAATTTTTATCACTTTATGATTATATAGGCCATCTCAAGAATTCAAATTCAGGGAGCAATAAAATTTTATATTCAAGTAAATTCCTTGTTGAGTAGCAAATAGACAAAGTTGAAGTATCCGAAAAACCATTGAAGTTTACATAATAAAAATTTACTCTTAGCTCCTATTCTATCAAAGTTCCAAAGGAATGTTAGGAAATACAATAGAGCCTCGATTATCCGGTCGGCAGAGACCGGGAGTTTGTCGGATAATTGAAACATGGATAATCGAAGCACATCGTTATTTACATTTTAATGTTTTTTATTTGGACAAATACATATAGAAAAATCATTAAAAATTTATTTTAATAATAGTGAAAACATAAGAACATTTCCTCACAGTAATAGAAAAAGTGATGTAGATACTACTAAATACACATTATGCAAATATGTACATAAAAAATTAAGGGACATACAATTTACTACTTGAAAAAATCAATAATTTGTTCTTGCTTTGGTAATTCGTATATTCTAATAAATTCCTTCATTTTTCTAAGCTGAAGAACATCAGTACAATTAGGTTCAGGTTGCTCGTCAAAGTATTCGAGTAGTACATTCACTACATCTCTTGCTTCTTGATGACTTCTTTTGATGGTACAGTTACCATTATCATCATCACTGCTAGTATCAGAGCTTATATCTGCAGGAGTATTATTAAGATCAGCATCATCACCTATAATGTGGTATCCTTCTTCGTGACAAAATCCTATCCATTCCTGTATTTCTTCTTTGCCTATAAAATCCAAACCATTGATTTCTGACACTATGGAGGTTATGTTTTCAATTGATAATAGGTCTTAATCATTCAAATCATCCTTATTCTCAATTTTCTTTCTTCTTACTTTCCTTCACACTATTCCAAATATGGAATGGAATGGATATGTGGAGAGACGGCATAAATTGCTTCTTTACAATTCACACATTTCCAAAACCTCATGAAGTCGTGTTCCCCCAACTATTGCAGCATAGGGTATTTCCTATAAAGTCTCTTCGTGGCATCTATATCCCCTGGGTCCAATGGTAGGGCAATACGTAACATTCCTTTACAATATTCTAGGTATGGAATGGGATGGATATGTGGAGCGACGGCATAAATTGCTTCTTTACAATTCACACATTTCAAAAACCTCATGAAGTCGTGTTCCCCCAACTATTGCAGCATAAGGTCTTTCATATAAATTCTCTTCGTGGCCACTATATCCCCTGGGTCCATTGGCAGGGCAATGCATGTAACATTCGGAAGAAAATATACAACCAATATGTTTCCATCTTTTTTTTTAGTAACTCTGCATCAGCATATGCCGGTGCATTATCCAAGAGCAGTATGGCTTTTAGTGGAAGATTATTTTCTTTCAGACAAGTCTTAATCTAAGATACCAATTTATCGAAAAACTGCCTTCTAAAAATTATTCGGTCCGTCCAAGCAGTCTTTGAATTATAATAGTCAACGGGTAAATCCTTGGCTTTTATATTTTTAAAAGCCCTGGGAGTTTTGGATTTCCCAACAATAGTAGCCTGATGTGTTCCTGATGCATTAGCACATCATAATACTGATATACGATCCTTGCTGACTTTGAAACCTGAAGTAAACAAAAGTTTTAGTCTAAAGTTGTTTAAAAATGAAGACAAATAAGAATTACATGGAGCACTATTTTCTCTCTCGGCAGTGAGTGTTTTTTAAGACACTGCTTTCCAATATACCCCAGTTTCATCTGCGTTGTACACTTGCTGTCGTCTTAAGTTGTTTTCTTTTATAATATTTTCCAAATCACAGCGAAATTCTACCGTAGCTACATCATCAGCACTCAATTTATCCCCTTGAATGGCTAATTCTCGTATTCCATGGTGCTTTTTAAACCTGCCAACCAGAAGATGCACAAAAGTTTCCTTTCATTTTCAACTGTTTATGAAACTTTTGGTCTTGATTAGCACACACAGGTCCCGATATCGGAACTCCTTGAGCTCTTTTCTCTAAGAACCAATAGGCCATAGCTTCATCAAGTTCTTGAAAAATAATTTTTTTTAGAGTTTTTCTGTCAGAAATAGCTTTTTTCTTTATCTACAAAGCTCTGTAATTCTTTAGCCAGTTCTGCAACACCTGTCCCCTTTTCTAATTGTAGAAAAATATAGATTTTTTGTTCTATAGCACTTACGCCTTTGATTCGCACCGGTACGCTGCATTTTGTCAACTAAACTATACACTATAAAATTAGAAAAAAAAATTCAAAAAGAACAAAAAACTAATGTCAATATATTTTCTTGTTCCTTTTTAATTTTTTTTTCTACTTACTCAGGTTGGCTTAGTCGTCGTGATCAAAGCCTGAATCTTGTCTTCAATAAACGTAATCTCTTCCTCATGTTCACTCTCGACGTCGAAGTGGAATTTTGGTGCAGTGTCGTATGATTGCCCACTGCTGTATCCACATGCGAACATTTCAATCCTGCTTTCTGCACCTACATGCTGCGTCACATCCTTTTTTGCAATTACAGGGTTACTGGAACCAGGCTATTAAATTGCTTTCCAATTCCCATCCCCAATCAGGACTTTTAGGTTCCCATACTATATTTGGACTTGGTGGTGTATACTAAATGTATGGTATCTTGCCGGGTCCTTAGTAGGTGGCAAAGAAGCTAGATAAAAATTGCTTTTCATTGTTGATTTCGCAAAATGTTGGTCGCGAACCTCTTCCAACGAATCTTTCTCCAAGTTTCTACAATACAAAGCGACTAAAAAGCGAGCTCCAGCGTCTGCAACTTCCTCAGACTTAGCATCATCCTACTTAAAGATGCCAATCGTACTAAGGTTTACATTTTTTTTTGTGCATGTAAAATAAATTGTTTTCCCCTGATTGTAGAAGGACGGCGTGGTATCGCAGCTACTGAACGCATGCAGAAAAAGTACGTTTTCCGTTGCTTTCTCATATTTAAAACTTCTTGAAGAAAAAAATCTTTTAGCAGTTTTGCCTCTCCCAGGTTTCCTGAAGTAGATGTTCTTTGGTGGTGCCAATGCTGTCTATAGAAGATCGACAATAAAAGCTTCATCAAACGACGAACTCAATGAAACAACTTCTTTAGCCTGCTTGATTGCAACAGAAGCCTGTTCGAACATAGAAATTAGGCGACTTTGTTATGTTAATTGCCTAATAAACGTTCTTTGAGACTTGGGCAAACATTGTCTCATCAAAAAGCACATCTGCAGACATCTGCATTTCGATCGGCGAGCTCTTTCTGCTGTTTTAGTACTTTGTATAATCGACCGGTCCTCTTTAATATACATATTTTTGTCGAGATCAACTGTTGAGGATTTTTTTTGTGAAAAGACAGATTTATGGCACCTTTAATCCTATATGGCGGCTCGAGCTCCCCCCCCCTCCCCCCACCCACACACACAAGGTGAAAAACTTGTATTTTTCATTAGGACCCTGACCTAAACAACATAAATCAAAAATCGTTTCTATCCCACATAATCATTATTCAGTGACTTTGAATTCTTGATGTGACATGCTCGAAGGCTACTTGTTAATCTATAAAATCATCGAGTGTCGAAATGTGTATGAAATCTGTTATACTCTAGGAAAACATCATAACTTGTTTTGTGTTAATAATTCTTTTCTAGGAAGCAGTTACTTATACGAAAAGGGACGCTCACGAAACGAAATTATTAAAATATATCCATGAAGAATTCAATTTTAAGCAAAACGATTTTTCTGGAAACAGTGTGGTAATATTTATCAATTTATTGTATATAATTCCTGCAAAATACGATTAACAATTCTCTTTGTTTGCACCAAGATAATTTAATGTAATTTTATTCATTATTTACGCTATAATTGTAAATATATTTAAATTTGGGATAAAGCATGTGGTGTTTATTAAAAATATCTAATTTGCCATTGCAGGTATCTTCTTCAGCGGCTGAAAAATAAAGCATTGCCTCTGCTGATATTTCTATTTCATGCGCTTTCTTAAAAAACACACACACACACATGCCGTTGGGACCATCCATATATTTTATTAACAATTCTTTGTTGCGTATGTATTTTTTATACTGTGAAATAAATATCTTATAAGTGTTTTCTGTTTCATTCCTTCTTTCATCATCCATCACGCTAGCTTAATACGTCTGCTTTTTGCTAAATTCTAAATTTTGTGAATCATTGTGGACAAATATTTGGCTAAACTAATAAAATACTCAACATAAATAACAGTCTGTATATATAAAACATTGTAAATTTAAATATGCAGTACTCTGTAATACACACATGTTGGTTTTGTATGTGGTTTTGGTAATGTTGGTGTAAATAATCACAAAATATACAAACAGACGATGCAATACACTAAATAATTTATAGCATAGCACTATATACAGGATCTTTGGTGCATCATTCGCCAAGGTAAATTAGACGGTAGAAGCGATCATTAATTCATTAATCTCACGGGCTTTTTTTTTACATACAACTTTTTTTTTTTAATTTAAGGTTTAATGCTGAATTTTGGGATTTTGCAAAATAAAAATTAAGAAGTCGAAAAGAAGAACAGTGGAACTAATATTGAGTTATTGGGCCTTAAGACACAGCAAATGACCCCTTCTATCGGCCAATTTAATTTGGCAAACGATGCGCCAAACACCCTGTATAATATTTTAAACTTATTTCTTAAATTATTATCCTGACCCTGCTTAACGTGTATAAATGATTCAAGATAAGATCAAAAGAAAAAAAATTATCTCCCCAATTTTTTATTTATTGTCTTTCGCTCTTTATATTAAAAACTTCTTGATAAAATCATCCAATTCATTTTAAAATATTGAATAGCATTTTTTTTATGTTCTTGGAATCTGATATTATTGTCTGTGTGTTTTTGTCATCTTCCTATTCAAAATCACGGACAATAATTTACAAGATAACATTCAAACATTTTTTTATCATATGTAAAGAATAGTTGCGGCAAAAATATTTGTCCAGACCAAAGACTAAGAATAGGAAAGCTATGTTTGGACAACTGCAGTTACTAGTACGTTCTAACACCAAATAAAAAGAGATTATATTCAATTTTTAATACCTGTGAGTATATAATTAAACTGGTTAATAGGTATATTCCAACTTGGATACGTCCAACTTTCGTACAAGGATTATTTCTTTCAATTTGCGTATACGCCCCGCGTGTCAGGTAAAAGTGTATCGCAGAATACTAAAATAGGTTCCTGGCTTAGGACTGGCAGCAATTTGCTGACGTGTTTAAAAGTTTTAGTTTTTTGAAAGAAAATATTTCCTGTATCAGATTTGAAATTTACGCAATAGTCAAGTTACTATTTACAAGGTAGGTAAGTACTGTTGTTTACTCTAACTTTGCCACATAAAAGCTAGAGATCTATATATTTTCGAAATGAAATGAATTTTCTAGACTTCGGTGCTTATTTAAAACTGAAATTAAAGCGGCATATGCCAATCTAGACTTCAATCTAATAGTACCCAAAGCTTTTCTTGAATTTTGGGAACATTGGATACTTTACTGTCGGGGACGTATTGCGTCAAATTGCGTTGTCTCATGAAACTGAAGTTAACTACGACCTTTGGCTATGATGGTATACCCAGTTTGTTCCTGCGGGATGAATGGACGCTGTGGACGCTCCTCAGCAAGTGGACGTCATATACAGGGTGTCCAGAAACTCTCCTGCCAAACGAAGACCGGAGATTCCTCAGATAATTTTAAGACAATTTAACCCAATTCACCCTAGTCCGAAAATACTTCCTAAGGGAGCCAGAGCTCTTTGAAGATGGCGCCTTGTAATTAGTTTTTTTTTAATATCTCCCGAACGCTTCTATTTAGAAAAACAAAAACTGGTATGCTTATTTATCCTCCAGAGATGAATCGATTCCATCAATTGCGAATTTCTAGTACCGGTCATAGGCGTCCGTTTTGGGTAAGTTAACGGTTATTTTAACGCATAACTTTTTTGTCTTTAACTTTTAAGCATTTGTGACACTAGATTATTGAATTTTCAGTTATTCTAGTACTAAAAGGTACTCTTACTTTAAGTCGGTAGGATACACCGTTTTCTAGAAAAATCGATTTGAAAATTTTTCGTTTTTTCGTCATTAAAATTCAATTTATTATTTTTTGCACTAGTTCGCTCTGAACTGCCAACAGAAATAAAACCTACGTTTTTAATTGTCAAATTGTTGTCAGTTCGCGAAGTTTATCTTTTAATTTTTTACTTTGTAGCATTCAAACACAACGATTTCAATTTACAAAAAAATGGTTTTTACTAATGAAGAATACGCCGATATGCATTTAGTTTATGGCGAAATGAGGGTGTAACGCTCGAGCAGCGCAACGTAGATACGCTGAAAAATTTCCCAATCGTCAGCATCCCACTCACATAACATTTACAGCTCTTCATCAACGATTAAGAGAAACAGGTTCAGTGGTCCAAAAAAAAAAATTAAACAGGGAGACATAATGATGTAACAGCAGAACATGAATATGTTATTTTAATGGAAGTTGAGGAAAATCCAGAAATTAGCGTTCGAAGACTATCTGCCATGTACCCCACAATTTCAAAATCTTCCGTAGGAAATATCTTACAAAAAGAAAATTTATATCCTTTTCATTTTACAAAGGTGCAAGCACTGCTAGAAGGAGATTTTCCTGCTCGTGTAGAATTCGCTAGATGGTTACAAAATCAGATAAATCAAGATGAAGATTTTTTCAGGTACATTTTGTTTGGTGACGAAGCTTCATTCTCAAAAAATGGAATTTTTAATGTACATAATGCACACTATTATTCGTACGTTGGTGACAATCCCCACGTTGTTCAAGAATTTAAGCATCAGCATAGGTTTAGCATAAACGTCTGGATTGGAGTACATTTCCTGCAAAATATTGTACCTGATTTGTTAGATGAGGTGCGTTTAAATATTCGGCAAAACTTATGGTTGCTACAGGATGGCTGTCCGGCCCACTTTAGCAGGAATGTACGAGACTTTCTAGATAAAAACTACGAAGACCATTGGATTGGAAGAGGCGGTCCAGTTGCTTGGCCAGCAAGGTCGCCGGATTTGAATCCTTGCGATTATTGTGATTGGAGATACATAAAAGCATTTCTTTATTCCGTTCCGATACAAAATCGTGCACAACTCTGGCCATGGATACAAGATGCTTGCAACGAATTTAGAAATAACTTTGGAATTTTTGCAAGAATTCGGCGTTCTCTAAGCAAAAGGGTAAATTTATGCATACAGACTAATGGTCATCACATCGAGCATCTTTTGTAACTATCTACCTTTGATACTTGTTCTTTTTTTGTTAGTTTCGTTCCATTGTAATAAATACTTTGTTTTTAAAAACCTTCAGCTAAAATTTTGTTTCAAATTGATTTTTGCTTCTTTTCCCAAACTTTTTTTACGAATTGTGTGCTGCATTTATTGAAACAAAAGATGATTTATTAAATTAATTTTCATCCATGCCTTGATAGTCCTAGCCAACTTCGTCGTTAAAAATAAGTAGGTACATAATAAATTGAATTTTAATGACGAAAAAACGAAAAATTTTCAAATTGAGTTTTCTAGAAAACGGTGTATCCTACCGACTTAAAGTAAGAGTACCTTTTAGAACTAGAATACCTGAAAATTTAATAATCTAATGTCACAAATGCTTAAAAGTTAAAGACAAAAAAGTTATGCGTTAAAATAACCGTTTACCTACCCAAAACGGACGCCTATGACCGGTACTAGAAATTCGCAATTGATGGAATCGACTCATCTCTGGAGGATAAATAAGCATACCAGTTTTTGTTTTTCTAAATAGAAGCATTCGGGAGATATTAAAAAAAAGTAATTACAAGGCGCCATCTTCAAAAAGCTCTAGCTCCCTTAGGAAGCATTTTCGGACTAGGGTGAATTGGGTTAAATTGTCTTAAAATTATCTGAGGAATCTCCGATCTTCGTTTGTCAGGAGAGTTTCTGGACACCCTGTATACTGATTTTAATAAGGCGTTCGACACGATTAACCACTCTCTGCTTTCTATTAAATTACACTCTTTATGTGCTTCCACAAGAACTCTTATCTACTGAATCGCTCATACTAGGTGATCTACAGTAGATAGCACTGCATTCAGCGGCGTTCCGCAGGAATGTAACTTGGACCCACTACTATATAATGTGTACATACATCAATGAACTCCTTGTGCTTCTTGAAGTGGTTGTATCACTTTATTTGTTTAAATAAAGTGATACAACAAAGTATATGTGTTTTATTATTTTAACATGGATTATCACAAAGTAACGGCTTACAGCATTAATCACGTGAAATAAGCTGTACTTTATTTTTAATATAATTAATCCAAATTAGGTTTTGTGTCGCTGCAATAATAACATATATTGTACATGACAAACCTCTTGTAACGTAGAAGTCAAGTCTGATGTAGAAAATATTAAATATTATATTTTATTATACAGAGTGTCCCAGACATAAATAGACAGAGTAGCAGAAATCGGAAGCTGGATTGTGTAAAAACGTACCCTCAAAATATCAAGTCTTTATTCGTTCGCAGACGGCAGAAAAAAAATAAAGAATTCAATTGGCCTTACGCCGACCTTGGACTAAATATCCACCTGCTTCGCTTTCACGATCGGTCCACCATAGTACTTGTGTTAAAAAAAAAGGAGGAGGAATAGATACTTCATAATAAATATCAAACCATTAATTACTTTAATTTTACACCTGCTAGAAAAAAATAATTACATTCATGATATTTACTGTAATAAAGGCTAGAAAAATACGATTTATTGAATATTCTAAAATAATAATAATCAGCTGTTTCCGACTACAAACATATTTAAGAGCAACAACCTTCCTATTTTAAAAATAAAAACAATCTTTTATTGTCTGCAATAAAGTGGGTCGCCCATCTGGGTCAATAACCGACGCAATGGCTGCGTTATCTAGACGCATCGGGTTTTATATGAATTTTTTCCCGTTTTATACAAATAAAAGGGTATTTTTCTATGAATGCGTGTTCGTTTCTATTTACAAATGAGCATTCTTACGTGTATTTATAAACATACATTCTGTGCCAGGTCCGTAATGTATTTTTTTTTATCTAAAAAACAACATAGAAAATTAAATTTTTAATTTCTTCGTTATTGCGGTATATTTGTGCCTGTTTCTGTTCTGACTTTACACACCTGCTACTCCGTCTTTTATTTCTGGGACACCGTGTATAGTTAAGATAGTTTGTGTGCAAGTTGGTATATGTATCGTCACTTTTACCTGACTCGCGGGGCGATTCTACACATGTACGCAAATTGAAGGTAAATAAACGAAAATACATGAGGCATATACAGACCAATATATTTCAAATATTTGTTTTTATTTGCGTTTTATAGCTTGATAACATTGATATATGAATCTAATAATAAATGTATTCCTCAAAACAGGGTAAAGTATCTAATACTGAAGTTCTTAAAAACTCCAATGATCTAAACGGAACGCAAAGATATTTAGCAACGAATTTATTGACGAAAGAACAATGCTCGTCAATACTGTATGTTTTAAAATTGTTCACAAGAATAGGAGATGGTTACCGTGGGAATCAAACACCACATACTAAGAACGAACTATTTGGAGGGATTTCGTTTGATAGATTTACCTTTTTGACACGCGTTGGTCTAATAGATCTTAAGTATTTGAAAATTCTTGTTGGTGCTAGCGAAGAAGCCAAATCTCATGTCGAGAAGTACTTCAATGTAACGAATTTACATTTCTCTTTTACTCATCTAGTATGTCGATCTGCAATAGAAGGTACTCTACATATTACAATTAATTTTGCTCTTCCATTTATCGAACACTCTGTACTTCGAAGAAAATGTAATGCATAATTTCGATAAATTCATATGACGCAATTTCTAGAGACAGAGAATATAAGTGTGTGTAAAAATGTATTTTTATGTTATCTACCTAGCCATGAAACAAAAGAGTGACGATGTCAAACAAATTATTGAAAACTTGCTGTCACTGTTAGAAGTACATGTGCTAAGTTGTGTTTAGTTTATGCTGTGTATAGAGATTTGAGACGGTCCATTTCTCGATAAAATGAGTGAAACTAAAGTTGAACATCGCAGCGTAATAAAGTTCCTGACTAAGGAAGGCAATGGTCCAAAAGCAATTCATGAAAGAATGGTTGCTGTACGTATATGGGGAAGATACACCATCTTATTTCCAAGTAAAATATTGGTCCAAACTCTTTCGATGGGTTCGAGAGTCAATCAATGGTGACCCAAAGTGCGGACGACCCGTTGAAGCTCGAACTGAAAACATTGTGCGAAAAGTCGAAAATTTGGTACTGAAAGATCGGCGTGTAAAGATCTCTGTCATTGCCAATGACGTTTGTGTATCTGAAACAAGTGTTCTCAAAATTTTGCATGACGATTTGGGTATGAAGAAGGTGTCTGCACGGTGAATACCCAGATTGCTTACACCTGAACAAAAACTGTGCAGAAAAGAAGTTTCTCAAGAAAATTTGGCCAAGTTGGAGAGGGACAAAACATTTTTATCTCGAATTATTACCGGGGATGAGACTTGGGTATATTACTGGGACCCTCCTACTAAACAAGAATCCATGCAGTGGGTTCATAAGGGCTCTCCACCACCAGAAAAGGCTAAGACACAATTTTCTGGAAAAAAAACTGATGGCAACTGTTTTCTGGGATGCTGAAGGAGTTTTGCTTATTGAATATATGTCGAGAGGGTCTACCATAAATGAAGAGGCCTACGGAAACACAATTAAAAATTTAAAAACCGCTCTGGAGGAAAAACGCCCGCATTCTTATCCACAAAAAAAACTTGTTGCTGCACGACAATTGTCGGGTTCATAAGGCAAACGAAGTTCAGCAGATAATCAATGACTGTGGGTTTATAGAGTTAAGGCATCCACCTTATAGCCCCGACCTAGTTCCGTCAGACTTCTTCTTATTCAAAAATTTAAAAAAGCATCTCAGAGGAAAGCGTTTTGCTTCTGATGAAGAACTCAAAGAAGCTGTTGAAGAATATTTTGCGGGGTTACCGAAGCAATTTTTTTCTGATGATATGGGGCAACTAGAAAAAAGATGGAATAAGTGTATTAGTGTTGAAGGAAGTTATGTAAAAAAATTAAAAAATTTTAATTTTAATGGCTAGGTAGATAACATAAAAATACGCCCTCGTATTTCTAATTTTTTTACAAAACTCATGAGATTCTTGTTTATTGAATTTGTGTTTTACTTTTTCTTCTTAATAGACAAGGATGATTTGCTACAAATGGGGGCAAAAATAGGATATTAAGCATTTTTATTATTTGTGCCATTTTGGTAATCATTAGGCTTTGGATAAATATACATTTGCATATTAGCATATGTATGTACCTACATGTTTATCAATAAATGCATATTTTAATCTTTAGAGTATTAATGCATGTTTTCTGTTTAAATTGCAAATTTATCGTTATTTACTATTATGAAACGGAAACAGATCATTGTTCACCATACTAAATTTAGTTCGCCTACTTGTACATATGTGTTTGAGGGATTTCCCTGAAACTGTATGAGGAATTCCCCTGAAACTGTGTAGCATTTTTGTGTTTATTTATTTTTGAAAATTTCGTACAACACGTTGTAGTTAAAAGTAATTATAAATTGTTTCTATAATATAACAATAAATTTGAATTTAAAAAATTGTTTTTGTGTTTCAACGGCAAAATTAAAAAATTAGTATTTATCTTCTAAAATTTGATTTTTGAAGTTTTTTATTGCAAAATTATCCTAAGCCTAGTAATCATCTTTCTCAAAATCCTCAAATTACTACTCCAGTACTGCAAAAAAAATCATCATTTGACTTAAATTTCTTTGCAGCAAGGAGAAGTAGAAAGTATTTGAGACTAGATCAGGCGAATTGGGTGGGTGATGTAATTTTACGGGGGTTAACAAGCTGTCTTGTATTTCAAAGAAATTAAAACGTAATTCTAAATAATATTTTAATAGGTACAGAGCAAAACAGACAAGATTTCAGTCATAAGGTGCATGCTGATAACTGTAATTTAGACCGAAGCGGAACTTGTGAAAAAGCATATCCTTCATATACTTCAAGAGATTACAGCGCAATTATCTATTTAAACGACAATTTTGATGGGGGAGAGTTCATTTTTGTCTCTGATTATAATGGAAGTATTATTCAGGTAAATATTTTTATAGTTTATACTCCAGCGGTTCTTAACTTATAGTGGTCAGCTAACTTCAGAGCTCACCAAGAAATTGTTATTATTAGATGAAGATAAAATTCGTGACTGTTTTTAAGGAAACAAAATAATTATAATCAAAAACAAATTTTGGAAATTCATATGTAAAGTTTAAATAATTTTCAATGGATCAATCTTTTGACCATTTCGAACATGCAATAGACAAAGTTAGGACAAATATTTCTTGTTCATAATCTACTTTATCTCCAAGTTTTATAAGGCAAATGGATGATTTATTGCTTTATGATGTTTACCAGTCGCGTCGAGATGATTTACAACCTCTTTTTATTGTCGCTCAGAAGTCTGCCTTTCTTTTGTTGTCGCCCGGACGTCTACTGGTTTCGTTACAATATATTGAAATGTATTTTGATGTAGATATAACTTTTAAGTAATGTCAAACAGCATACTTCCTTCTAATTTCGCCCTAAATTTAATCAAAAATATTAACAGCTGCTACTGAAACTAATGAGCTATACAGATAGAACCACCGGCCATCTGCCTATAGGGAATTGTATGCAGTACACATTTATATACGCCTACGTATATATCTACGTACCGGCAATAATAATTTGTGGCGTAAAAAGAAATAAATACACATCCGTCGATAAAGCATATTTAATCTTTAAATATGACACAGATATTGCCATTTCATTTCGTAGATATTTGTAAGAATCAATCATCGGCATAATGTTTCGTGTTGTAGAAATATTAGTAGTAGATTTGTAATGAAAACGAAGGTTTGAGATTCCAAAGAAGTAGTAACTAGTGATTCTGAATGTACCTAGTTAAATAAAATTAAATTGCAAATTACTAAACCAAGAGAAAATAAGAAAAATAATTCTAAAAAGGAAGCAACATGGAGAAATTAAAAAACGTTCAAAAAGTAATAATTGATGTCAAACAAAAAAAATTCTAGAGAAAATAAAATAGAATTCTAGAGGCTAATAAATATCTCTTTCAAACAAGCCTCCATTGTTTGCCTCACAGTAGCCCAGTCTGTTGTAAAATTCTCTACGTACATTAGAGAGAGTTACAGGTGAAATACTATTACAGAGTTGTGTAATTCGCATTCGTAAATCATCTAATGTGCGGGGTCTTTCATTCTGGTGTACATAAATGGTTTCATTCAAATATCCCCAAAGGAAAAAATCACATGGCGTTAAGTCAGGGGATCTAGGCGGCCAAGAAATATTACCTCTAGTGCTAATGGTATGTGGAAAATGCAATGAAAGACATTCTTGTACTATTCTGGCATTATGAGCTGGACAGCCATCTTGCTGAAACCAAATATCATTAAAGTTTACAGCAAGGTCACGCACTGCAGGAACAATATGATTTTGCAGTAATTGTAAATATGACTGCGCATTTAATGTTCCGTTTAGGAAAAATGGCTCTATGATGTGATCCCCTAAGATTCCTGCCCAGACATTTAGTTTCTGTGGATATTGAGTGTTGACATCCCTGCTCAAATGTTTGTTTTTCTGAGACCAGTAGCGAACGGCAGATGGATTATGGCGTTTGTGAAGGGAAAATGTTGATTCGTCAGTGAACAAAATATTTCGTGTAAAATTATCATCATTATCACATTTTTCTCTAATAGCCTCACAAAATTCGAGACGTCTAAACTGGTCATCTGGGAATATTTCTTGATTTTTTCTAACCTTATAACACTTATATTTCTTTTTGTGTAATATACGCCTAACTGTGGTTTTTGGAATACCTAATTGTTCAGAAATTTGGCGGCTAGAGCAGGGCTCACTTGATTCTACAAAGGCGCATACACTGACTTCCTTCTCTATTCTTTCCTCCGAAATAGGATGGAAATTACTCTGATAGCATTTCGAACATCCATTAATGCAGCCCGACTTTTCAAAACGATGTATGATATCTAGTATCGTCCGTCGGCAGGGAACTGGACGATCAGGAAACGAAAAAACAAAACGACCAATCACTTCTTGCGTACCTCCTTGAGATGAGTAATACCATTTAATAATATTTATTTTTTCTTCTTTACTATAAACTAACGGCATAGTAAATACGTAAATGAATATCGGTAATAACAGAAAAAAATACTGAGCTCTAAATAATTCTAAACCCTAAAGATGCAGACAGCAAGAATTTGCGTATTTTTGCAAGTTCGACCAACTATGAGTATACTCCACCGCAGTCAAGACACGACTGACGCGGTTGACTGTCGATCCCTAGCGTCGGCATAGACAACGCTTCTGATAAACGGTAGGACTAGATACATAGGTATATGTACATATAAATGTGTACTGTATACAATTCCCTATAGGCAGATGGCCGGTGGTTCTATCGGTACATATATATGTAATGGCTTTATCGTCTTATTATATTTTTGTGTGTTCTAAAATACAATAGCACTGCCTTCTTTAAACTTTTTTGCTATGTATCAGTATATATAGCTACCTACATACATAGTCTATTAGGTAATGTAACTAAAGAGTTTTACACAATGTCTGCCCCCGGATTCTGAACATACAATACGAAACTCGAATTCGAAACGCGAACATGGTAGAGATGAGTAAGAGAGGACAATTAGAGTACTTTTCAATGCGACTAGACAAACTCGTGTTTTATCTTGCCCATCTCTGCTATGCTCGCGTTTCGAATTCGAGTAAAGTAAAAATGTTGGAATAATATTGCTCTCTCAACTACAGCAATAAAACAAACACACATTATCAGTTTGTGTCATATTTATTTATCAGTTTTATACTCTGCTATTATACACTTATTACAAAGTAGCATTCAGAAAATACATCGATTAATTAATGTTGAAATGAACTACAATTCACAGTGCCGATAAATATCTCAGCCAAAACTGCTTATATAATACTATTAATCGTTACATCATCTTCAACAAAAACCTCCAATAATCCAACAAATTTGCTAACATCAGATTTCAATAAGTTAAATATTGGAAGAATATTGTTTTTACAACTACAGTAATAAAATAAATATACAAAGTTATTTCTTTGTACAACGTGAGCATTTTGAACTGTCCTGAGTTGACCATACTGATTTTAATATAGGAACACAGTGTAATTGGCAAGCCTTTTTTATTTATTTTTGTGATTAGATTTACTATCTAAAATTTTCCTCTGATAAATGTCAATCAAATAGGGTTAGTTTTAAGTTGAATTATATGGAAGAATTTTTTAGAAATATAGTAATTACACTTTACACAGTATTTATTGCTATGTAATATAAATAACAGAAAAACTAAATTATTTTACAAATTAAAAATTAACAAAGCCATAAATAATAACCTACATTTAAGAAACGCACAACTAAAATATACCCTCCATTTCAAATAATTGTCTTATTTTCAGTTGTAGAAATGGCAATTGGGTTACAGAAATAATATTGTATTACAAATTAGGGCGGGTGAGCATTTTATTCCCCCAGGTAAAAATGTATACCGTTGCCAGGGACACCAATTGAGCACCAAGGACCAAACGGAGACCTACCAATTGAGCACTTTACATTAGCCAATTGCGCACGTTATTATTAGTTTGTTAGTGAACAAAGTAAGAAGTTATCAGGTGCTGAATATATACCGTATGTGTCAATTTTCATTAGGTATAGGGATTCAATGTTTACGTGCGATTTATACGTATACAAATAATACGTGGCAACGTGTCACCCCTACTGTCTGTCACCAATTCCGGCAACAATCGACATCAAAACGATTTTCTCCGAGATCTCCCCACCAGATTTTACATTCAATCTTTAGCTGCGAACACGTTGCGATCTAGTCTGCAATAAAAGCCGTCTTATTACTGGAACGGGAAACATCAATTGGCCGCCGCGATCTCTTGATCTAGCAGTTTATTATTATTTTTAGAATCCTTTTTTATTTACCTTATTTTTAATTTTATTAGAATTACGCTTTTGTTTGTGTCATGCAGCGTGAACGCAGCTTAATAATTCTCTGCATTTACTGAAAGGAAAAAGAAAAACAAATCCTTGCAACGCGTAAATATTATTTCTGAACGCATTACAAACACCCAAGTCAGTGGTCCAACAGTTACTGCTAACTTGAGCTTGTATCGGTCGCGCTGTGGCATTGGAGAGGAAAGTAGGGGTGCCATGTTGTCACGTATTGCATGAATTAATCACCTATAGCTAATGAAAATTGACACATGCTGTATACAGGTTGCCCCACCGAAAACGAAACAGATTGAATATCTCGAAGGAGAAAACTTTTTTTGAAAATACGCAAAAACAGGTCGATTTTTGATCCAAGGGAGACACCCTTCCATCATATCTTCAACTGTGATACGTCATTCCCCTCCCTTCCATCACTCTAACCATTACAATTTAAATAGGGAAATTAGTATATACGATACATCATTGAAAAGGTAATTGTACGGAGAATTCAGCAAAGTGATTGTTGGTTGCGCTATTTTTGATTTTAGCGCCCTCTAGCGGGAAAAAACGGTTACGTATTCCACAATGTGACACATCATTTCAAAGATAATTTTATTAGCAACTAAATACGTAATATTTTTGACATTTACTTGCCATCATTCTCAAGTACAGACTGTCAGCGTCTTTTGTAAACTAATAAGTTCGTAGTTTCTAATATTAGAGCTCTGCAAGGTTTTTCGATTATTTAATTTTTTTCAATTGTGCGTTAAATTGCTAATAAAATTAGCTTTGAAATGATGTGTCACATTGTGAAATACGTAACCGTTTTTTTTCCCGCTAGAGGGCGCTAAAATCAAAAATAGCGCAACCAACAATCACATTGCTGAATACTCCGTACAATTACCTTTTCAATGATGTATCGTATTTAGTACTTTCCCTATTTAAATTCTAATGGTTAGAGTGATGGAGGGGAGGGGAATGACGTATCACAGTTGAAGATATGATGGAAGGGTGCCCCCCTTGGATCAAAAATCGACCTGTTTTTGCGTTTTTTCAAAAAAGTTTTCTCCTTCGAGATATTCAATCTGTTTCGTTTTCGGTGGGGCACCCTGTATATATATATATATATATATATACAGCATGTGTAAAATCATATTGGGGATAGGACATATCTATACTATGCATACCGGCAACAACGCGCAGGTCGTGCCAGTAAAATACGATTAGCGTTTCAGTCGGATACTGTCAGTCGATGGATGAACATGTATTTATCTAAGCATGCATCACACGCTTCGTAAATACATATTTACCAAATAATAATTCAAAATACTTCTGGGAGTTTTATTATATTGCGAATTTTTGAGATCTGTATAGGTAAGAAGTTTTCCACTTTCGTCAAGTTTAATAATCTGTAATCAATTTATTTATTTTTAAATAAATGAATTTGCAGGAATAACAAACGCAAAATTAACATTTTCGTTTATTTTTTAAATAGAACACCCTATATATTTTTCTTCTAAAGTACAGTATTTTTTATAAGCTTTTTAATGATACTATGTTTTCCCTATCCACACTTAGTATTTTATCACTTATTAACTCTTATTATTAATAGATTCTAAATTTAAACGAAAAAAGTCGTAGTCACCTGTGAATGTTTATAATTAAAATAATATCTGAATTTTATATCTGTCGTTAGGTACGTTGTATTTACAAAATAACGCTGATAATTCTATTAGTTTTACGATGAATTTCACGAAAGATGAAATGGTAAATATGTTTAGTTTATTAGCCAATAGGGTTTACTGTCAAAGTTACCCAAATGCAAGGCCTCCTAGAATCGAAGCATTTCAAAAATTAAAAGAACGTTTTGAAGCATCTGGAAATATTGGTTATCCCAAAAAGGAGATTAAAAATCGAAGGGTTACTAATGAGGAAAATGAATTAAATATTTTGCTATCGTTGGAAGAAAATCCTCAAGAAAGTACACGAAATTTGAATACCCAGACTGGAATAAGCAGGAGTACTATCAATTGCATCATAAAGAAAAATAAGTACCATCCCTACCATATGTCATTACATCAGGACCTTCGTGGAAATGATTTTGTAAATCGTTTAAGTTTTTGCAACATTATGTTAAACAAAATTAATTTGGACCAAAATTTTCAAACTTCGATTTTATTTAGTGACGAAGAAGCTACTTTCAAAAGTACCGGTTTACTTAATAGACATAATATGCATTATTGTGCAAGAGAAAATTCCCATTGGTTCAGACAAATTGACTTTCAACTTCAATGGTCAATTAATGTATGGGGTGGCATAATTATTTTACAAGTTGTTGGTCCTTATTTCTTTGAAGGAACTGTAACAGGAGCCATATACGAAATTTTTTTAAGACATCAGTTACCTAATTTATTGGAAAATGTCGATTTCCATACACGAAGAATAATGTGGTATCAGCATGATAGAGCTCCACCACATTTTCATGGAAGTGTTTTTTAATAACTGGTGTGAAGAACGATGGATTGGTTGAGAGGGTCCTATAGCTTGGCCTTCAAGGTCTCCTGATTTAACTCCTATTGATTTTTTTCTTTGGGGACATGTTAAAGAACAGGTTTATCGAAACATTCCAACCACACCTAATGACATGAAACAACGTATAATGGCCATTTTTGAAAATATTGGACAGTAAACGCTTACTGATGTTAAAAACAATTTTCACCGCCGCCTCTCGAATTGTGCATTCAACAAGACGGTGGAATTTTTGAGCATCTGCTATAAATATGTTATACTTTTGCATTATATTTATTTATTT
Organism: Amphimallon solstitiale; assembly: GCA_963170755.1. Lineage (NCBI taxonomy): Eukaryota > Metazoa > Arthropoda > Insecta > Coleoptera > Scarabaeidae > Amphimallon > Amphimallon solstitiale. Next base: position 13,498,475 of record OY720684.1, read on the forward strand.
AAGATTTTGCATTAATCTAATAAATATTATTTTTTGTTTTTCAATATGTTGTAGTAATTTGTTATTATTAATAATTAAACATGGTACCATTAAAAAGCTTATAAAAAATACTGTATTTTAGAAGAAAAATATACAGGGTGTTCTATTTAAAAAAAAAGCGTAAATGTTAATTTTAATAATATATAGTTTATTCCATATTGCTGAGCATAGAACACGTCAATTACAATATAAACATAGTAGATGCACAAAGTTTAAAAAAAAAAAACATTTAGAGTCAAACAAACAAACAATAAATAAATAAAATCATGATACATAATTAGAGTTAAAAAAATCATTAGTTGAGTAAAAGGCCTTACTCGTCAAAAATTTCTTTAATGTCGCTTTAAATTTCTGTGGCGGTAAGACTTTCAGAGTTTGCGGTAAGCAGTTGTATAATTTAATGCATTGCCAGATGGTTTGTTTCTGTATCCCCGCTAAGCGAGTGTGTGGAGGAAGCAAATGCAAAGAGGCCTTACCCCGAGTACTGTGACCATGTTCAAGTTCGTATTTCTTAAAGAGTTCTTCGTAATGACTTTTAACAAAAGTAACAGACTCCAATATGTACAGCGAAGGGAGAGTAAGTATATTATAGTCCTTGAACACTAATTTACATGAGTCTCTAGATCTTAATTGGAAAACAGCTCTCACACAGGCCTTTTGTAGTTTAAAGATTCTTTCCACATCCAGTGAATTTCCCCAAAAGATAACACCATACCGTAGTCTTGACTGTACGCATGCATAGTATACACTTAAGGAGGTTTCAGCATCAACACTCCGAGCCACAACCCTCAAACTGTAGCAATAGCCACTCAATGTCTTCAATTTTGCGTTTGTTATTCCTGCAAATTCATTTACTTAAAAATAAATAAATTGATTATAGATTATTAAACTTGCCGAAAGTGGAAATCTTCTTCCCTATACAGATCTCAAAAATTCTTTCAGGTTTCGTCTCGGAGTCTCCACAAAGTTGGACATATTGAGACACAAAATTGCGAATAAAGCTACAACGGTAAGAGATACCCCTACACATGTATATATCCATGTCCTTCTTTTTAAGAGTAGCATCTAAATATGCCAAAATATATGGGGTGTTCCGTTTAAAAAAACATAAGTTTGTATCGTCACTCACTTACGCAACACTCTGTGTAGTTGAAAATAATTTTAGAATGTATATTTTAGGAGTGGCTACAACTTTTGTCTAAAACACTTTTCTTTAACTTTAATAATAAAGCCGTAATCTTCCGTCCTCGCATGGTCTGGACACCAGGTATATACCGTGTGGCCGCCGTTAATAGCGCGATGCATGTATTAGTAACTACTGGTCGACTATAAATGGGCGTGCCAACTTGAATTGCCACACCGACAGCGGGCGTATAAGTTATACGTATAAATGTATTCGTAGGCAAATCAAGTGAAAAGCAATGTAATATGTATTGCGTTCCCGTTGTAAGTAATTATTTGTAGTTGTTTGAAGCATCAGATAATCACTGATAATATGTCAGTGAAGTAACTCATCACAGCTTCATAAACAACATAAAAGAGCAAAAATAAATAATAAATAACTCCTAGACTTTAAAATAAAAAAAACTTCTTAACTAAAATAATATTTTTCAACAAATATTATAATCTAAAAACTCAACTATAATAAAATACTGATACATAAAATATTTACTTCTTAAAACAGAATTGTAATTCAACATTGCAATTAACCTGTAATTAGCTAAAAAAAATTTATGCTTAAGCAATAATAAAACTCGAACTGACGCCCATATGTGGAAGCGACGGCGAATGCGACTCCCCGACTACACCGTATAAATGTGGATTTTTTGGACAAATACGAGTGCACCATAGGCATATGCGAAATACTAGCTCTGTTGTAATCCAATATAACACTGCGTCCACTTGTTTACCGTTCTAATACACAGACATCTCTATCTGTTTCGCTCACCCTACAGGTATCGCGATAATGCAGACGCACGCGGTCTTATGGTATATAGGTACTTAGTAATAAAAAAATTAGTTTACATTGGATAAATATAGTAGTGATAAGTAATACTACTAATCATAAATTATACTAAATAGTACTGTAGTTTGTATCTATGAGCAACTGACTTGACAAAATCATGTTCTGACAATTATTCCTTATTATCTAGCTCAGTGGTAGAAGGTAAGATATTCATCTTTAAGTGAAATCCAAGTAGAAGTAAATTCAGACGGAGCACTAGTGTTAAATAGATTTTGAATCCATGCAAACCTATCGAAATTTTCATTTTGGAAGTATTTCTCAAACCAGATGATTAGCCTGTGATGAAGTGCCCTTCAAACATGTTTTTTTTATATCTTGAGAAAGTTCACATTTATTTGATGCCAAAAATTGCTGCCATATTAAAAAACAATCTTTGCCTGCATCTTCTTCATTCAAATCTTCTCCATAGGTTGAGTTTTTTTTATAAAAGCTGTTATTTTTTCCGTTGACTTTAAAAGGTGTGTATTTTTTCCCTGCAGAGAGGGTCGCTTTGAAGAGGTACCTGATTTTCCTGGTGACCAGTTCGCCTGTTTACATTTATTACATTTTCAACTTGGTGCCCAATTGGCGCGACCCCACAAATTGAGGCTAGCGTTGCAAAAAGAATTGCTGGTTTATACGATTACCAATCCTTGTGACAATTTCTGCTAAAGTAACTTTCATTATGACATTTATTTTGACAGTTATAACTATAGATTGGCAAATTTTATTATTCATTTAAGATCAGTCCTGAAATGTACCCCTGACTGGCGATCCCTAGTTACAACAAATTCCTGACTATTTCAACATTTTTTTACGTAGTTTAAAGTAAGCCATAAAATTATTCCAAATCAAAAACAGAAATATTACAAGGAAGTATATAAATAAGTATAACATAAAGATGATTGTAACTAATTGTTTGAACAGATTCTAACAAAAATATATGTCTGATTTAGAGTTCGATCAGTCCGAAATGTGGAAGAATGGTTGCATTTTCGTCTGGTGTCGAAAATATACATGCAGTCAAAGCTATATTGAAGGGAACTAGATGTGCAATTGGTTTGTGGTTTACTTTCAATTCTTCCGAAGCAGAAAATCATAAGTACGCCCATAAGTTGATTGAAGACGAGGTCTAAAATACATTGCTTATTTTGCATTTATACACTGTACATTATGTAAATTAAAAATGTAATATATGTACATTATAAATACATTTTATAAGATATATTTATTTTCTTTGACCTCAAAAATACATTTCTTCCACCTGCTTACGTCCATCCTAAATTTCTTAGTCATCTAGTATATTTAGGGCATACTTTTATCTTTTTTAATTAATATTTTAATTAAAGGTCATCAAATTGTATTTAGAAAAGCAAAATTTATAGCTATATTAAAACCAGGAAAACTGGTAGCTTCTAGTTATTGCCAGTATAATTTAAAATAGAAATTCACCAGTTTTCGAAGATTTTCTTCCGAATAAATGGATATATTTTCTGCGGCACCACAATAGCTGTGATGAAGTTTTAGCATTGACAACTTACATTGGGAATGATTTTGAAAGCAAGTTAGGCAGTGGCGGCTCTTTAATGAGAGCAAGTGAAGGGTATGGGGAAAAAAGGACTGTCACTTTTTCTTTATTTTGAGATAATTGCATTTCTTTGATTAGCAACTTAGTTATACTGAAGTGTGGTACATTGGAACTGTAAAAAAATTAATTCAAGTCAGAAAACGTATAAACTTTATTAATATTAATAATGAAAAGGGTTTTATTTTCCAATTCAAATAAAAAAGAAATTAAATGCATTCCAACTACGAAACAAAAGCGAACAAAACAAGGTATGTCCATTTATTTTTTATTGGTGTGGTAATTCCGTATAGTATAGTTGAGCATCAGGGCCACAAAATTTCTTTAGTAGCATTAAATGCTTGTATTTATCGGTCTTGGTAGGTATTAAACCTAGAAGAGTAGCTAGTTTTAATAAATCACAGACAATTAGATTTCCTTACCATTGTATGCTTGAAGTGGGAGTTCAAATTCACCCTCTTCAAGTACTATTGTTGATGTAGTTTTCTTTCCTGAAGATACAATTGGGCTTCTTGACCAAGTAGCGTGAAAAGCTCATCTGTGTTTCATTAGTCTAGAACATGGGCGTATACAGCGAAGGGCAGGGAGGGGCAACTGCCCCCCCCCCCTGGAAGCAAAAATAAATTAAATAATTTTTAAATTTTAATAAACGAAAAATTAAATCTAAAATATATATATTTTTCTGTTCTGCATATTTTTTTTGTTATCTGTTTTATATATTTTGTTTGTTGTTGTGGTCGTTTGGTTGCTTTTATGAACATTTTAAAATTAATTAATAAGCTCTAATAAATAAAATTATTCGCGTGTCCTTTGTCACTAAAATATATTTCATCAGCAAAAAACAAAGCTGTTTGAAAAACTGACATAGTGCTAAATATATATTAATAGCGTTTTCGATCTATGCATTGGTGCACACCAGAATTGTCCCACACCAGAATTGGATAAAAAGGAGTGTTCGATTTACTCTCAGGATACGTCAATTTTTAGTGTTCGATTCAACCACTTAACAGTCGGACATTTTTGAGAAAAATGGTAAAAAAATTGTGACTTTTTTTTGTTTTCATTTAACTACATTTTTTAATCCTATTAATTAAAATAAATTTACTCAATAAGTAGTTTTAGCCTGAAATATTTTGAAACATTCAATACACAATCCTACATCAGAATCCGAATTAAATACTCTTATAACAACTATTGAGTTGGTGTGTAAGTGCTCTTTTCTAGCGACAGTGTCCTATTTAATAGTGTAACAAAACGCCACTGGTTTTCTTCGAGTTCGAGAAAAATCGAGATACAAGTGAGTAATATACGGGAACCGGCGATGCAAATGTTCTGGCAATTTCTAGGCTCAAAAGCGTATATAAAGTTAGTTGTTTATCCGGCGCGAAGACAGACAGTACAGTACAGTACATAGTGCAGGATACGAAGTTGCATACGGCGAATAGAAAGCGAGGCGCGAGAAACAAGAGGGAAAATCCGTAACAATAGTTTTACCACAGAATAAAGAGACAGAAAAGACAATATGGATATAAGAAATTGGTTACAAAAAGGTAAGTTAAATAATTTCAGTAGAAAATTAAATTTTTAATTAAAACTTTAGAGTCAGAGTCATTCCATTAGAAATGGTCCAAAAATTTGAAAATTGGTTGCTCGACCAGCACCAAATAAAACAAAACTACCATGTAACGATAGCTTATAATGCAGATATGTTATATCCCATGTTAATTTTTGTTCACAACTAAAACTTGAAATTTGTACATATTAAAGATCAAACAGCACTTTGTACGTGCTATTAATTTCATTTTGTGTTTTTAATCTAGAGAAAAAATATTAACATCAGATATAGTATATCCACATTATAAGCTATCACTATCATTACATGGTAGTTTTGTTTTATACTAATTTTTATACTAGGGACTAAGAACAAGAATGATATTAGGTTATTATTTTTAGGTCAAAAATCTCTAAACCGGAAAAAAGTTCATGATGACAGTAGTGGAAGTGGAAGCAATGATTGTGATGAAGATGAAAATAAAATGGTCGGAACATCAAAATCGGAATCTATTTTTGTAGAAGGCTCAAGTAGTTCTTCATATCTACATGAAGCTGTCTCTGGATCTGGGACCTCTAAACAAACTGAAGAACGCGATGGCTACCATGAAAATGACATTGGTCGTTATGTTAGTTGTGCCAATAACTTGCCTTCTGAAAAAAAGAAGGAATTGTTGACAAACCCTTGGGTTCCATCATCCAATTACGATTTTGCTTCTGATGCCATTCACTTGAAAAGAAAATTTAACCATCGCTGGTTAGATCAATATACTCCATGGCTGGTGTACTCAAGTCGTTTGAAAGGTGCTCTATGTTTGTATTGTGTTTTATTTCCGCCAAGAATTGCTACAGTTAATGGAGTTTTGGGGTCATTTATGGTAAGGCCTTACATGAAGTTTAAGGATATACATGAAGATTGTAGAAAGCACGTTGGCACCCATTACCACAAATCTTCAACAGCTGCTGCAAAAGCATTTCTTGAAAATGCTCCTGTTGATGTCCAGTTGCAAATAGGGCACCATAAGACGATTGAAGAAAATAAACAAATATTGTCAGCAATTATTTCATGCATAATATTTTGTGGAATTCATGATTTGCCGCTTAGAGGAAAAGTAGGAAATGAGGGAGTTTTCTTTGACCTTTTAAATTTGAGGATTGACTCTGGTGATGAGAAGCTAAAGAGCCACTTGGATAAATGTCAAAAAAGCGCAGTCTATACCTCACCAACAATTCAAAATGAGATCATACAATTATGCGGTGAAGTTATCAAAGAAAAAATAATCGAAGACTGTAAACGGGCAAAAGCTTATGCTGTAATGGCTGATGAAACAGCAGATATCGCTGGAAAAGAGCAGCTTTCTATTGGATTAAGGTTCTATGATGAAAGCCAAAAAATAATCAGGGAGGAATTTTTAGGCTACATTGAGTTAAAATGTCAAGATGCTTCTACAATCGCTAGCGCAATTCAAAGTTTTTTAGAAGATAATAATTTTTCCGCCGATAATTGTGTGGGATTCGGATTTGACGGGTGTTCTACGATGGCCGGCAAAGAAGGTGGTGTACAGGCCATTCTTAAAAAAAAAGTACGCTAAGTCTTTATTTTTCCATTGCTCCAGCCACAGACTAAATCTTGTGGTCAATGATACTAGCAAGCTACCAGAAATAAGAAACACAATTGCAACGGTTAAAGACACAATAACCTTCTTTCGTGAATCGCCAGCCCGTAGGAAATCGGTTCCAAATCTTTCAAGGCTCTGTGAGACCAGATGGTCGAAAAAATACAAGAGCATAAAAAAATTTTCAGAGAGCTTCACTGACATTGTTAAAGCACTAGAACATCTATCTGTCGAAGGAAACTATGCAACAAGAAAATGTGCCTACCAATTGCACTGTGCAGTTACTAAACCAATTTTCATCTTAGGCTTAAACATAATTGCAAGATACTCTGCAATTTTGGAACCCGTTGTAAACGTTTTACAAGGTAAAAGTATGGATTTGGTTATGGTGAAGAAACATATTGATGATATTCTAGATGTAATCAAAGAAGATCGACAAGATGTCGAAAATGTTTCTTATGAATTATATAAAAAATCACTTGATATCGCAGAGAAAGTAGGGGTTGAGTTGTCAGTACCACGAGTCACTCAAAAGCAAGTACACAGAAGTAATCCACCATCTGAGTCTGCAGTTGTGTACTGGAAGCGGTCAATAATCATCCCCTATCTTGATTCTTTAACTTCGTCTTTGGGTGCTAGATTCTCCAACGAAAATACACCTGCTTTTGCTTTAACTTATCTTCATCCTTCAAGCATGCTCAAAATGGCTTCAAAAGATTTCAAAAATAATGCAGAATCTTTCATGGAATTTTATAAGTTGGGTGATGTCTCTGCAGAATTATATTTGTGGTACAATATGTGGAAGAAGAAGAATTTAGCAGAAGACAAATTAAAGGACATTGAAGTGGCTGCACTTATGGAGGAAGCTAATGTTTTTTTCCCTGCAACAAGGCACGCACTGCTAATATTTAGTGCTTTCCCATCCACTACTGCTACCGTGGAAAGATCGTTCAGTATCGAAGGGTAAAAACCTGGCTCAGGAGTACAATGGGTGATGACAGACTCACTGGGTTGTGTTTGATGAGTGTGCATCGACAATTTTTTAAGGAAAATCAGGACTGCATAGTGAAGAAAGTTTTGGATAAATTTAGTTTCAACCCAAGAAAAATGTTATTAATTTAATTTAAGTATAATTAAAATCTCAAAGTTTTGTTTTCATTTGCCTTTTCTTTTTATCCTAAAATTTTACATTTTGAACGACCATGGACAATGGTTTGCCCCCCCCCCCTGTTATAAATCCTGGCTACGCCCATGGTCTAGAATGTTCTCGACTGCATTCAATTTCTTTAATTTGTTGGGTAGGGAATGGGCATTTCTTCACATATTTGCCTCCTAGAAATATATCTCACTGTTTTACAATATTTTGCGTAATACTAATGACATCAAAGGGCGATGGCCTTGTTCGAGCTGATTGTAAAACGTCAATCCAATCGCGTGGAAGTTCCATTTTTGACTTTAACTGCACTAACCCCATATTTTTATCACATTCCAAGTAAGAGTGGCCCCTCTCAGGGAATGTTATCTTTATGGAATCCAGTAATTTCGCTGTATGTACAATATAATGCATAAAACGAAACATTACAAAATTTTTGTTTTGACCCCCAGCAGAAAAAAAACATTTGCATGTTTGCAATTTTCATCTAAATAGTTAACAATAAAGTGAAACAGGAACGAAACGACTTCGTTTGCTCCTTTTTTTGCTATTGTCTGAGGGTAAGTGTAAAATATTGATTGTGCCGTTGCAAGAACATGAATATTGAAGGAGAGCATCGAAAGTTGACGGAGATAATACACATCATTCGTCGTTACGTGAGGCAACGAAATATTCTTCTGGTAATCTAATGCTATTGCAACGTATTCTGATGATTTTCGGGCCTTCTTGCGAGCAAATTTTTTACGATCGTAAAATGCATGAGCTTTTCGTTTGTGAAGATCATTGAGTGTTGTTAATTCCCGGATTTTTACAGCGTCGTTTTCAACACTTAAACATTGTAATTTAGCAGTAAATTCGTCACACTTGGAGCATGTATCTGTTCTGGGATACCCAAATGATAGGTTAAATTTAGTATTAAAAATTAACTTATATGTGTCATAAGAAACCCTAACATGAGGACATTGTTCCTTAAACATATTGTACATCTTTGTGATGTTTAAATCTTCAGGAAGATATTTTCGTTTTGAATCATGCATACTATAATGCGACTTTCTGCCTCTAAACGAGTTGATGTGATTATAGACAGCATTGTAAAAGTCTTCTTTTATAGATCTGTGTTGAGAACTATGCTTCCCCCGTCTGTCTTTGGGAGATATCCCATTTTCTTTTAAAGATTTTTGCAAAAATTCAAGCTTACCCTTGGATATTTCGTGTATGAACTTAAATGCCTTGTAACATACAGGAATTTCTATTACAACATCTTCGCGTTTCACTCTTACTTTATAGGAAAATGCTGCAGTATGAAATTTAGCTTCTTCTTCGGTTTGTCGGGATCTCCGACGTTGAACTGGAATAATGGTAGTCCACAAAGATACGCGTTTTGTTCGTCGTTTGTGCTCAAGTTATTAAATTTCTGCAATACACTTTTTCTTTCCTCATTATTAATAGCTTCGTGACATTTTAATCTAGTGCAGTTGCACGGTGGTCCCTGCTCATGGAATTTTTCTTCGGCTTCTTGGTGGTATTATCTTTCTGCTCAGATAAATCACTATCACATCCCGATGGAGCCATTTTAACACTGATAGGAAACTTCTCAAATCAACAAACTAGCAGCTGATCTTGAGACAACTTTAACTGCGATTACAAGGAGCATTAATTTAGAAAGACGGTAATACATATAATGGACATTGCCAGTTATTTTCCCTTACGTCGTGGACATTCCTTGGTTTTAACCCACACCTTATAACTTAGTACGCAGTTTTCTATGGACTATTCGGGTTTTATCCGCATGACACTTAATCCAGCGAATAGTAACCGTATTTTCTGCTAGATGGCGCAAGAATGTCACTTTCTTAAAAATTGGGACATTCCCTGTTTTTTCCCCGTACCCTTCAAGTGAGCAATTGCACCCCCTGGAATTTTGAAACAAAACAAACCAAGCGGCGACTAACTGTGAAAGTATTTATTTATTACGTATTCATAGTTATTGAACAGAAATGTGGCGTGTGCGGCCCGCGAAACAACCTACATGCACCTATCGTCGTCACAGATATAATGACGAGAAACTATTCGAATGTTTACCCCTTCCACCGAGAGAAACATACCCATGAGCAATGCCCTACCGTTGCTGCGTTAAGCCATTAAACATTACATTGAAGGTGGGGAGAACTGTATTTTGTTCTAGTTCCATATCGTTAATACATAGCATGTGAGCAGATTCCCAGTCGGCTCACCGCTGTTGTAAGATGAATTTTGTGTCTGCGTTACAGAATAATTCGGAATTTTCATGTTTCGTAATTTTAGCACCAAGATGAATTAAGTCTTTTATTCCGTTCTTTGACCAAGACGGTTCACCACCAAACAAAAGACACGGAAAACAAAACAAAGTATTTTTAATTTCACACCCACAAATCCAGTCATTTTTCTGATAAATAATCATTTTGAATTTTCTTATAACGTCTTTACCTTTAACAGATTGTTTATTATCTAAACATAATTGAGGCATCGGCCGTTTAAGATTTTTTTATTCTAAGTCTCTTAATAAATCTCTACAGGATACATACTTTTTGAGATATTTGCAAAAAAAATGCTACTCGCTATGAGTGAAAGCATTACTTCCGGTCCGAATTTTGAATTTTCATTTATACAAAAAATATTCCAAATCCAAATCTAAATACTTTTATACTCTTCGTAAATTATTCATATAGAATGATAATTTACGAAATATCTGCAAAAATCGCTATTCGATAAGAGTAAAAGCGTTACTTCCGGTGCGAATTTTAAAATTTCATTTATACAAAAAATATTTCAAATCCAACTCTAAATACTTTTGTACTCTTGACAAATATATATAGAATGCATAATTTGCAAAAATCGCTATTCGATAAAAGTAAACGTGTTACTTCCGGTCCTAATTTTGAAATTTTTTTTATACTAAAGGTATTGAAAATTATGTTCTAAATACGTTTATACCCGTAACGTACCTGTCTAGAAAGCATGACTTGCGCAAAAAACTGATTTTCGATAAGAGTAAAAGACCTACTTCCGGTAGGAATTTCAAAAAACTTTTTTAAGACAATTTGTCTCAAATTTAATTTTGAATACATTCGAATTCTTTATAAATTGTTTAAACTTAGTAATTGACGAAATATTTGCAAAATTTGATTTTTTCACTGAAGTAAACTACTACTTCCGGTATACCGATTTGACTGAAAAACTAATCAGATCTCAAGAGGGAGATTATATACGTAAATACAAAATTTGGAATAGATATCTACAGCGGTTACAGACACACAGATATTTTTTTAAAACCACTTTTTTGGTATCAGGGGACTTCAAAACGTGGACATCTGCAAAAATTTCGAGGTCAAAAATTTTGGTCATCACAATACTTATACTACGTATAAGAAAGTAAAAATGGATTAACCACATTAGATGTGGCTATTAATAATTTCACAAGTATTCCAATGTGACTTCCGATGTGGTCTTCGGCAAAAGTTAGACGCAGTTTTTAATAGAAATCCAGATTTAATAAGATTGCGGCAATTGTGTATGCTAAATATGCTGAAATAAAAGAATATTTCCAGTACGCACATATAACCAGTTGCGATGTAGAAAGGACGTTTTCTATCTACATGAATGTACTTAATTCAAAGAGAACAAGTCTTACAGAAGAGAAAATGAACAAATAATAAGGTATTTTGTATTTTATAGATCACTAGCCACTTGTTATCGAATTATATAAATAAAATTAAAACCTCTTTAAAAATACAACATCTCAATAGTGCGCCCATGGGCGATGAGGCATGGCTCGCTCGTGTCCGCGGCCTAGTCATGACTCATCAACTTTGATCAAATAGAAATTTGAAGAATACTTTCGTATACCGTAGAATTTAAAAGTTTTATTTAATGCACTGTGATTACCTTTTTTTCTGCAATTTTCCCTACATCGTCTAATCAAAGGGTACAGTGTTTTAAAGGACAATATGACTACAAACACGGCTTTTTCCAACAAACTATATATATTCCTGCTTTTATGATATTTTGACAGTATGTATATGTATGTTTTTTACATTTCTTCTTCAGTTCTTACCTGTAAATTCATACGATTTATGATCAAGAATTCATTGTGAATTATTTATTTAAAAAACTCTGTACATTACTCCAGTAAGATGCACTTCCAAAAATGGCGAATCAACCACGTATATTATGCATGCTGTTATTTTAACACGAGAACTACTATTTTTGAGAAAATTTCAAAATAAAATAGCATCCAAAAATAAAAATAACACCAATTTGAATGGATGGAGAATATTAGAAAGTATAAGTTGTACAAGGTCGTAGTCGACGCTACTGTACAGCACCTCGACGCTGCGAGACGCGATGAAACGTTCCCTCGTGAACGAGACAGTCAGTGTGAGTTTTTGTTGCTGGTGTAGTGAAGACAAGCCATGGAGGTCTACCGGATATCCTCTAGGCTGTTTCTGCTACTGGGAATATTTTGTCTCGTCACAACCTTGCAGGGTAGGTGTTCTTATAAATTGAGACGCGTATAGTGTTTATAATAAGTGTTCGAAGTATACCTGGAAATCATCAAAAAAAAAAAAAAAAATTAAATTTCGTAATCTTATTAATAACATTCGATTAGGATTATAACTTCGGTCGCATTTTGCGTGGGTTGAGGTTATGTTATGGTAAAGCAACAATCCCTTTATAAAATTATAAAATATTACAATATCCATGCCTAGTCGAATTTGATATTTTGGAAGAGTGGAATTGAAAAAAAATGCAGAGATAATTACTTATTATGTAATTTTTATATCGACGCCAGAATTTTGTATAGCCGCATCTAATTTTTTTCTTGATTTTTCAGCTAATAATGTAATTGTTATTTTTGGATTGTGCTTCGGCTAATAATAAAAGGATTAAATTTATGTTTTTTCTTTTCGACATATTAACTTCTATATTAATAAATATTCTAGAGTTATTTATATATTCATAATTTGATACGTTGATAGTAATATATTAGGTACTACATACTTCATAATATAATAACTATAAATAAATAAGTAATAGGATAAAATTTCTACACTTATATACTTTATAAAAACATTTTTATATTTATAAATAATTTATTAAGTGATATTATAAATTATTATTACCAAATTTATAATTGCCATTTTTTTCTTGATCTAAAAGAAGATATATATATATATATATATATATACGTATTGCAATTGACGAAAGCATAGGCATTTAGCCAGAAACAGCTTCCCTAGACTTCGTTTAAATTTAGATTGAATATGTAGACTGTTTTACACAGAACTAAAATCTATCGCTGCTTTTGTAACTTTATATTTTCGCATTAAATCAGCTATTTCTCAAATAAATAAAATGCTTGCGTATATATTAGTCAAATAAATTAATTTAATTCTAGCTTTAAATGGTTGAAAAACTTGACTGCATCTATGAATAAATTGAATTGAAAACTGGGACTGCCCTAAAATTAAAATAAAGTGTATATATATATATATATCAATTATAAAGTAAAAAATAATAATAATAATAAAAGTGTGATTTTAAATTTATCAAATATGATACGTATCACTTAAATACTACTAGAAGAAAAAGTAAAAAAATTAAAACAGATAGAAACTACATAATATATCAGAAAATGTGGATATTCTAAATTTATCAAATATGAGGTTGTACATACATTCATTCCAATATTTTTAAAAGAAAAAGTACCTAGATTTTGTAATGAATATTTTAAGCTTCTTGAGAATATTCAATACATTTTGCTTAGCAGGTTTTTATACAGTGTTAACAAAAAGTATTCAACGCATAAATTTCATGAATCATAAATAATTGAAATGGCAAAATAAATGAATTAACTACTCAAAATGAAAGCACTTCGCTACTTATTGAATAATACGGTCGTAGAATTCTTCATGTTGAAGTTAATATCTCATCTGTTATATCTTCCGGGTTCTTTTGTTCATGTTTGATCTTTGCATTTCAAGTACGTAGTTAGGAGGAATGAAAACCATTCAATTCTTGATTCCTCATATCTTTGTGGATGGTTAGACCACGTGCTCTGAATTATTTTAATATACACATGGTATTGTAATATACAGGCTGTCCGGGAAAATGTGGGAAATCTCTTGAATGCAGATAGAACATGAACAAATAAGATGACAAGTTCCTATAAAAAAATGTCCGACAGGCCCTTCCTACGGAGATATGCGTCCCTGAAGGACACCGCTGGAAATCGATTAATATAAATATAAACTTTCCTAAAATTATGAAGATAGTCAATAATATGTATTACCTTATTAACTAGAATCGTCCACTATTCTCCCTTAGACGTTGGTCAACACGTTGAAATGTCTTATGGTTTGGTAGAGCACGATTAGGAAATCTTTCGTGATATAATCTTCTGGCTTCTAAAGCATCAGATGCATTGCATATCTGCATACTCAATAAACGTGTATTCCATACTTCGAATACATTCAATGTGTCAACGATGTGATGACAAGTTCTAAAATGCCGGATATTTTATTTATTTCGTACCATAGTAACGTTTGCAACAGCAATAGGTTTCTTTTTTGCTGATAAAAACTAAAACGCACATTTTTTGCAAACTTTTTCTCGTAAAGTGTTCATTTTAACGACAATAAACAAGAGTCCCTTTTTTAAAATCTATGGTTCAAGCTATCCAGTTTAATATTTTTAAAGTCTTTATCATACAGGGTGTTAAAAATTTAGACATCAAGTTGTAAAGATTAGCCCGCCCCTGGTAAACTACAAAAGCTAAATATGTTTCAAGGACACTATTTTAAGAGGTCCTTACTAGTGTCCATCACATTAAATTTGTATTAAATTATATTGATTACTTTAAAAGAAATTCAATAAAAACCGATTTCCAGCGGCGTACTTCAGGGACGCATATATTCGTAGGAGAGGCCTGTAGGAAATTTTTTTATAGGAACTTGTCATCTTATTTGTTCATGCTCTATCTGCATCCAAGAGATTTCCCACATTTTCCCGGACACCCTGTATACTAAATATTGCTAACTGTACTATATGAAAATTAGTCTAAAGTCTTGTGTGTTTTATTCACTTTGTTCACTATTCTTATCCATTTCTCCCTATCTTGCATTTGAATTGTCCAATCTTTTATCTCTAGCATTCTTACGTGTTCTATTACTTGACCTTCCAATAGTAATTTGGGTCTTCCCTTTTGTTTTCATCCTTTCTGGTTTCCATTTTGTGATTCTATTCAATATCTTGCTATATACCGATAGGTCCAGCCCGCGACGGGCCATACATAGGCAACAATATACGTATGGAACGTGCTATGTGGCAACGTGTGTACGATACCACTCCGCGTGCTCCTATTTTGAGTGACTTTCTTAAAATTTGAATTTATTTTGTAGAATTATTGATTTTTTTACTTTTATCTTTTAGAAAACGTTATTGTTTTTTTATTACTTAAAATTACTTTTCCGTAGCAGCTAAGAATACAATAATAATAATAAATTGGACCTTATTATGTCTGAAACAAATGGGCAAATTACGTATACAGAACGAATATGCAAACGACTATAACCTTGCGCGGTTTAAGTCTTACTAAATTCTTAACTGCAATGTGCTGCTGCTGCGGGTAGAGGGGTTTCGGTA